>KV751334.1:6174323-6189533 GCA_001698575.1 Mola mola | reverse complement strand
CAACGTGGTTGATGATTGGGGAAAAGTTTGTGGGGCCATAAAGCTTCACCTGGGGCAGACACTGTTGGTAGGCCTGGACCACACCCTCTATGCCTAAAAATCCCAAAAAACATACACACACACACACACACACAAAGTCTTATGGGACATATAAAATCTAGCAATCTGATTTCCTTTTAATTCAAAATGTTTAGAAATACACACCCCAACAGATGATACATTTATGGACCAAGGACAGACCTACAGCCCTTGTTTTTGATGACATTACTGTATGTGCTGTACTTTAATGTACAGCTCACAGTGAAATATCACCAGGAATCTTATTATGAAAAGGGAAACACTATTAATAGCCAAATTTAAGTGGAAACATGAGTTACCATGGTGATCTAGCAAGGTTAAAAGAGACCCACCTCCGTGAAACTGACAACCCTGGCTTTCTGCACACCATACCTCACTAAGACACTAATCTCGCTTTGTAGTACACCATTCAACAAGTCTGAGAGCCAATAACCAAAATGGTTAGAGGGGGTTTGAATTTTTTGCCATCCAAAAGCTTAAAAATCCAAGATGAGGGATGTCGGATATCAAAGATAAATAAAAGCACATTTGTTTTTACCAAGCAAAGATGCTAACTAATGCTAGCTTTGATTACCAGTTAGATTACGATAACGTTAGCAAAATTAAATGATGTATTGATTTACCCTGTACAAGAATATTGCTGTTCCTGTATATTTGAATTGTCAGAACGTAGGGTGTCTGAAGCTTTCATTGGGACAAATGAGCTTTTCCCTGACTCCCCCCACAAATGATATTGAGAATGTAGCTCTCACATGCATACTGCAGACAGAGAAGCAGACAGAACATTTTTCCAGAAATTTGATATTATTTCCTTTTGAATATTTCTCACTAATATAATTGAAAACTCCATATTTGAATCACTGGGTAGGAAAGATTGATAGATGTAACGACAGTAACTAAGGAGGGGGGGCTTAATGATTCAGATTCAGAATTCAGATTCAGAATACTTTATTTATCCCCGAGGGAAATTGTTAAATGAAGGGTCAATTCGATTTTTTTAACCTATTAACAAAGACTTGGATGTGTCATTAAATTTCAAACCTGCTATGCATACATTTTCTGCTGATTATGCTTGCTCTATAACAATTCTGAAGTCATACTATGTCAAACCGCTCCAACAAAAGGCACAAGAACAAGACAGCAACTGAAATTTAGCATGCTATGCTATGTTTGTCTCAACACTCAGCTGTCAGTGCTATTAATGATTATTTTTTATTAGTTATTAATTTGCAGATTATTTTAAAGATTGTTAAGTATATAAAATGTGAAAAAAGGTTAAAAATAAAAGTAAAGAAAGCACCATCTTCACGCTGTCCATTCAACAGTCTAAAAAGCAAAGGCTCTCTATTTACTACCATAAATGACTACAATAAGCAGAAACTTATCACATTCTCGCATAAAAAAACGATTAGCAAAACTGTTGTCATATACTTTTCTTTAAAGAGATAAATCAATTATTCCACTAATTGTAGCAGTACCAAGAGCATGAAGCTACAGAAGCGTCAGTCCATCATTACCTTCACAAAATGGATTTTCAGGGTTGAAGTTAATGGGAAACTCGTGGGAGACCTGCAAACAGACCTTATATGTTACTAACATGAGACAGCCTGAGTGACGGCGATCCAAGATGAAATTTATTGTGTCTTCGACAATATTTCAACTAACACAAAGAATCACCTGCATCGTTGGAGGGATCTGGGCTCCAAATCCAAATGCAGGAAACATCTTGTCACTACAGGAAGAAGAAAAACAAAACAGGTACATGAGCATTTTCTCATGTACATTCATGATTACACCAGAGCCGTTTAGGACAGGGGAGAAATAACGTTGTTGCCAACTATCTGTTGAAGTGATGGCCCCGTTCAGACATTGAAGAGCGAGCTGTCTCCTCTGAATACTCTCCCCTATTTTCAGAGTGAATATCCACTGATGTATTTTCGCAGTGATTTCACCATTTACCCTTCTTAATAAGCCACCTATTTTGTTATGTCCAGTAGTAAAAAACACTGAGTACATAACTTGGTGTTAATATTTAAAAACATAAAATGAGCACTGTTTTTATTAACCCTTTAGTTATAAAGCGTTTTTTTTTTATCTACGCCAAGGGAAAGGATTTTTTTTAATTGGTCTTTTGACAGTGTTTTCCTGGTTATTGAACAGATTTGGGGCACATGATGATGATGACTGACATGACGGATACAGTAATCTTACAGGCTGATCTCTCTCCGTCTGTGCATGTTCAACCTGGTGCTGCCACAGTCTGTGCATTTATCTCAACACTTTAAATTTAGACTTCAGAATTTGTTCGAACTTTATACAGATATCACACCGTACAACTCGTATCTTGATATTTAATTCAAGGCAACTTGTTTACTTCTGATAAAACAAAATCTGGAATTTAGTTTAAGCTAGTACCATCCATTTTGCCTAGAAATATCACATCCATCAATCAATCGATCTTCAACAGTACATAAAATCTTAATATATCCTATCAGAAGGATGCAGCCAGAGTGTTTTTGGGACCAGGCCTCACTGATTTCTGTACAAAAATATAAGTTTATTTACTGGTATGGGCAAAACTGGCTCATATTCTTTAGGGAAAACATTCTGTTTTTCACATTGGCTGCTCTTTGTTAACATTCTGTGATTCACAAACTTTCCTCACAAACAGATTGCTTTACTTGTTGAAACTGCTGATGCTGACTGGGCTCCGAAGCCAGTGAATACGGCCAGAGGCAAACTGGGCACACCCACCAAGATGATCTCAGGCCAGCTTAGTGACAGGAAATTCTGAGGTTTCCAAACCTCCCTAATGAGTAGATATTTTGAGTTTTTGTATTTGCAAACCATCACTGGTATCTTGGCTAACCTGGACCCTGTTAGCTAGTTCAGCCTCAAGTTGAAAGGGGTCAAATGTGGCCAATTAAGTCGACCTTTGTATTGTATGCCTTCTGGTCAAACTGGCCTCCGCTTGGCATTGTCCTGTCTTATACTTTGTTTGGTCCCACTTGGGTCATGTTTGAAAAGTCTATTTTAACATTTAATCACCTGTGTTAACTTCGAACAGTCAGCTAGGTGAAAATTTGGCTACACACATTCAACATTAGTACCCAAAAGACTGCACTTCTTACGAAAACTCAAATTGTTTGGTGTCTACACTGACATCATGTCCATATTTTATTCTGTGGTGCTCGAAAGCATAATTTAGATATCACACATTCTGTTTGTTGAATATTACGTTACCTTCAGGCAGATGCCACAGAGCTTATGAATATATTAACAATCATCTCAAGGTTTCATTTATCCCAATGTCAATCACACTTCTCAATAGGGAATAATGTTGACTTGATCATGTATCTCAATAATGTTCCCCTGTCTGGCCTTAAAGTTATTGTTCTTCTGTTTACATTGTTCTGTCTTTGTTTGTTTTGTTATTATCCTGTTTTAAGTTATCTGCAGCTGTATGTAGCAACAATACCCAATAAAAGTTTCCCTTTGTGGGACAATAAAGTTTATCTCATCTCATCTCATCACACCTCATCTTAACGTAGGCACTTATGGCTACTTTCAACTTCTAAATAGACTCTCTCTACAATTTTTACAAGAAACACATAAATACGTACACTTTCATTTCATTTAAATTGTTTTTTCTGGCTCATTTGGTACTGTACGAAAAACTCCATAATGTTTAAAAATATTTATGGTGGGTTTTTGTACCACTTTTTTTCTACCACTGTATACCAACAAAATATCTACCAAATTATTTACCTATCATAGTCCTGGATGACGTTACCCACAGCCCAGATAGCTGATAGGTATTCATTAAAACCCTGAGGGTTGATGTAATGGAGGGACGTAGGAATCCTAGGATCTCCATTGGAGCCGGTAAAATCAATAGCAATCTGGCCCAAATATGAAAACATAAAATCAGATAATGCTTCAACAACATCAGATCAAATGAACTAAATTACTGTTTATGCAATGATTCAGAAAGATTTGCAAAAAAGTTTCAGTACTCACAGTGAAGTTAATCTGACAGCCACCCATTATGTAATCCAGGAAAGTATACTCCTTCACTATCTGATCATAAATATGGGTGACAGAAAATGATTTAACAGTTACTCTATGTGTGTGAAAAATGTTACAGATGTACACACTCTTCAAATCCCAATATTGTCTCTCCATCTTAAAACTGAGTTCATGCCCAACTACTAAAACAGGTTATTAAGAAAGAAAGAATATAATACCAACAGTACCTTGCATTTTTTTACAATGATGACACCAGAGTTTTTGTATCGTTTTTTCTTCTGTTTCTTCTTGCTATTGATGCATTCAAATTCAGCCTGAGAAGAGTACAAACACATTGGTGTCGTCATTAACAAGCCTCCTCTACATGTGGCTCACCAAATGATGTGAAAAAGAAATCTAAATTGAGTTGTGTTTTCTTTGGATGGCCTTAAAACAACATCCTGCTGATGAATAAGGTTAACAAAACAGAAAAAGGGAGCGCGAAACAGAAAGATGTATGACAGAGCGATATGTACAGAGACATGAGGTGTAAGTGTGTGAGGAAAAGAGATGTGTCGGGAAAAGTGAGGGGTGCTTATAAACATTAAGGGAATTAATATCTTTCCACATACAACTTACTGCAAATGTTTGCGATGCCTGTTGTATTTGGGAGAGCGTGGTCTGAAAAGACCCAATGAGGTCATGAGATCCACTGTTGTTGTAGTCATAACAATCCACCTGAGAAACACAAGCAGGAGAAACAAGGTAACTCCAGTAAATTATCCATTTTTCTCTTTAGCAACCTGTGAGTGACAATCAAAGCAGATGAGAGAAAAAAAAATGCTTCATGAGTTAAACTTTTAAATGTATAGGAAACAACCTAATGTTGAAAAAACAAACACACACACACAAGCCTTGTAGTTGTCACACAGAATGGTAAAGGTCCCACTACATCCTCTACAGCAAAAGAGAGTATGTCTCAGATTTTGCACACTGCAATTTCTGAGTACCTTCAAAGCTGAAAGATGGAGAAACAGCTACAGACACAGCAAGGAACCACTTTTACACAAATTAGACAAAGTGAGACAAACTTGTAAAGTTGGTCTACAAGATGGAGCGTTTAGAAATCTCATGGATAACTAAAAGTGGGGATCCATCTTATCTGAAAACGTTGACCTTTAGGAAGTTGTCCCATTGTGAAACTTATCTGTTGTCATATAATACGATAACTATCAGCTAATTCAAATATTTGAGGTGATAAATAACAGCAGGCCACTAGCATTGAGCGGGATATACATTTCATTAAAAATTATCAACATTGAATACAAATGAGGCATCCAGAATATAGTAATCAACTACACAATTGAGCATATAGTCTTCTATCACACATTACCTTCACATCAAATATAACAGCAAACCTAACGTGCCCTATATATGTTATATATGTTTAGTAAATTTCAAACTAATGCCGGTGCACCACCGTTTCATCAAATCCTTCACAATGAGCAATGAACATCATGGGCTCTTTTTAACAGATAAGTTGACCAATGTGCCAAAATCCTTATATTTATTCCTTATACTTTTTTACATATTCCTTTAAGATAGATGTAGCTGTGTTAAGGACTAGGCCTATCATATAACAGACACGGCAGCCTTGACGGGAACAGCACTCAGGGTGGGGACAGTGAACTCACTTGTGCTGGTCACTGGAAAGCATCTCTTCCTGACAAGTGTGCTTTTACAGGGTTAGAGGATGGAAACAAAAAAAAAAAAACAGCATCTATAAACTAATGCTAACACATATTTTTGTAATTTTTCAGGATATATTCAACAAGACACAAGTAAATTTCCCATTGTGGAGCTTCGAAGGTCTCTTTCTGTGGGTGTACAAAATGAAAGCACTTAAGCGATCAAGAATGTTTGCTTCTGGTTGATTATATTCAACAACAAAAATGTTTCAGCTGCGACTAAAAAAAACATCTAATGTTATATGTGTATGAAAAAAGGTACATTTGGTCATAGTATTCTATTCTCATATCATACATATTCTCTGAGGTCAGTTACCATTTCATACAAATCTACACATATGGTAATAGAGTGTACTAGGACAGACCTAAAACACACAAAAGAAAACAGAGAGTTGTCTAAAAGCAGCCTTGTCTCTCCCCTGCAGTAAATATATGTGTGTATACCTTTACAGATTTCTCTACATCACCTCCGCACAGTGACTGCAGCGGGATTCGGAATGGTCTCCATACTGGGTTGAGGTTGTTTTTCACCACCTACATAATAGCCCCAGATTAAACACACTCACACACTTTTTGAAGTGCATTACATAAAAATTACACACTGTTTGAACACATTTTAGGATTTTATTTTCAGATGCACTGCCCCAAAATCCCCTGGAGCAGGTAGATTGGAACCCAAAAAGCATATCTTTACCTCTGTCCTGTGAGCGAGTTTCCATCCAGTTTCCATCTGTTTGTAAAATTCCAGAAAAGGGTCAGACTTGCCAAAGAAATCCTGCAGGTAAATACAAAAACATGAACATGCAGTTTAATTAAATAACAAATATCTCATGAATACTTCAGTGCAGTCTTAGGTGAAGTCCAGACCACTAGTGTTAATCGTAACACTGCAACATTAGATGGACACATGTCCCCCACAGCTTTTGTGTTTATAGTAATTCATTTCTTATGCCACTGGCATTACATATATGTCTTCAGTATTTCGTTTAAGTGAGTTGAAGTTTAGTGTTACTAAAGTGCAAACTATACCTGAGCCTTTTTAAAAATTCACTTAATGTTAGCATGTTCACTACCAACAAATTTGTAATAGAAAAAAACAATAAAGCCCAAGCCAACCAATCAAAGCTATCATTATCAGCTGTATCTTACTACTTCTGAACTACTAAACATAATTCAAATATACAGTAGTGATCAATACCTTTTTATCCAGTTTTCGAGCTGCAACTTCAAATTCCACCACCCTATTGTCTGTTCTTTCCTCAGCACAGATCTACAAAACACAAATCATTATAAATAAAAGTGAAATCATTACAAATTAGATATCCTTAACAATCAAAATGTCACTGCCAGTCTGAATAAAAGCAACTCACGCTGATGGTTCCTTTCCCTGCAGGTGTTTTGTTCTTCATGACAAGTGGTCTGGTTAGTTTCTTTATGGACACAATCTGGGCATAAAAAACACTTGTGTAAATCAGTTCACAACATCACATCAAGTGATCATTCTGAGAAGAAAGATCCCTAACAAAGAGAAAGCATGAATGAGTGTTTGTGATAATAGAGGAGTATTTGAGGCAGGCAAAGAGAACTAACCTGTCCCAAGGTACACTCCAGTTCTCCCAGGAAGTCAGCATCTTGCAGACTGCAATTGTCACTGTCAATGTCGTACACCTCAAACCTCAGCTTCTGTACCATCTCAAAGTAGTAGTCAATGACAAAAGTCTTGGAAAACTGAGGATTCAAGCAGTTCTGTATTTTCTCTGTCCGGCCAATCTGGCATAGATACAAGAAACAATCTTTGGTTCTACAGCATGTATTTACATTGTGACAGGTGACAGCAAAATTAAAGCAACCATCTCACTGCAAAACGGTCTCTTGTGGTATCCCATTACTGATAATACTATATACTTAAGGATGAGCAGTCGACCTTGTATTATTTGTATGCTAATAATAAATTACCTTTCACTTTTTACTCACTGAAAGTGAAAATTTAGAGAACCAGAATCGATCCATGGTGTGACAACATATTGCATATACCGTAGCCCAGATAAAGTTAGGTTTTACTTGATAACTAGATATGAGAGTGAACTGTTGACCTCCTTACCTCACACCAATGGGGCCCCGAGCTATTCATGAGAAGCACACACAGTGGGTCCGACTTTGAGAATGCATCCATGTCGAGCAGATTCTCACAGGAGATGCTCAAAGCCACTTTGGTCACACAGTCACTGGCTCTCGGCCCCTGGGCTCCAAATGATGCCATCACAGCCTGGAGGACACACACTCACAGACAGGGACTGACCGACATGAACACAGTTACACAGCGGCTCAGAGGCAGAAGGAAATGTTCATACACCACACCCATACTCTGTTGTTATCATGACTGAACAGCGAGGAATTCATCAAGTGTTGTGTAGTGCATATGCAATAACACTATACTATGAGATGCAGCTGCATCCTCTGAATTATCAGATGCTTATATAATGCCTGTCATGTCATCAGAAACAATGCCATAAATGTGTTTATTGGTGTGTAAATGTTTTTGTAAGTTTGATGGTTGTAAATTTGGACAGTAACTTAACGTTCCCTTACTTTCAGTACAAATTAATTAAGATATTCTACATCAGACTACTACTTTTTGGTGACGCCCGTTGCTTTAACAGTGGGGTTCGGGGATGTGAAGGAGGCTCAACCCTAAGTTTATTCAAAGTGAAATTGTCCCAAACTATTGTTATGGACACATATCAAATAAAATCTTTATCTTAAAGCTATTACACTGCTAATATGACACTGGGTGTAACCTTTACAGCGGGTTAGTAACATATTAACGTTTCCTTATAAGCAAATGCAACGAAATCATACGGAGTGAACGTACTAACGTTTATAAGCTTCAAAACAGTCAGACACCTAATTAAATCACGCTCAGATGCTCTAAAACACATGGAAATTTAAATTAAGTAGTGGAAAATGTTCCTACAAGCTTGGCTAACTTAAACGAGTTAACGCCTATTTTGGTTCAAGCTAACGTTAGTGTCACATGGTATGACGACAACGTAGCGTCGGTTACATTCATGTAAGTGAGTAACTATGAAAGTAGCGAATAGAAACTTTAATGTTTAACAATATGTGTATCTCAGTAGATAAAACATAACGTCAAAGGGGTTTTCAACATAAGTTGTCCTACCTTGGTAGCTGTAGCAGCTAGCTACGTGTGCGACGCTTGATGTTTACTGCAGGGAGACCTGAGGTGGGCGGTGCCTTTCAGCTCTCGGCTGAGGCGACGTCCGTCAGTCTGCGGCAGAAAGAGCTCCGCCGTCATCAGTGTGGAGGCCCAAACTTATTGGAGGCAGTGTAGGGTGAAATATATTGAAAACCTGCACACACACACCAAAACCTTCACATACACACCAAAAACCTGCATAAAAAACACACTAAAACCTTCACATACACATTGTAAACATACACGCCAAAAGTTGCGCGCGCACACACACACACACACACACACACACACACACACACACACACACACACACCTGCACATACTGAAAATACAAACTGAATAACTACATTTTAAGTATTTACACGCGTTGCTTTTGCCACACAGCTTTATAACAGCTTTATTGTCCCATGTGTTCATATTATTAATGTGTGTGTAAAAAAGTTTCATTGAGCCCGGAAGTTGAAGTAGCGTAACCGGACAGCAACCCCAGTTTGTTTACGACAGATACGCTAAAGCTGTTGGTCTAACAATTTTCCATTTGCCATTACAAAATATGTATTTCTCTATTTTATTGTTTGAATGCTATGGAAGATACACGCTTAGGAGATGAGGATTCATTATGCATGTCTTTGATTTCATACACATTCTCTGAGAACAAAGCACCTTACTTGTTTTTTAAATTAAGATCATATGTTGTTTTGTACGCATTTTATTCTGCTAGCTAGTTAAGGAAGTTGGGGTGTGTTTTCTGCAGCGGTTAACGATAGAGTGGAGAGGTTCAATGACCGCAGGCAGACCGACTGACGATGCTATCACTATTTTGAGGAGGCTTTTTGGTTCACCAGATCTTGTGAACTGTCTCGTGAACCAAAAGGTCCCTGGAAGTACGAGAAATACTTTTTACAACGAGAATAGTGACTTCTTGTTTAGGCATTGGTGTTTCTTCTGAACTGGACTTCTTGCAGTTCCTTGAAAATGTTTCGCCTCTCATCCAGGAGGCTTCTTCAGTTCTAAGTTTCTGGTAGGGAGTCCCCAGTATTTAACCGTGTGGAGAATCATTCACACCTATGAGACTGGACAAAGGGTACAATGCCCGCCCCCAATCTGTTTGGCCCAGATCCACCCACCATCAGATGGGTAATCACTTCCCCTGGTCATCATGTGAGTCGCTGGTTTCACATGAGCCAAGGTGTGAACTGTGGTTAAGTTTCCTGGGGAGGGATTTCAAAACTGCATTATATGTGGTAGACAGTTGATGTCTGAGGTCTCCTCCTCTGTTAAGTGCTGGCTGTTCCAGCTTGACATAGATGGCCTCCTTTACTCCTCTCTCAAACCATCTATCCTCCCTGTCCAACACATGCACATTTTGAAATCCCTCCCCTGGAAACTTAACCACAGTTCACACCTTGGCTCATGTGAAAACAGCGACTCACATGATGACCGGGGGGAGTGACAACCCATCTGATGGTGGGTGGATCTGGGTCACACAGATTGGGGACAGGGCATTGTACCCTTTGCCCACTACCCTGAGTAAGAAGGATCCTCCACAAGGTTAAATACTGGGGACTCCTTACCGGAAATTTAGAACTGAAGAAGCCTCTTAGATGAGAGGTGAAACGTCTTCAAGAAACTACAAGAAGTCCAGTTGCCTTCAAAAGAAACACCAAGAGTTCATTACCTGGATGACTGAGAATCTTCACAGACTTCTTGTTTAGGTCAAACCAGTGCCAAAATGTTAATATGAGAAGTGCCGCCGGCCACCTGGTTATGTTGGATGGACTGGATGCAGGGTGCAACGCGAACGAAAAGTCATACATTTCTTCAATATTAACAGGGCTATTAATATTAACAGTACACGGCTAATGATAATCTAAAAGTCCAAATAAAATTAACACTACTGTACACATATTTTGGGTGGGTGGGGGTCCAAAATGGCGGATGTTTAGGTGCTTTCCGGTTACACTACTTCAACTTCCGGGTGCAATGAAACGTTTTTACACACACATTAATAATATAAACACATGGACAATAAAGCTGTTGCACAGCTGTGTGACAGAAGCAACGTGTGTAAATACTTAATGTGTAGTTATTCACTTTGTATTTTCAGTGACTATGTGCAGGTGTGTGGTGTGTATGTGCCGTTTGTTTGTGTGTATGTGTGTTGGTTTTTAATGCGTGCGTTTAGGTTTTCATGGTATTCCCACCTACATGGCCTCCCACACAAACCACACATTACAAAGGTGGTCAACTCACGCAACTCACTCACACATCATTCTCAAAATGGTGACAAACCCTAACCTACACAAGAGTTTAATCTATAATACAAGTGCCCATTTTCTTCCCGCGGACCTGCCCAGACAAATGGCAGGAACCATAAATAACCTGGTGAATTTATATTTATTTACTTATTTTGAGAGAGACCCAGCATTCCCTTTCTGGACAGCTCATTGTGACAGCGCAACAGTGGCGAGGAAAAACGTACCTTTCCTTTTTATATCCTTACTATGATTAAATAGATGTGTAAATAATGCGTACTACAATATGAATAAAAATGATGAGAAAACATGAAACGTTCCCATTTGCATTTTCACGAGTGACTTCCAGATTTCTGCTACATTAAGTTTAGAATTAACTAGAGAATAAAAAAACATTACGTACAATTTCTGTTTTGGTTTATAAAGTTTCAAAACACATAATAAAAAATATATAAATTGTACATAGTGTTATTGATATGTATTTTTTTAAATGAATCGATAGCAAAATAGGGGCTAGTGAGTGTTCGAGTATCGATCTGTACACGTCTTGGCTGGAGCAACTTTCTGTGCTCATCAGTGTCAGGGTCTGCTAGGGTAAAGCGTCTGTCTGTTAGGGTCATTTGTTATTTCCTGTTTTTACTTTGAAGTTCTGTTTGTGTCTTACTCCCCATGTCCTGTCAAGTGTTGTCCCGCAGTCGTGTTCGATTACCCCCTCTCCCTAATGTGTCTCACCTGTGTCCAATTGTCTTCCTCTCCCTCGTGTATTTAATCCCTGTGTTCCTTTCCTCCTGTGCCAGATTGTCTTGTCTTCCCAGCGAGCATTCCAGCGCTTAAATCCTTGTAAATCTCCTTGTGTCAGACTTGTATTCCGTGTTTTGATTACCGAGTTTACCTTGTCTTTAATCTGTACCTTTGCATAATTTGAATTCCTGTTTTTGACCATTGTTAATAAAACGACTACCGATTCAGAACGCTCCCTGTTATCTCTGCATTTTTGGATCCCCCAGATCTGGTACCTGACAATCAGCAGGCGCATAGCAAATTCATTCCAACATAAGCTAGTAAAACTTAATTGATATCAATAAATTTCTCAGGTTACATGGCTTTAACATCCTGAAAAAAAGATTAATTTTCATGAAAAAGGGTTATCATGAATCTTTTTTTTGGTGTTTGTTTTGTTTTTAACATATATATGTGTATTTGGCTCAAACTGAAATTTGGCCATGACAGATTATACCATATTTAGGATAAGTATGCTAATAGCCAGTGCACGTGAGCCCCTTTAGAGGCCGGGTCCCACAGAGCACCCCCCTCCATATGTGAGGGCTCTAAGTAACAAAATTGATTACAATTGTCTGTGAATAGAAAACCGAAGTGGTAAATTATCAAGTGACCTCATCACTTTAAAATAAACATTGACATATACATAATATATATATATATACATACATAAAACATAAACATAACGCAATATAAACAGTTATACTTAATACAAAAAAAAACCTGGAAACAATGTAAGAGATGAAAATACTTCCAAAATAAAAATGGAAGTGATGAAATGTGTGTGAATTGAAAAATACTATGAGTGAAAAATGTCCTTGTTGATTTGATAAATGACTGATTTGTAATTTCTCATTTATTCCCCTTTCTTTCAATTCACATGCATTGTCATCAAACAAATTCACACCAAACTGCATTCAAAAATCATGTTATAGCCATGTTTATGTAACTGAATAGCATTTTTATTTAAGAGATCTTGTGGATCACTGGGTTTGTAAACTTGGCTGAGCATTGCTTTGTTTTCTGTATAATTGTGGATTATTTCATAAGGCTCCTGCTCCCGATTGAACTGTTTTAAAGGGGAAACTGAGATTTTGGTTGATTAACAAATTTCCATCATGACCCCCACAACAGGCCTGGCATGAGCAGACAAAGACAATAGAGATACATGAATTCATTAGTTCAAATATGGTCATAAATCTTATCTGTCTTTCATGCTTCAACAGCTGTATTAGTACTTTTGCAAACTTCTTATACACATCCCTTATAATTCAGTGGCAATGTTAAAAAAATCCACACAGTGTCTTAAAGTTAAATATCATGGTCACAATACCATCATCCTTCATACACATTAAATCTTTCTGTCATGTACAGAAGCAACCAGGTCTGAAAAACCGATGGAACCATCAGCTTGACAGTGCTGCTTCTGCTGATACACCTGACCACAACTTTTCCCAGCTCACTGCCTGGATGGACCAAGAACACACCACACACACACACCACTGTGGAGTCCACTGCCTCCTCGCATAAGTCACACATTAAGAAACAAAACCTGTCTTACTTCACTGACAGATTATGCAAAATAACAGCAGAGAGTGTTAATACAGCAAAGAAATGTACAGTTAGCAAAATTATAATAAAGTAGCCATACAAACATGAACAGAGATACAGAGTAAAATCTGATGAATTTTACAGAGATGCTTGGTATCATGCACTATACAAGCTATCATGTTTGATAAAGTCAAAATAAATTCAAACGTATTTAAAAGAAAAAAAAACATCCGATTTTTCTTATTGTTCATTTTTTACCCCACACCAATTAACTTTGATGCATATAAAATTGAAAACATTACTGAAAGTATCTATCATATATTTGGAGCTAAGTATGTATGTTTTTATTTTTTGTTCCAAATTCAATTCTTGGCACTGATTTGTGTCATTCCACATAGTAAACACACTGCAGGCAGGCGGTGCAGGAGGGGCAGATATACAGTACGTGTGAGGTATCTGGGTTCATTTATTCCAATGCTCTAGGCCAGACTGTGCTCCTAGAAGACATTAGGGGGTTTCAGCTTGTAAGAATTGAAGAAAGAAGACAGTTGATCGGGCAGCTCTGCCAGGATGCTCTGGGCAAGAGCCACACTGTTTCCCTGCAATGACAATGTTACACAAAGATAAACTCTTCACCACGCTCAGGACCTTGACTATTCACATCACAGTACAGTAGTTATATTGGATTTTCACCTATTTTATGCCAATCTGTAAGAAAAACCCCAACAAAGACACGCGCAGACAGGCTGATATACACCATGTCTGCTCTGGCAGCATTAAGGTGTGTGTAGCTGCTTACTTGGAAATCTCTGAAGGGCACAAACTGGACGATGTCTCTCGCAGCGACACCCCCCCTGGGCGAACTCAGCAGTTTGTCGTCACTGTCGAGGAACTCCATGGCGCTGAAGTCCGCCCCACCCACACCCACGATGATGATGGACATAGGCAGACGGGAGGCTTCTACAATAGCGGTGCGCGTCTGGTCCATGTCTGTGATCACTCCATCTGTGACGATGAGCAGCACAAAGTATTGCTGCGGATGCAGAGAAGAAAACAAAGTCAAGTATAAAAGGTCAAGTATACAAAGCTTGTTTCATCTTGTACTATTTGCCTGTTCCTGAGTTGGTAGTCGACATCAGCCACTGACGTTAAGTCCAATCTTAAACACACAGGGCATGAATGACACTGTTCTCTGACGAAAGGTGGCAGAGATTTAAGTAAGAAACAGTGTATGTTTGTTGATGTTTTCCCCGATTTTGATTGAAAACTATTTGACACCTGATTATTCAGCTACATTTCCTTACGAGAAAAGAGCTGGACTACATACTGAGGCCATATTCTGCTGGAGCGCTTGTCTGGCGAAGCAGGCTACATGCCTGATGATGGGAGAGAAGTTGGTGGGGCCCCAGAGCTTCAGCCGAGGTAGACACTGCTGGTAGGCTTGCACCACTCCCTCTATGCCTAGTATACACAGCAGCATGGAGGAAGTGTGACTAAACAACCTTTAACAGACGAAAAAACTTTGTGACAGTTTGTCTTACCATTGCAAAAAGGATTTGCTGGATTGAAATTG
>KV751334.1:6130634-6174270 GCA_001698575.1 Mola mola | reverse complement strand
CTTAATTTAAAATGGAAAAAAAATCAGAAAAATACATCATCAATACATCATCAAACATGATATTTATTTTATCACAAATCCATAGTCTTAACTGCTGTATAAACAACAACAAACAACTTCCTGGTTAACACTCTTCATATCACAAAAACACTATTAACCTGGGTACAAGATATATGGATAGAAGTTCACTTGGTGATGTAGCATATTTTCAAAAGAGCCTCCATTTTTACCACTGAGCTGATTTCTGTCACGGTGTGTCTAGAAAATGCATCCATAGTGGCATTGTTATTATATACATTACATTCAAGAGGTCACAATGAACATCTAAATACTTTAAGTTGTGTTGCACTTATGGATGGAAGGAGAGTAAACGAAGATAACTAATATTACAACTCAGCTGAAGAGGGCACCGTTCACATGTACGCCCCGCCTGTCATGAGCTTAAGCCTGTTAAGCTTGTTGCCCATTTTCTACCAGATGATAATGTGATGCAGTTCAGCAGAAAGAAAGAAGCTCCTACATGAAACTGCTTACAACAAGCTCTGTGCATTGCTGTGTCATGAAAGAAAGAGGATCCCAATTGGGGTTCCATCTACATTATTTTTTCTGGAGAGAAGTCAGACATCTCTTGCGGTCCTTATCTCTAAAACTCAGAATTTTGCACAAAAAAATTGTACGACAAGTGCAAGAAAAATATGTATTTTATATGTTGGGGTAAAATGTCAACACAGGGACTGATTCACTGGTGGAAACAGACTCCAGCAGTGTTAACGGTGATAATAAATTAATACTGGAATCACTGCAGTTTCTTCCTCTTCAGTGCTACAGAAACATGATGAAGAGTCTCAGGTGGAGTCTGTCTAATGATGGTATTTTGTTGTTTTTTTTTACTTTGTTCATACCTGCCAGGAGGGGGGAACCTGGGCCCCAAAACCAAAGACAGGAAACATCTTGTTACTATGTAGAAAGACAGAAGAAACATTATTTCCACCTATTAAACAAGGGTTGACTGCAAGCGAGCAAACTCTATCACACAAACATTATTAAATCAGACACAGAAGCTGAGTGCATCAGACTGGCTGGGTGTACTCTGAGTTTACCTGTCATAGTCCTGGATGACGTTACCCACTGCCCAGATGGCTTTCAGATACTCATTATAGCCTTCAGGGTTGATATAGTGGAGGGACTGAGGAGAGCTGGGATCACCATTAGAGCCTGTGAAGTCAATGGCAATCTGGCGCCGGTCAGAGAAAGGATAAGGTATGAGGACAAGATATGAGGCAGTCTCAGAGAGGCATGCGTACTGGACTGAAATTATAATCTGAAATAACAGAGTGTTTTACTTCTATAAGGCAGTTCAAGTATGTATGGTCTGCTCATTTAGAACCCGCTTCATTAGGATGCTGTGTAAAATGGAAATAAAAGCCACCTTCATCCCATCTTCAACTAAATTCAGTACAAATACAAGATATTTGAAGTTCAAATTTAACGTTTTTTTTGTAATTATACATTCATTTTACACATGGGGAAAAAAAAATGTTGCAGGAAGTTAGGACACTACTGGAATTCTGTCCCACTCTTGATGACTTCTGTTTCTAACAGTTCTGAGGTCTCCAATGTTGCATTTTGCTCTTGAAAATGCACCACATATTTTCTGGGGTGGGGTGGGGGTGGCGAGCAGACAGTTCAGCCTAATACCTGCATTTTTATGGGCGATTTCATTACCCAACTTGCAATAACTTCCTTGCAATTGTGTGTTGAGAACATGTGTTCTCAAACTGTCGGACTATTTGCCCACAGTTGATTCACAGTGGTGAACCTCTCCTCTCCACCTCTTTCACACTCAGACCCCAGACTATCGCCTGCTTTAAGTTTTACATGGAATCACAACCATCCTGGAAATGATACAAAATGCGAAGATAAGTACAAGCATTTGTAAAAGTTTGATATTTCCAAACTCACAGTGAAGTTAATTTGACAGCCCCCCATGATATAATCCAGAAAAGTAAACTCCTTCAGGATCTAAAAGTATAAACAAACTTCATGTTAATTATCTATGTTTAAACATGTATATACATAAAGATGTAGTAATACACCTGTAATACAATATAGCTAGAGTAACATGAATAAACAAATGCATTGTCTTAATATGTATGACTATAACAATACAAAAGCAGTAGCTCAATGTTACCTGGCAGTGCTTAATGCAGATGATCCCAGAGTTTTTATAGTTTTTCTTTCTTAACTTTTTCGGGTTAACACACTCAAACTCAGCCTGCAAAAGAGGACATGAGTCCAGGTAAAATAAAAACAACAGGCCCTTCATTGTTGGAGCTGGGATCACGCACACACACAAGTCTCACCGGGGAAATGTGTGTTCCCAGTTGCATCTCAGCGAGTGTGGCTGTAAAGCTCCCAATGAGGTCATGAGAGCCGCTGACATGATAGTCGTAGCAGAAAACCTGAAGAGAAACACAGAGATGTCCTGTACTGGCTGACAAAACAAAAGCCATTCCATTACAAGCCATTAGCAATTTTTTTCTGATCTGGGAATATATGACCATTTTCATTTAAAAAGCCGTATTAGGAGAAGTGCTACAACATGCTTGTTTGTCAGAATGGAAACATACTTGAACATACATACTCCACCAAGGAGATTGAAACATTGTAAACCAGTTTTTACTTGTTAATTTTTTTTTTACAAAATTTCTATTTGGATGAATGAAAATGTCAGATGAGGTCAGCAATGGCAAATGGCGTAAATAGATTTTGGTGGTGATCCTGAATAATTACTAAGTATTCTTCACCATTGTGAGATAGGACCAATTTCAACATTTTTACTTGTAATTCCCCAAAAAATCTACAAGATGTTAAACCTTGTTGGAAGTCTGCGCTTTCCAATTGCTTTCAAGTAAAAATACACCTTCACTATGCGTGGTAAGAATGGGAGCTTCATCAGATCGTTTGCTCGGCTAACCCTACAGTGAATTGCAAAAGATCAGACCTTGCATGCACAGGTATTCACGTTTGACTCTAACTTATTAATATGAATCGTAATAGCAAAAAAAAAAATGAGGGTAGTTCAGCTGATTAAAAACAACAACAAATAATGCACACCTTCGTGTGTGGACATGCATACATACACCAATTGCTTATCCAGCGGGGTCGCAAACACGCCCTTGCATTAAGTTTGGAAGCAAGATGAAAAGAAAATGCAATTACAGAATGAATTATTAGTACGTTAAGGAAGCATGATTAATCAAGCAGATTAAAATAATTTAAAAGGAGCAAATCATATGGTTTTGCAACTCATTTTTCAGGGACTGGAGGGAAACAGTTTTACAGGCTATGTTTTACAATGCAGACTGAAAAAATTGAAAAGTAAATTGAAATTGAAATTGAAAAATACCTTTATGGGTCTCTCCACATCTCCTCCACAGAGAGATCGCAACGAGATGCGGAAAGGTCTCCATATGGGGTTTAGGTTGTTTTTTACCACCTGCATAACAAGGGTTCTGATGAGTCACAGGGCTTTAACAGCATGCAGGCAGACAACCGAGCTGCTGCTTTGAGCGTACCTCCGTCCTGTGAGCAAGCTGCCATCCAGTTTCTGTCTGCCTGTAGAACTCCAGAAAAGGGTCAGACCACCACAGATACTGAAAGACAAATCTAATTCAAAATTAAGTTTATTATCCAATCAACAAGCATCTCAAATGAATATCATTAGTACCTTTTTATCCAGCCTGCAGGCGGACACCTCAAAGTTTGCCACTCTGGTGTCTGTTATTTCTTCAGCGAAGATCTGTTACATAAAAATAAAGAAATAAAATTGGGGGCAATTTTGCACTTTGAACCATAAGACAAAGACAACACTTCAAATCTTATTTGTTTTGTTTATTATATGCATGCCAGCGCTTTATAATATACATTTCTTTTTTTACTTCAGTTAAAAATGTGTTTTTCTTCATGTTGCACCAGTTGAATGTTTGACCATTACTCTTTGGAATAATGTATGTGCAGAATCTTCATTGCTAAAAATGTAAATTCAAAATGTAAATTTTATCTCTGCCTATTGAAAATCTTATTTTGTCACATTTTGTGACATCCTTCTATAAAAGCAAGACATTGACATCTGTCTGTCCCTCCCATGGCGCCGAAACGGCAGGTGTGCTGCTGATGACACACGGATGTGCTTTTTTGTCGCCTAAGCATTTGATATTAATAAAAGTCTTGCAGATTTTACTTTGAGTGCTTCTTGGTCTGCTTTCTGAGTGGAAAACACAGATAGCGCCACTCTGCCGTTGTGGTCGAGGATGGGATTGCATCTGTTACGAACTTGCAGCAGTCAAATATGGGCACTGTACTAATTACAAATAGTTCAGAAGCCAATCCATGAGAGCAGGCGTATGTTAGCTCTCTGCTGCCCCTTTTTGGTTGAAAACAAGCAGTGTAAAAGTGCTGCAAATTGGGACAGAACACCTGTCAAACTATTTCATTAATTTGATCTATGATCAATAATCCATTTTCTACATCTGCAGTACATCTGTAAAGAGGATGGAAAGGTTAACTGTTGGAGTGGCCCAGCGTAAACAGTTAATCACAGCTTAGTAAATAATGTTATTGAGTAAATAAAATGTGTGCTGGTTGAGCCTATTAACTAACAGTCTTAGTGTTAAATATGGCCCTACAATAAAAAGCCTGCTTTTAAAAAGAAGTTGGGTTTAACCGTCTGTCCACTGACAGCAGGCAGTATTTAAAGGTTGAAAATTTGCATAAATTGATCTGACCTGCCTTCTAGTAATTGTTAACAGCAGAAAGTAAGTCAGGAGCTGGAGCTGTCAACCAAGTATTAAACATAAACAGTTGTTGATAAAGGAGGATGGTTTGGGGTGGGAGAGATGTAGATCACTCACTAGGGATGGAATGAGGGGTAAATGATCGTTGTTGATCTGTATATACACCCATGTTTGTTTGTGTGTGCATCACACCTACAAATTAAGCTTGTTTTGTTATTTAAATTATTTTTCTGTTTCTGTTATAGTAGTCAACCCTGTAGGCATATACACATACTGTATATAGAGTATGTGTATATGCCTATGTGCGTGTGTAGATATGTTTATGTACATATACCATCAATGAATGTTCATTAATCTAAATATTCTAGTAGTGTATGTCTATGTATACACACCACCTTGTCAACATGACCTCAGAAAACAAACCGTTCAATCAAATTACTGTATAGTAGCATGTCTTAGCAACAGAGAACGTGACAGATGTCAGCATCTCTGTCAACCACTCGACTGAGGCCGAATGACAGAACAGTCATCCACCCACACTTCTTTACTTGTCCAATATAAGGTTGATTAGCTTAATCAACTGCTTTCCTGACATGGCCACAGCATTCAGGCTCCAAGTAGATACACAAACACATAGGGGTATTCTTTTTTTGAGAAAGACTTTGGAAATTGCACTTAATGCCAGTGAGGGGCGGGGGGCACAAAAAAACTGTATGTGCTGCTCTCTCATCTACTGTATGCTGCTCCTGCACACACACTGAGGACTGATGTTACAGTCAAGGAGGAGAATTCTTCTGTCCAGCAGTTCAACTTGTGCCAGGAAAAATTAATTCACATGATCTAGATTTTTAAATGAGGGTGCATGAATGAACAGGTCTGGTTTTAAGGATTTTGATACCTTATGCCGTAGTAAATGTGTGGGGAAGAGCTATAATAAGCTCAGCAACACTTTTATGATCTGGATTACTGACACTTTAATGGGACAAAATGTGACCGGATCAGGAAAACAGAAGGTTTCATGCTTAAAATACAACCAAACATATATACACAGAGAAAGAAAGCCTGTCTCTAATACATGCAAGCTTCAAAAACAAGGTGGGGTGTAACTGAGGTAAATAAAGTAAGGAAATACAGTAGAGTATAGAGAGAGACAAAAAAAAAATCTATCAACTGTATTGCGTTGATTGATTTCTTTCAAGAGTTGGAGGATGTCCAACTCTTGCAGGATTTCCTGAAAGGTTTTTTTTCTTTAACAAACAATAACTAGTAGGATGATGAATATTTGCGAATTGTGTCTCATGTTTAAATTGCAGTACATCTTCTGGAGCTTTTCTATTAGCCTCCAACATGCAACACATAAAATAAACAGTGTTCTGAAGTTCCAAGTTTGTTAATAAACTAGAAAAAAACGGGGAACATGTTGAATATGTGTTGCAGCCAGTCTTTATTCAGACAGTGTCTCAAGTAAGACTCATCACTTCTGCACTCACTGTGATGGTGCCATGACCTGCAGGCCTCTTGTCCTCCAGCAACAAAGGTCGAGTCATCTGCCTGTTAGAAACGATCTAGACACAAACAATGGGCAGCGTCAACAAAGGAAGCCAACAGGGGTTTTTTTGTTGTTGTTTTTTTCTGCAATATTGTAAAGTGGGAAGCCCACCTGACCCAGCGTACATTCGAGTTCCCCCAGAAAATCATCGTCTGACAGATCATAGGTGTTGTTGTCAATATCGTACACGCAAAACTTCAGCCTCTGCACCATCTCAAAATAGTAGTCGATTACAAACTTCTTGGAAAACTTTGGATTCAGACAGTTCAGGATCATCTCAGTGCGGGCAAACTGGTTCACAAAAAAAACAAAAAAACAACAACAGACATGCAATGTAAAACAGTGTCACATGAAAATAAGCTAGAGGAGACCTCATCATCTACTATGTCAGCAATACATCTGTATTAAATGTAAAGATGCGTATAAATCGCGTCAGAATAAGGTTTTCTCCCAATCCCATGACCTAATACTGACCTCGTACCAGTGGGAGCCCGAAGTGTTGATGTACAAAACACACAGGGGGTCAGACTTGGAGAAGACATCCATGTCCATGAGTTTGTTACAGGAGATGGTCAGTTCCACCTTGGAGGCCAGATGGGTGGCCCCCGGCGCTGTGGCCCCACTTGAGGCCATGGAAGCTGGATGTACTACAGATGCACCACAGAGCGCCCACCACAGTTCAGGAAGAGCCAGTATTAAGCGACAAAGGTAATAATTAAATATTTCATGATGATTATATAATGAAGTAAAGTTTGTAAAAGTAAAAGACTTGACGTGTGCTTTAGCCAAACATTAATTAGGTTTAGAGAGCATGCACGCGCAGCCAGCTAAGTGGGTGTGGCGATGCACCAAAACTATTAACAACACTCAGGGTCTCCAAAGACATATTTTTTCATCTCAGTGGAACGTTGATGTGGATTTAATTGCCCGATTACTTGTTGTAAAATACAGAAATGTGCCTACCTCCGGTCCAAAATGTGTGGGTAACGTTTATCTGACAGGAGCAGCTGAGCCCGAGGGTGGAGCCGACACTTAGCGGGGCGCGGCTAACTGTTAGCTCGCCCGCTGCGCTTCGGGCTTTCAGTCCGAAAGTAGTTTTCTACACTTGGTGAAAATAAAAAAGGGCTTCCTGTTTACTTTTGTCCAACAAATTTGTACAACAATTTAATTAAAATAAGGTTTTATGGTGAAGCCGTTGTGCGTACTAAACAGTGTCAAAATTACGACGGAACTCTCAGTTTTCGTTGTTTCCTATCGGCAACATTATGCTGGGAACAGCCCTCTCCGGGGTGCATTCAGGAAAAAACCTCAGCTGATAAAAAGATGTTGTTGATGGATGGTTCATATTGAAGTACGACCGTGAAATGAAGAGCAGGAAAGGTCGTGAGCCACAATGTAAGGTGACGTTTAAAAAAGTTTGTTAGTGTTTGCTGAAGTGCAATGTAATCTGGAAGCTAAAATGTGAAATCATTTGTTCTAAAACTAGAAGCTAAACTTTAATATGTCAAAAATGAAAGATCAGACTGATCTTTCATTGACTGAATGACTGAAAGCTGAACAAAGCACAGGCAGGAGGAGGACAAAGAGAGAAGTGATAGAGAGGGAGGGATAAGATTGTCTGTTATGTGACCCATCCTCAAAGAAATTCACATGTCACTGCAGCAGCATAGAAGGAAAAAAAGAGGGGAAAAGCTAGAATGTAAAATAACATAAACCCCAGAAAAGGAAAAAAAACAAAAACCTTAGTATAAAAGGTAGAAATGAGAAAAATGCCATACCGTAATGTCCTTACAGTTGATAGGTTTCAAAAGGTGAGAAATGTAGAGGGAGCAATAGTCATTGTCATTTTGCAACGTTTCCTTGTTTGTGATCTTGAATGTCGCCTGATTGTATTCGCGGACGCCTTGAAGTTTGTGACAGCGTCGAGCTCGAGAGCCATCAGTGACCGCCCGAGTGGCATCATGGCCGGAAGAGTGGTGTCACGGTGTGTCAGCAGGACCTTACTCTCAGCTCGTCCTGCGAACGGCGTCATGAGCGGAGGAGTGAGCCGGTGCTTCAGCACGTCCGTCAGGAGGACCGCCGCTGCTCTGACCGTAAATAAGATGCTTTTAGTGAGTGTCAGAAGTGTTGGTTCTCAGTGGCCTGCAGGTGTATAAGTGTAAGGCGCTGCGCTCGGTGAGTGTGTGGAAGCTGGATAAACGTTGCACGTGTAACAGAATTAAAAATGCACCCTTATTATTTATTATATTTATGTTGTATTTGGTTTGTGAATTTTATCTTAGCCAAATAGTTTTATTTTCCTTTTACCTGTGGGAGGGCATGTTGCTTTGTTTTTGTTCCTCCTGAGCCCTGTAGTTTTCCAGGTAGCCCCTCCCTTTTTCCCCTTACAGTCATGTTTACAATGGCTGAGGGTGAGTTCTGCCGGGAAATCCCACCATGTCTCTTTGTTGTTTTCATTGTAAATGTGAGTTTTATCTATTGGAACGTGTGGTGTAAAACGTTTGCAGAGAATGCTAATATGCTTACCAGTTGTTTCCGGTAGTTTTACGTTTACATTTACGTTTGAAACATAGTTTTATAAACTATTTTACGTTACGAATTTGGCGCCACTCGGCTGCCCCGTTTCAGAACTACGTGCAGAGACTGTGGTTTTCTTTTCTTCGTGTAATGAGTGTCGTTCTGTGTGTTTAGGTTATTTGAAATAAGAGACGGATGACGACAATTGATATGTGTAAATTGTCAACCGCAGGTTTGAGTCAAAATAAATATGTGTGAGAGCGCTGCAGGTTCCTCCTCCTTCTTCAGCTGCAATCCCACATGGGTTACACACGGAGGCTAAAGGTCGACGGGGCATATCCGTGCTGCAGCATAGTGTCAGCATGTGACAACAGGTCAGGCTAGTAACAGGGTTAGCTGTAACAGCTGATTTATAAAAATGAAAAGTTAGTTGAACTGATAAAATTCACAACCAGCCAGCTGGTGTTAGGTTCCCGTGAGTCAGGTGAGGCTTTGTGGGCAACGGCCTGCAGCCAGGCTTTCACAGGTGTCCTCGTGTGTTTTTGTCTCTTCCTCTCGTGTTTACAGGGTGGAGGAGGTGCATTCCTCCTGGGGCTCCCTGCACTCTCCTATCTGGGTTATGAAGCTTATCACAGAGTGCAGAGTTCAGCTGTGGTGCTGGCTTTAGAAAAAGGTAGGCTGATGGCCCCTGAGTGAGCGGAAAATGGGGACAGATAGGCGTAGTGAGTCGAGATCACGTCTGACTGGGTTTGGTGATGTGTCTGTGCAGAGGAGGTGTTGGAGCAGGCTGACTACCTGTACAGCTGTGCAGAGTCAGAGAAGCTGCACCAGCTGCTGTTGCAGTACAAGGACAGGTGAGGACAGAGTTCTCCTACTCTTCTCACTTTTTACATTTTAACACCATCTGCCTGTTTTCACCAGAAGTGGTAAAGACTCCATTTGGCGTGCTTATTAGTATTATTCAATATTTTTTGCCAATTTAAATTGTTTTTGTATTGAAGATTTGGTGCATTGCCTTTTGGCACAGTTCCTGCTTGTGATGCTACCGCTAGAGGGCGCCAAAGTTATGCTTTCGAGCTTCAGAAAGGTCTTTGTAACGTGTGTAATGACGTGAGGGTCTTTTTTTTCCCCTCTCATAGTATTTAGTACCCAACCAAATCTTCTAATTGTTATTGAAAAAAAGATGTCTGGATGTAAGCCTTGCATACAGTATAACCCACAATACCTAAATTCAGTCACCTCTGATATGGTTTGTACAGTGAGAGAGCCTTGAAACATGTATGTCTCTATATAAAGTCATGTGGGTGGTGTGTGTCCATGCAGCGATGATGCAGAGTTTCTGTGGAGGCTGGCCCGTGCTGCCCGCGACCTGGCCCTCGAGCCCAACATGGAGGCCGGGACGAAGAAACAACTGATGTACGAGGCCTTTGAAAATGCAAAGAAGGCACTGGAGAGAGACGAGGAGAGCTTTGCAGTGCACAAAGTAAGCTGTGGTTTCACGGAGAGTTCCCCTCTATTGTGTCTGTCAAAGAAAATGTTTATAGCTGTAGTGTGAGCAAACCTATAGTCAGGACGTTTGTCTGGGGATTTATGGTGAGAAAAAACAAACACAGTAAGGACAATCTGGCTTTTTGCATGCACTTGCCCAACAGTTTATTTTATAAAAGCCTGAAGATCTTAAAGGTCTGATGTGGCCAAATCTCAACAGTGTTCTTCTCCTAACACAGTGGTATGCAATATGTCTCAGCGATGTTGGAGATTACGAGGGAGTAAAGGTGAAAATTGGAAATGCATACATCATCAGGGACCACCTCGAGGTGAGGGAACACTGGGTCAGTGTCATATTATCATGGTATACCATTAATCCATATTCTAAAATGAAACCTCTGTTTTTTCAGAGAGCCATCATGCTCAACCCCAAAGATGCCACTTCTTTGTATATTATGGGTTACTGGTGAGTCTTATTTAATTTACTGCAACAAACCTTTTTGTTTTTTTAAGTACCTCAGCTGCTGCAGGGGCTCCTGAAAGTTCAGTTCCATCCGGTCAATAATAGATATAAAGTTAGACATCTCAAGATTACCCAACGATGAAGAATATGCTGGTAACTCATATACTCAATTCTAATCATTTTAATCAGTAACTAGTAACTAAATATTTGCCTCTGAAACGTAAGTGTAAAAGGCCGTAAAATGGACATGCATATGTATAGTATGCTAAAAGTGCATGTAATGGTGCAGTACTTGAGTAAATGATAAAAGAACAATTAGGTTTTCTTCATGAAAATCTGTGTCTCAGGTGCTTTGCTTTCGCTGAGCTGCCGTGGTACCAACGCAAGGTGGCCGCTATAATATTTTCAACCCCACCTACGTCGACGTATGACGAGGTGAGTGAGGCCTGTAACACTCCTGTCTCACTGTGAACAGGCTGAAATTTGTCTGTTTGGTTTGGGCTCTGGAGGTTTTGCACACACGAATGAAGCTCTTCTGCTTCTTTCAGGCTTTGGGATTCTTCCTGAAAGCTGAAGAAGGTGACTCAACCAAAATAAATAAATAAATAAATCATCTCCTGTTTCTGCAGCAGCTCCAATTCCAAGTCCAGACAGCAACAAGTTTGAGAATGTTCTCACGTGTTTTGAATTTTTTTTTTCTCAGTTGATCCAAACTTCTACAGTAAAAACCTGCTCCTGCTTGGTAAGACCTACCTGGCCATGAATGACAAAGAGAAAGCGCTGCTGTGGCTGAACAAAGCTAAAGAGTACCCTGCTCGCACACTGGAAGACAAAGAGGTAGAAGTACACACTGACTACTGGCTTTTGATTGGCTTTGTGCTCACAGCTGTTTGATGCAGTAAAGTGAACTGCTGAAGACACTCGGCATGTCTTGTTTCTCTCTCTGCAGGCCCAGAAAGAAGCTGTTCACCTCTTGAAGAAGCTGGGATGAAGTTATTAGTATCAGAGTGACACAGGATGCCTTCAAAGACTAATGGATTAGTCAGACCTGCTAATACGCCAATAAAATCGTTTTATTTTTGCAATTTTGTAACGATTACTACAGTTCAGCTGCATGTAACTACTCACATAAATCGCTTATCATCCAAAACTGAAGTACACGACTTCAGATATCACATCAGTGAACAAACAAGATGTTTGTGGTGTCTGAATTCTCGCCGGCTGACATCCAGTTTGGGGGGCACGCTGTGCCCACATAAACCCTCTCTGTTCACAATCAGATCAACAAGTGGAAGCAAGTTTATAACTGTACCTGTAGACTAACAGTTTACAACAATTTTAACATGGAAGTTTATTTTGGTTTTTTAAATCAAAATAAAGTTGGAATTGTTTGAAATGTAATAAATACATTCCTAAATGTAAAAAAGAGATTCTGTGTCACAGCCACCTTTATAAACTGAAGGTATTTCTCTAAACCAACTACTAATTCTTGGTCATACACACATCTTCAACTTAGCATCCTTGGTATGTGATTAAATATTTCTGATCCATATAGGCCCCAAGTCTAGAACACAGTGGGACCTCCATTTTTAATAGATTTTCATCCCATGGACGCTCACTCAGGTCTGGATCTGGGGAATTTTGAGGCCATATCAACACTTTAAGCTCTTTGTCGCGTTCCATTGGCAGTTCACGAGCAGTGTTTGGTGTACTGGCATGCGTTGTCCTGTTGGAGGAGCCATCGTGATCAGGGTGTGTTTGGCAGATGGTTTGTGTCACAATGTCCACGTGAACAACAGGTTTAAAGGTTTGTCAGCAAAGTGATCAGCATGTAAGTGGTTCTAATGTTGTGGCAGAGCAGTGTGTTTAACAGCATTGACCAGGAATCAGGCCCAGTTAAGGAACAAATTGATTTGCAAGCTGTTGACACAACGGTTGCATTGAATCTAAACATGGAACTCATTTTCACTAAAGACACAAGTTTTGATGTTATTACCAAACTACCAAAAAGAGTGTTTACTGACCACAAACGCTGATGTGTTGTTTGCACATTGCATATAAAAATAAGTCACGACTTTAGAATGATTATCGATTAATTCAAAGAAGGGTTGGAAACTTTAAACTACCCTCTGTGCTTCACTCAAAAGGGCCACAACTGCTCTGCAGAACATATGGATTAATCAGGATATGTATTTTGAATTTAAAAAATGCTAAGTACTGAAAATGCAGAAATGTGAATAGAATTCAAATATGGATTTCTTTCCACAAGTGAAAGTTGACACTTAAAGTGCATCTTGATTACTTCATTTCAAGAAAGTTCACGTGATCAAGGAGGGGGTTCATCATTTATTTGTCATAAATCCATCTCTCTTCACTGAAATGGGTGAAAGCAGATTCAAAATTAATCTTCTATACACATTGTCTCCAGTAAATGGGCATTCTGTACAGTGTAGTTGATGTTTACAGTGTATCTACACGAGATATGTTACAGTTTGGAAGCACTTCAGACGGCCTAAAGCACGGTCTGCACAGTGAGACGTTCCCTGCTGCAGCATTCACGTTCTGAGACCAGCAACAGTAGCATCAATTTTGTGTCGAGGGCAGCCACCCCTGCAGGAGATCCTGTTACTCTCCACGACGAAGGCAACCTGAAGTGCCTCACCTACTTCTGATAAGAACAAAGGCATCACAGATTTCCATGAAAAGGAGCGGTGGCTCTGTCATTAATTATAATATTTAAGCACTTTATTTTCTTTCATTTTCTTTATACAATGAATACTCACACAGTTGATTTGTTTTCGATTACAGGTTTGTGTTCAAAAGGAAGCACAAAGGTATGAAATGTTGACTTTAAAGTCGGCTCCTTTTGCTACGGTGAACGTTTCTCCACACCGTCATCCCTCCTCGTGGCTCCTCCACTGGGACACGTTAAACACACGACCGATGACTCCAGTGATCACTCCAGTGATCACAAGCTTGTACCTAAGTGTCTGAAGTATTTTGCTGTTGTCTGCAGTGGTCGGGAAAGAAAAACAACAAAAACGCCCCGCCACCGCCAATCTGTGTAACCTGTCTTTAGCCCACTGACTAAAAGAGTTAAGCACCAGAGTGTTACATGTTTTCCTTGAACAAATGATTCATTTGAGTCAAAATGGACACAGGGGAAGAAAACACATGAGGCTGGCTTCTGTGAGTTGCAATTTTCACAAATTTGGTCTGTGGTACAATATTGTCTTATTAAATAATTATTTGTAGATAAAACAAGCTCCACAGCCTCACCTTTAATGACTGCCTGTAGGCACACACATCTTCCAGGAAGATTTACTGACTGTTGGACTGTGCAGCCAAAAGCAGTTACACACTGAATGTTACAGAACTGGCATTTTCCTAAAAATACTACAATCTTTATTAGCCAGTTGATATTCTCAAAAGTCACAAAATTTGACCCATAGCGGCTCTGTGCTGTCAGCATGCTTCATTTCTCTATGTTTCAAGACACTTTGGATACTTTAGGCCATCTGCTCTATAATTTATATTAAAAAAAAGCTTTAAAGGACATTTAATGTCGTGATAATGGATTTTATGCAGCACTGACTGCTAGTTGTAACGTATTTGGATCGATCTTGAAGTTGTCCAAGAATTCCTTTTCAGGTGAATCAAGAGATCTGTTTCCAAACCTCACTGTCTAGAGGACAAGAGAACACCTTTTGCAGTAATTCATCATCATACCCGTACAGTGACCTTCATACTTCAGGGTGACGGATTGCCAGTTGTACCTAACAGCTTTTTGCCAAAAATATTTAATACGGTATTGTATTTTAATGGGTTCAAATGGAGAGATTCAAAGGCTATTACACATCTGGCTATAGCCTAAAGGATTGTTTTCAACATGTAGTTTTTATATCTTTTAGCCAAATAACAGTCCCCAACACATGAATGTACAGAGAAAAAAATTAATTGATTCAGGGCATGAATGAATGAATGAATGAGATGCATTTTGAAGTTTACTACAACTCAGGATCATCAGGTATAATTTGCTATCACTGATTTGAGGAGTGAAAGTAATCTGTTCTGCAGATCACAGCGGCTGTAGAGGACTTCACAGGGTGACATCAAACACCCGTGAGACAAAAGAGAATCAGCCAAGCATAAAAGAACCATTGACACAGTCTGTTATTTTGTTTTTTTCTGTCGACCTGGTGTGCATCTTTGCCAATCAAATGCTGGCTTAAAAATCCCAACGATGAGCCGCCGTACCACACTCACACACACAATTCGCTCCCTTACTTCCGTTTAGAATCACTTCCTGGAGTCCCCTCATTCCTACTGATGTAGCAGCCTTTCCTTGACAACTTCTTGACAGTGTCTTTTTCCCAAACTCCATCCAGATGGGATGACCTGATGATTCTTCTAAAGTCCAGAATGTCCGGATCCTGAGCACGTTTTGATGGTACTGGTGAAAAAACTTATGAGACACAGTATCCATGCTAAAAAGTCTGTGTGTAGTATGTATGTGTAGTGGCAGAGGCTGGTCACAGCAGTCTTCTCATCTTCAGAAGCAGCCATGCAAGCACACAAAAATTTGCAACAATATATAGGTCCAAAGTGGGGGGGGGGGGGGCTTCAGGCACCAGACCCCAATACTACTCTTGCTCAGCAGCTCTATAGAACTAGAGCTTTAAGAGCAGATGCGCTTCAACTATAAAATGGTCTCAAAAACACATTAAGTCTCTGTTAAAAAGCCAGTCAGCAAAGGGGCAAATTAAAAAAATATGTATCCACGATGTCTGGTTTTAAACAGAGGAGCGAAAATGCTGAAACGCTTGCATAACTGATGATGGGGTATCATTATAATAATTAAGGGCTAGGCAAGAGGATTGCAGCAATAATGATGCTGCAAATTAAGATTTGGTTTAAAATCACAAAATAGCTTATATATACATCTGTGTTTATCTTGTGCAATTTTTTTTTTAAAACTTTGTTTTACTTGGCTGAATAAACAGCGATGGGGGGGGGGGGGGGGGCGAACCCTCCCTCTATTCTTGGCCAAATCCTTCTGTTTCCTCGATGGCAAAGAGCAGCTTCTCTTTCAGCTGTTCAAAGCTCTTGTAAGGAGGTAAGTCCAGACGGTTAAAACTGAAAAGACAAAGAGGAAAGATCGGTGTGAAGGGTCACATTATTATGAGCAGCACTAACAAAACATTGGTTACGTTCTAAAGCCACTATAATATATGGTCATAAATCAGATCTAAATTTTTCCTGTGAAGCCATTCATGTCCCTGGCTCAGATTCTGCTCCACACACACCTCCGGACTGAAGTGACAGCCATTGCTTGACAAAAAGACATTGTTAGAAATTGGGCTCTTTTTTCTTATCCACATCGCTCTTATCTTCAGTTGACATATTTGCTTGCCTTAAAGCTAGGGTATGTAGTTTCTTTTTTGGTGTCATTGGGCAAAGATTCCACAGGAACTTCACAGATCATTTAAGAGAAAGGGTGTCCCTATTGGCTGGTTGGTGACAGGCCCATTCAATTGTGGATATCCCAGTAGGAAAATTTGCTCTTCCAGCATGATCAAAAAGTGTGTACACAGTAAAGCCAGCTAAAAATGAGTTGGATGGGCATGTCTAAAAGGGTGGGGAGAAGCTATGGACAGAGAGGGGGAGGGGGAGTTACTTCCATAGAGTCTCATGCTTGATTCTCAGAAGTTACAAACCCCGACTGAGGCTGAGTGGATATTTCTGGCTCCTTCAAGGTGTTTCCCCTTGAAGATATTGTTTTCACAAGAATGGAATGAGTGAATGGTAGGATGTGAACACATCTGTGAAATGTAACGAACTGGAACAATATCTGGACAAATCTCATGGTACAGAAATTGATCCTGTAAACAGAGAAATCCACCCACCATGTGTGGCTCCGAGGAAGCCACGTGTCCTTCCCCACCCTCTCGATGCAGAACTTCTGCGGCCCGTTACTTCCTGCAGTGCAAAAGAAGATGAAAGATGAGGAGTCCGCTGAAAAGAAACACAGTAGAACAAGCTAACAGGATTAGGTTTTATATGTGTGCACAGGTGTGTGTTTCTGACCCATGAGTTCTGCGAAGCCGCCCAGCGGAAGCCTACAGGTTCCCGTGACGAACTGCATGAGCCTCAGTCGCACTTCGTTGTCCACTTCTTTCACCAGCTGCAGGGGAGGAAGTAATATCTCACATACACCAATCACTGTTGATTTGAAAGACCATCACATAATATGACCTGTTATAACACTGTTTGGAATGTGGAATCTGAGGCTCCCTTCCATTATCGGCAGAGTGTAGTGAAAACAGGAACACGGTGTGTGTTGGTTTGTTTTTGAGTGACTGTACCTGCCAGAACCAGATGATCTGTTTGCTGTTCCTTGTGTAGTGTCGATACACTGTGTTCCTCTGCCAGTCCTGCAGGTCCACCTCCTGCATGCCACACAGCATCACCTGGTCCAAACGCACACGTAAAAAACATTCAGAAAACATAAACATGCACAGAAGTATAAAAAGAATAATAGAAAAAAAATGTCTTCATGTATTATTACCCAAGCAGTGACTAGTTATGCAGATGATCAGTAGGGTATGGTTAAGATGCTCACCTCCAGCTCCTTTTCATCAAAGTACTGGAGCCACTGCAGTGGAACAACCTCATTAAAGCCGTCCAGGAAAGCTTTGGTCTGACCTTCCACCCCACGGGAAAATCTCCACTCTGCCATCAGACTGCAGGGCAGCGAGCAGAAATGGATTCTGTGAGTTTCCAACAAAATCTTCTACTCCAAAGGCACAAATGATAAAACAGCGGCTATACTTAACCTGATATATTCCTCCTTGTTCTCCTCCGTGACTAGAACATCGGCGCCATCAGGTTTCAGGTCATGAGAAGTGATCTTCCCCAGGATCTCCATGTCTACTGAGAAGTACATCTCTAGGCCACACTCTTCAATGTTGTTGTCCCTGAGGAGACATATGATTGTGTTGTCATTGCAGCATAGAAGATGAACAGCTCAACCCAGCTCCACAAAACGACCAAAGCTGCATCGATTAATTAATTGGTCGTTCAAACTATTTGAACTATTATTAAAAAAAAACAAAAAAAACTATTTTGATAATCAAATAATCATTTCAGTCCTGTTTCAAGCAAAGTTATTAAACATCTGTTGGTTCCAGTTTCTTGTCATGTCAGGATTCAATGCTTTTGTCTTTTCTGACAGTAAATAAAGAATCTTCTAACCCTTAACTATTGGATTAAATAAGGAAACAACTGGAAGTCACTTTGGGTCTGAAAAAATGTGTAGAACGTTTTTCACTTCTTTTTCGACAATTTATATAGAGTAAATAATTAATCAATTGTGAAACTACTCAGCAAATTGATCGTAATTAAAATAATCCTTATTTGAGTTACAGCTCTACTAATAAATCTACGATAAAAATTTTATGAAGAGGCAGCATAACAGCAGAGGGCCTGCTAACAGCCGCTCTCTTTTGTCTATGCCTTAATCATCTATTGATACTGTGAGCTCAGTTACTGTGGAGCTTCTGGCTCTATGGCATATTGTGTTGGGTCTGGATGGCAACCTCAAATCAAGTTAAAGTGAGCAACAAGGCTCGTCTTCCTTCAGGTGAACAGGGCTGGACATCAGACAACGGGGGGGGACAGTATCAAGATATTTACACGACTATGACACTAGGGACAAGCAGACAAGAGTTCATGCATCTCAAGTGTTGTAAGATAAACTAACAAGACAATTAAGCTTTTTGTAGTTTGTCAAAAAAACTAAAACTACATATCTCTGGCCTACAATACATAATGTCTTTAAATCCAACTGCCTTGCAAAGCAAGTGAAAACTTGTGCAGGAGAATCAGAAAGTTATTTTTAGAAAGATTTCTCCTAAAACCTAAAGGGACTTGACCAAAAAAAAAAATATTGTTTCCTTTTTGTTCTGTTTCAGGATCACGATGACTTCAGAGAGGAGATGCTCAGGATGAAAACACTCATATGAAACAAGACATGTCATTCAGTGGATACACTTAGTGCTTGTTATTGAGCACAATTAACCTCTGAAACATACAAATTACCTGATCCATATAAGTGAGTTGTAGAACTCTGGGTCGATGGACTCCAGGTCTTTGAGGATCAGCTTCTTATTCAGCATACGTTTATAGAAAGGCAGAGAGAAGCCTGTGTCGATGAACTTACTGTGGAAAAGAGCCTGCAGACAAAAAGACAGATTTTGTTTTTTCTTTATTATGCTGGTCAGTTTAAAAATGATCACATGACATGACTTCAGTGAATAGTGTATCAGAAAACAAGCCCCAAGCAGCACTCAGATGAGAGCATAATACCTGAAAATATTTAGTAAATACAGCATGGTGCGCTCGATGAAGAGCAGTGCAAATGTTTCAACTTTGACAATCTAACAAACATGAACACTCTAACTTACATATTTTAAGCAACACATGTGATGTCCAAACGTTGCCACATTACTAAGTCTGTTTCAAAGTGTGTGTGAACTTGCCATCGCAATGAAGCGGCCGATGAAACAGAAGTAGGAGAGGTGGTCTGGATTGATGGCCGAGGCCGGGTTGATCTGTAGGCAGTAGTTGCTCTTGCCCGCGTACTCAAACAGACAGTACATTGGATTCAGCACTTCATGGGACAACAAGAAGAACCACTCTCTGCAAAGCAAGGTGAGACAGAAGCCAGGAGACAGGACACAGAAAACAGTACACAGAAAACAGTACGTGAGGGGAGGGATTAGAACAGTAACAGGAAAGGAAATGAAATGATGATAAAACGGTAAAAAAAAATAAGAGGAGAGACAGTTGCACATGATTAATTGCAGCTTATATTTTGCAAAAAGCAAGTTTGTACTTATTTCTGTAGTAGCTATTATTACCTGGCTAAGCCACCATAGTCCAGACCCTCTTCTCCTCTGAAGATAACATACAGTCTCCTCCTCAAGTCGTAAGGCTTCAGGGCCATAATCTAACAAGCACAAAATAACATACAAAACATCAGCTAAAATAGTACGTCACATAAAATATAAACTTATGGGTTGAGAACTGTGGGGGTGGGATTTTGGCATTAAAATCAAGCATAAACTGAAAAAAGGAAAGATTGACATTATTTCTAGAAATTGTGCCAAACCAAAATGGTGAAGCTGGCGAAAAAGAGACAGCATGAAAAAAAACATTTTTAAATTCCCCGTATTTGTATCAATGCCAAGATCTCTTTATTCAGTTCATGGTTTGTTTTCTATGTAAAATTGTATTTTTAATGCCAAAATCTGTAAGTTACCATTCTAGCTCCATAAAAAGGAACAAGCTGTAGTGCATCTTTGCACCTGATATTCATTACTGTAGACACCAGTTAAACTGAATGAAGACCGTGGTAGAACTCTTACTTGCTGGAAAGAGTCTTCAAATAATGTCTGCCTGGAGACAGTGATCTTCACATGGCTAGGGAGAGGGTTGGACTGAGGAAAGACAGAGCAAAACATTGATGCGTTTAGCTTGAAGAATAGCAAAACGATGAGTGAGCGCAAGCGAGAAATGGAGTGATGGAGCAAAATAAAGGGAACACATACCTGGCACAAGTAGCGAAAATGTGCAAGCTTCCATCGGAAGCTGCGTTCATAAGCAATCTGGGGGCCTTTAGTACTGAGGAGGACGAAAGAATGTAAAGGTCAAAATGAAGCAAGGGTAACTTAATAGAGATGCTATTATGTGTTATGTTTTTTGTGTCAGCCCATGTATATGAAAATAAAAGCCTGCAGTTTATGCACACCTGAGGGTAAGAAAGGTTAAGACCTAATGAGCAGATTATTAAGTACTCCTAAGAACTAATAAGATTTGTTATGTTAAAAAGCATTGTATTGTCTTTGTTAAAACTGTAAATGATGACAATAAGTTTGGCACTATCCAGGTGCAGTATTTGGACATCATTAATGTAAAAACTGTTTTGTTTTTTTTTTTTTCTTTCTAATGGCTAAACCAAAACCAATGTTCAAGGTGCATACTGCCACCTACTGCTACAGAATATGTAGATGTTCTTGCCTCTCTATCAGCTATAATATTATTATAAACTGACCTACTGTAAATTTCCCCCTCATCACTTTGACATATAGTTTGTTGTTGTAGTTCACATGTTCCCTTATGCAGAAGGTGCCACAACTCTTTGGGCTACTAACAAAGTTGTTGCCTCTGGCGTGGCGTTAAGCAACATGTCGTGTAATGCAGCACACAGAATTGTGCATTCTTACACAGAAGACTTTCCAGTGCGAGGGTCGCTGAAAGTAGTGGTCCGGGTGTTGTGATCCACAAAGTAGCGGACTCCTTCCCTTGTGTACCGGATCTCCCAACCTTCAGGCAGAGGATCTTCATTCTGTAGCCTGTGCACAAATACATCAATTCAAGCTGCAAGCATCGCTGAACAGGCCCTCGCACCCCTGCACCCCTCAACGGAGAGATTGAGCTCAGAAAAACTAGAGCAACTTCTGTGGCTCTATGTGAAAGGGACTGCGGGGCTGCTTTGTTTAAAGTTCCTAGGGGCACTGTGGACTCATTTTCCATATGCTCATGGTAAAGACCCCCTGTCAGACCTTCTGGGCTGGACTCTTAACCATCTTGGAAAATTCGGCACTGATTTGACTGTGTTCAATCAAATCAAATCAAATTCCTCCTTCAAGAGACCTCAAACTTTGTTGTGCCGCTATGGGCACAACTTTCAAATAATGGAAAAAACTTTTGACTGATTGAGGAGGAGTTCGCAAAAGTATGATGTGTGTAAAATTGCTCAAACAGGGCACAAAATTCAAATTGGCCACCCTTCTGTTGAATTTAGGTCACGACTCAATGAGACTTTTTTGTGCACGTTGGGATGGTGCACATGTCTAGCAATTTTCATAGCTCTACGTCAAACTGACTGCAGGGGCACCTTCGTTGAACTTCTCTGGGGAGTGCTGGTCATTCAGCCATTACCATGAAAATGACACCTGTCAGACCTTCTGGGATAGACTCGTAACCATGGTGGGATATTTGGCACCGATTAGACTTTGCACAGTGGAGTTGGAGTTTAATTTTTTTTGTCATTTTGAAACTTTGCCAGTCCTTACACTGCCATAGATACAACTTTCGCGTTATAACTAAGCTTTTGATAACAGGCATGGGTTATTTTTTCATGTACTGAACATTCCTATGATTTCGCTAGATTATTTATGCCTTTGTAAAAACATGTTGGTCATTGTTATTTTGAAATGTTCTTTGAAAACAAATGACTTAAAATTGCTTAGGTGATCTTGTGTTGTTCTCTATCAGCAGATCTTCTGATGTGCTTGAAACAACATTAAATCGTAACAAATCTGAAAACAAGCAGCATTGTAATACTGCAGCTCAACAGTTCTATCTACATTTTGTTCTTGCAGATAAAATTTATGTAAGTCATGGTATAAACGAGGCATGAATATATATTTGTGGACACAAGTTTGATGCAAAAAACAAAACAAAAAAAAAGGTTGACCTCAAAAACATCAAAAACGACTCTTAAAAGATCCTAATTGTATAATCAGTCCTTCCGTTTTATCACTTTAGATTAATAACCAGTTAGCTACATTACAACACGCACAGGTTACTATGAGTTATGATGTACAATACTAGTATTTCTTGTGCATTTTAAATGTATTTGAAACACTTTCAAATGAGTACAAAAATGCAGGTTTTATTTTTCTGTTGTTCCTGAGCTCACCCTTGGGTTCGAGGGTCCTCCCACTGTGTTGTCTTGGTGTTATGGTTGACAAAGTACACTCGGTCATTGGAGTCCACACGCCTCTCTAAATTTGATTTAAAAAAAAAAAAAAGTCTGTAGCTTTACAGAAAGAATGGAGAGTCAGCCTCACAACTATGGCTGTCCATGTTAGTACCAGCGCAGACTGGTGCCATTTGACATGCTGTTGTCTGTGACATAGCAGAGGCAACAGCACACATCGGTTGAATAATTTTGGAAGTTTAAAATAATCACAATGTATTTATACTTTTGTTTTACCAACAGAAATGTTACATTTTCAAATCTAACTTGACAATTGATTTCAATTTCAATTTTGATCTTATTTGAGGGATCGTTGCAAAAAAAATTGTGTATATTGGCTGATTAATTGATACTGGAACTGTTTTACTCCGCAATATCAGTATCGAACTCAAAATTTGCATAATGGTCAGGCCCTACGTTGCCCATCAAAGCAACAGTATAAAGAATCATGACCTACACAGCCATTTTGTCTGAAAATAGTACCGACGTATACAGTTTTATTTAAAATATGGTTCATTCTGACAGCAAGTTAAAATATCTAAAGTATTAGGAAGAAAGAATGTGAACTCACCCCAACCAGGAGGTAGCGGACCAAGAGGATCATTTTCGGCAGACATCATGGATGCCTAAAATCGAAGGATGCATAATTAGACATTCATTTAGAAATCAAGAACAATTAACATCCTCATCAAAAACATTGCAAATATGTAATATATTAAAGTGGACAATGGAAAATAATCCAAACATGATCAAATGAGAGATCAGAACTGAGTTCTGCTATGGTGGTGACCCGGGGGCAGCTGAGGCTGATAACTGTTTAAAACCTCCCAGCAACCTCTTTTGTATTGTAAACTAATCATCATCAGTGTCAACTACATCACTGCTGAAATAAAAGCATCAGGAGAAGGACCCTTTAAAGATAAGCATATTAGGGCAGAGGCTGGACGGGCCAGAAATCACAACCCAGCTTCTGATTGTGGCAACAAATTACATAAGACAATTCGGATGAAGGTTTGTTTAGTCTTGTATACAAGGAGAAAAAAGCATATCGTGGGGAAAGAAAACAATACCATTTTTATTTTTTTTCTTTGATTCATATATTTAACAAAAATTCTTGGAGTCCTTGACATTTTGGACATATTGTATTTCCACCATCAATGGTATGAAAATCACTTTGCAATGACTTGAATCAAAACTGTATTGTTCTAGTTATTCTGCACACCGTTGATAAAGTCTTAAGTACATATATTTAGGAAAAGTCTGCTCCATGACCTAGACATAAGTGAAAACCAGGAAGCACAAAACAAATTATTGACGCTTAAAAAATTAATTCAACAGATGAAAACCTCAAGACATGCTTAGGAAAATTGTCAGTAGTTATACTAAATATGCATACTGGATACTTCAAAATCCAGTCCTTTCTCTAAATTCTTTCGTTTCGTTTTCTGCAGCTTATCCGGGTCCGGGTCGCGGGGGCAACAGTTTAAAGCAGGGAGTTCCAGACATTCCTCTCCCCGGCCACTTCCACCAACTCCTCCGGGGGGGACACCAAGACGCTCCCAAGCCATCCAAGAGATATAATCTCTCCAGCGTGTCCTTGGTCTGCCCTGGGGTCTCCTCGCGGATGGACATGCCCGAAACACCTCCCCAGGGAGACGTCCAGGAGGCATCCTGACCAGATGCCCGAACCACCTCAACTGGCTCCTCTCAACGCGGAGGAGCAGCGGCTCTACTCTGAGCCTCTCCCGGATGTCCGAGCTCCTCACCCTATCTCTAAGGCTGAGCCCAGCCACCCTGCGAAGGAAGCTCATTTCGGCCGCTTGTATTCACGATCTCATTCTTTCGGTCACTACCCAGAGCTCATTACCATAGGTGAGAGTTGGGACATAGATTGACCTGTAAATTGAAAGCTTTGCCTTCTGGCTCAGCTGTCTCTTCACCACAACAGACCGCTTCAGCGTCCGCATCACTGCCAACACTGCCCCAATCCATCTGTCAATGTCAGATGAGAATGAGGATCAGCACCTCTAAATCTGAGGCCATGGTTCTCAGCCGGAAAAGGGTGGATTGCCCACTCTGGGTAGGAGGAGAGTCGCTTCCCCAAGTGGAGGAGTTTAGAGTATCTCGGGGTCTTGTTCTCTAAATTCTATTTTTCTAAAAATACAGTGGAGCCTTTCCTAATCCCTGGATAATAGCCACTTAATCACCGCACACCATATTGAATGCCTGAGCATCTACTGACTGCAAAGAAAAAGCAAAGTCACTTCTGATATCACAGATCAATAGAACATAATCCTGCAAGGAAATTATTTTGAAAAAGACTTTTACAATTAGACACAGTCATGCACTGTATGTTTCCTCTGTTTTCAGCAATGGCTGGGTACTGGCAAGCAGCTCACACTTTGAAAGATGAAGGGCTGCTTAAAAACTAAAAGCTGGTTGGATCCACTTTAGTTACAAGATCTAATGATGCAAAATGTTTATGGAGCAAAGATCAAAAGATAGCTGTTTTGCACATTGGCATCACTTATCTTTGGTCACCAAAATCAGACTTGTAATTACATGTATGATTTGGTTTGATTTGAAAACACAAACAGTTAACTGAAAAAAGTGCAAATGCTCAGTTCATCTTAATGAAACAGAAACACTGAATATGATACAGGTAGGAAAAGTAGTATAGGAATCTGAAAAACACAGACAGGTGTTTAAAAGAAAATTTAAAAATTAAAACAAATTAATAAAAGCAGGTTAATGGGACAAGGGGATGGAGGAATGGCTGTGGTGGGAATTGTCTTACGGAGTAGAGGTATCTCTGGTTGAACTGATGCATAGCTCCCTGCAGCTGGCTGCGTTGGCTCTGCCACTGCTCAAAATTGCGGACTGATTCCATAGTGGGTCGCTGCCACGTAGTGGTACGAGTGTTGTGGTCCACATAGTAGATCCGGCCCCGGTCGTCCACCCTGCGCTCCCAACTGGCAGAGTGAGGGAGATGGACATGACATGAAATTTGAATTAAAGCTTATGACACAGGTGATGTTGAAGATCTCTGGATTCTCTAAGATCTCTTAGTGAAAGTGACCTAATCACACTGAAGTATGTTTCTTCGACAACTCGTAATGCAGAATTCTCATAAGCCTTCTCTTTTAAATCATGTGGCAAACAAGTATATAGTATATCTGAGTAAATTTCCCTTTAGATTGTGCACCAAGCAAAGAAAGTATCACATATGTGCATAATGCAAGTTTGATGGGAAAATGATATCATACAGCCCAATCATAACTAACGGGATTTAGCATGAATGGAATCATATGCCCTCAAGTGTTTTGAGGTATTAATAACTGACTTGGGGAATACATGCCAAAGGGCTTCACAAGACCGTTTGTCTTCTCATATTAAGAAACTTAATCACACATTATCAATACGTCATAACAGTGTTTACCACAGACTGACACAGACAGACACTGGGATCATGCTTTCAAGGGGGTTCTGGCCGAAGCGACCAAATCCAACTTGGATTGACAATGACATCACACCATCCTGTGGATTTACAAGTTTACAACAAGGGCACAAGTAGGGGTCGCAACAGTGCACTTACAGATGGAATGTTTTGTCTGGCTCTCTGTGCTTGTCTGTGGAGCATTTGTGAGTGTAGGTCTAATAATCAAACGCAAATAACATTTTCTTAGACGGGCGGCTTTCCTAAGAGACTTCTATGTGTAGGATACAAAGGAAGAATGACAGAGAGAAAAGAGGTTGCTAATATTATGACAGCAAACCACAAATACATTAACATATGGAAAGTGCTGCATGACTGCTGAAATGGAGGACATGGCTAGCAAAATTAAAAATGTCCATGTCTGATGAGGGTTAAATGCAAAACAGTCACCCTGGTGGTAGTGGCTGTGGTCTTTCCCAGGTAGTAGTCCTGGTGTTGTGGTCTACATAGTATGTTCTCCCATGTGGGTCTTTTCTCTGCTCCCACCTTAAAGACAATAACAAAAAGATTCATGAGGTTGTGCAACAGGACAGATAAGGACAGAAGTAAAATAAAAAAACTATACAAAGATTTTGCTATATGTTTTGTTAAATATGATAAGTAGGGGTATTTAAACAGCGCCCTCTCATTTACTTAACCACAATGAATATTTAGGGGTTAACTACAAACACCAAAACATACAGTATATACTTCTGAGATTTCACTACATTTTGTCATTTTTTTTTTAATTTAATAATTATTTTATGACACAGAGGTACCTTATATGCAATAATGGCTTTGAAACACAGTGATGTTAAATGGGCAGTTGAGTGTCAAATGCTAATAAATAAATAAATACACACAGGTGGTGGTGTTTTTACCCTGGTGGTAGAGGATCTGAGGCTCCAGCAGTGGGAACCTGTTGCCTGGGCTTGGCCCCATCAGTAGTTACAGATGCACTGATACTACTATTTCCACCACTGCAACCCCCTGAAGCATTCGCTTCTCCTAGTGCTGGGGAGGAAGAGGACGATGAGGAGGTGGTTGCGTTGTTAGTGGCCCCCAGGGCTGAGGACGTGAATGTGGAGGAAGCACTAGCAGGGGTATCAGAGGGCTTGGCGGAGGGAGAGGAGGGCAGAGCCTCTGCGGAGGATGGAAGGGGTTGAGGTGTGCTATTTGGTGCTGTGTCGGAGTCCAGCATAGTGGCATCTTGACTGCAGTCCTCGCGGTCATCTGCAGGGGGCAGCACATCGCCTGTTGTAGTTGACGGCAGACCCACAGCAGCATCACAGGACTCCCCATTGACTGCGGGAAGATGCTAGTTAAGTCTCAGGAAAAAAAGTGCCTTTTAAATGGCTGGCTGTATAACAAGCGTTCATTAACCTTATAGGCTTAAAATCTACATATACACTGATGCATCAGCTTACAGCAACTGATGAGCCAAGCATCTTTGAATATACATATACTGTATCCATTGATTGAAGGAATTCAAGGGTTGTTAATGGAAAATCAAAACACTACTACACTATGGCCTCCCTCCAACAAAGTGCATACATACTAGGGCTGTTGGAATGCATTTCAGGTTTCTAATATAATTTGAATTGTTGAGAATTCATTAATAGTCCAACGCTGAAATTACTATTTGAATATGTGTTTTGAGTTTTGGAGATGTGTTTTCGACCATTCCTGAATCTCACTCTACTTGTCTTGCCCTGTAATTTACCTGCATTTTGGAAACAAAAGCTTTCAGGCCACCTCCAGTCATTTCAATGAGAGACGCTCAGAGATTTTAACTGCCGCTCTGAACGTCTGGCTGCAGTCGCCCGGTTAAACATTACGTCGACTGCAGCATCTCGCAGTCATCGCTGCCTCGGACCGCAGCAGCAACAGCCACTTCTCAAAATGCCTTGCTCCTGCCAGAATCCTCCCGTATGTAGACAGTATTCAGGGTAGGTACAACATGGAAAATGTGGAGGGTGAAGCCGCGGCTGCTGGGGATGTGAGAAGAAATCCCTACTGCACGCTAACTGCAGTGGATGCCGCCTACCTGCATCTCTGTATGTGTGTGCAAGCCCTGCATAGACAGTTTGGTTATAGATAAACTGTGTGCAATGGTGCAGGCGGCTTTCTTCAAATCAATAATGTTATTTGTGGTTATTATGTCTTTATTTAAACGCCCTCTATTAGACAAAATGTGCAACAATCACATTATGATAAAGGACTCGGCAATTGTTAACTGTTTATGGCCATACATATCAAATATTCTTAATAAAATTTAAGAATAAAAAATCAAATATAATTCAAATTGGATTTTAGATTGACAGCTGTAATATATATTTGTATTGCAGCCGACTGCTTATGACCCCAGAGTTGGGGTTGTGTCTTATTTTTAACACTGAAAAATTTCAATCTGCGTGGTTTTAAATAACATTATCACATTCATGTAAGGTAATAAAAAGTAAAAGATATTTTCATTTTTACAGCTAATGTTGCTAATGCAACTCCACATTCACCAGTTAGCTTACCACTCAGGGAGTCAGTGGTCAATTAAGGTACCGCAAAATAAAGGAAATCATGTCTTTTATCATTAGGGCACATGGGGGGGGCTCTTTAACTAACTAACCAACCAGCTAGCCCAATGAACTGTATGTCTGTTTGTCTATCTATACTCCAATATGGACACTGCTGCAAAGGAGTTATAAATTCCACATGGATGCTTCACATGCATCTCCAATACAGAATCTCGATACCATCAGGATAGTTTCAAAGTGAGCGCCCAAGATTAATGAAACCAGCTTTTAAATTCAAACAAAGTTAAAATATGTTTACAATGCCCATTTCAGTTCCTGAGGTATTGTGTTGAATAATGGCCTGAAAAGTGTTTTTGCAGAACATTATGATGTCCCAGTAAACTTGACCTTTGGATATTAAATGTTACCACTTTATCATGTTATACTGCTTGTCAATTGTGTGCAATTGTGTAATAATTAATGAATAGCTAAAAAAACATGTTTGATGAGGTCACAGTGAACTTGACCTTTGATCATCAAAACCTATTCAGTTCATCCTCGAATCCAAATATATGTCTATTTGTGGCAAATTTGAAAAATCTTTGTGAGACTGCAGGGTTTTTTTATTATGCTGAAAAGGCTTGAAACACCCCCAAACAGAGGGCTATTATCTTAAAATTTCAAGGTACTATATGTCACATATTTTCAAATGCAACGTGGAGAGAGAAAGAGGGTTCCCCAAAACCTCACCTGTCCTACTCTCTGTGTCACTATCAGAGGGTTGGTGGACTGGGGTGGAGTTGGGCGTATTGTCTCCATTGATGACATGACTAAGCGCAGGGCTGCAGGAGCTGGAAGGCACCTGCTCATCCATACCATTAGAGGCTGAACAGGAACCTGAATCCGGGCCCAAGTCTGTACCTTTCACTGAGCTACAGGAGAGATGGGAACATAGCAAGAAATTCATAACAAGCTTTATACCTATACAAAGTATACCATAAATAGATATTAATTGGAAGACTAAGCTGTGTAACTTCAACGGGCAAAATGACAATTTTTGTCATTCCTTGCTGGTCCACAACTGAAATTCTGATTTACAGTGCTAAGAGTGAATAGTTAAGCACTCTGTTTTTGGGTGTGAGTATTTGAAGAGTTAAGGCTGATGTTTCTTAAGGGAAAGGATAGGTCACAATAGGATGTCAGTGGAAGTCAGTCGGTGCCACAGTCAGGTGCCACGATAAGACCTACATAAAATCTGCCATAAGATTCCAGACCAAGGTTTATTTATTATTTTTCTGGGCAAGATAATACAGATCAAAATGGGTCACAGGTTTGGACAATAAATATGGATTTACAACCCAGCACACATGTAAAAGCTAAAATATCCTACTACTCTTAATACACAGAGACCTGTAGACTGAAGTAAAGTGGCTAAAGAAAAGTTTTTCTTAAATAAATTTCATGGAATTAAATTAAATCAGAAAGATCAAAGTAGTGACACAGAAGACATTAACACACAAAAAAAAACTTTTACAAGTTGGATCACCACCAAAATCTAGTTTGTTCCATAGACCATTTCCAACCTCTCCTGAAAATGTCATCAAAACAAGTCCTTAACTTTCTGAGCTATCCTTTTAACAAACAGATAAATAAATACAACTAACAAAAGCAGGCAAAAACATCACATCCCCTCCTTGGTAAGGCAACTACATCATGGGCAGCTCTTCTGAGCTATTGAGCATCAGTATTTGACGAACCTAGGAAGACAACTAGTCTTACAAGTTTTCCTTGAAGAAACTTACAACAAATTTGCCTTCTAAAATGAACGCACAATTACTAACTGAAAAGTTGAATCATTCACAGCAAATGTTTTACATTTATGTAAATGACTGTCACTACCAACACAGGTTTGATTCGGTTCAAAGGTTACAGATGTTTGTATTATACCCTGCTCTCCAGGTTTAATTATACCAGTAGTAAATTTGGATTTGGCTTATATGTAAATAACCATAATGATATTTTTACATAATTATTCAATTTAGAACTTTGTTTTCAATCTCATTCTTTTCTTTATATTCAAATTTATCCAGCTTATTTTTTATAGTTTCCTAATTTTGAATTACTAATTCTCTGTCTTTTATGAACATGTTCATAGTTTTAATACTTGGATAACAATAACAAAGTATCATTGTTTTCTTGCTACGACAAATATTCAGCCTGGATATCTTTATGTTTTGGCTGGTTCCTGAAACATTTCAAATACTCCTAGAAAGGAGGAACACCAAATTTTAAACTGTGCAGAAAGGGATAAGTCTGCTTGTAACCTCCTTCTAAGCAGACCAACAATCAATTTAGAAAATGTGAAGACAGAATCTTCCTTGTCATGAAATATGTGGAGCAAAAAAAAAAAAAAAGCCCCAAAATGTCTGTTTGGTTTAGTTAGTTTACCTGTTAGCAACCCTTGACGAAGAGGAAGATGAGTCTCCATTTTCATGTATGGCATTGCCATTCTGTTGAACCTCTGGAAAGGATTGGAGAAAATATTATTGGTCAACACATATTTTGCACAAACATTGATTTAGTAAATGAAAGGGGGTGGGTTTTTGTTTTTCCCTCAAAGTAAATAAAAATAGCCATCCCACAATCAGCCACCCCTAATGAGTAAGTACTGAGCTCACTGTTGCCATTTGCTGCATTGCCGTTGGTAAGCGGTGCCAATTCTTCCTGCTCAGTGACAGTCACGCCGTCTAGGTAGACAGTTAGCTCCCCTATGGGAACCAGAACTCCCTTCTGCTCCACATTCAGTTTGAGCACCTCCTTCACATTCTCCACTGTAACGACAAAACAAGGGTATGTGATTTCAAGAAAAACATAAAGCATTAGAAGCAAATAGAAGAAACACACCGATTTGAGCTGTGTAATACACTTATTGTTATGTTTATTCTGATAATTGCAAATTTTAACGATCCCTATTACTAATCAAGAGGCGATAATAAGGTTAAGTAAAGTATGTAGTACGGGTGGATCATGTTTTTTGAATATTCATTAAATTATTATTTTTTTTTTTTATAAAATCCAAAGAGTCTGTGGGACTACCCTCTTGTCTTAATAAATGTTATACCTTACTTTTAACTGGGCCTTAATGTGGGTAGTATCGTAATAACAGGCCGTTTGTTTTACCAGGCACTCGTAAAACAGGTGTGGTGAGAACTGCGCTACAAGATTGGCTGGATGTTAATGTACCAATGCAAGGAACATTCAATGAAAAGTTCTATGCAGCTTGATGACAGAATAAAGTGCAAAGCAAACAGCAACCCCCATCACAGAGATTACAGAGACAATAGTCAGTTGGCATTGTGGAGGGGGAGGGTTTTCAAAGTCTGATGGATTTTCTTAAACCAGACCTTAGATCATGTTAAGAAAAGACATTACAGCAAAACTGGAGATACAAACACTCAACACCTGGAGCACAACTCTTAGCCTTGTTTACACTTTCATGCGAATTCGTGTGTGGTTTCCTAATGAGCACCTGCAAGGATGTGTCAAGAGATGATCACAGCAGACTCTGATGACACTGAACTGTTGACTAAAAACAACAAGTGATGTTGTGTCTGAAATCAAAGTAGAACTTCTTATAGACACGACTCCTGATTTAATCTGGTTTTACAGCTGATCTTACAAAGATGGCCATGTGTAAAAGTAGTGTTCATGTCAGCATAATTTTCATTTAGCTATGTTCAGAATGTAAAGATCTTAAAATGAGTGCAGATCTCAAAATCTCAATCCATGACAACATGGCATGAAACCAGCAACTTGCAAAAGCACTTTTTTTAAGCTGTGTTGTTGATATATTAGTAAAATTTTACTGTGACTATACAAATACTTCAAGGACAATAATCGTTTCAGTCACTTTCGAATAGTTTTGGGGGGGTTTTTCAGTGAAATGCCCATGTAATACAACCATATGAAAGGTTGAGAATATATTAAACTTTCACACTTGCCAAAAATCCCATTAACACCTGCTAACATCTGTCTTTTGAGTGTAATTTGAAAGTAAATTAGCATGACATAGTCCTGGGTCAATTAAGCCTGCAGTAGACACAGGTATTCAATGGCTATGGCTTAGCTACAATGTAAACGTATACACGCTAATTTTGGACATTTCAGGCACAGCACGATGACGCATATACAGGATCAGCGCAGTGCCACCTAAATACTGAGGAACCTTGAGAATCAGGCTAACGTTCCTTTTTGTGTTTTTGCACACAAACAATTGTTAAGATTATTGTCTTTTATTAATGGTTATATACACTTGATGCCATTTTACAGTAGCAGGAATTTTGTCAAATGCTAAGTGCAATACCAGTATTACTAGTGATTCAATGCTTCTTTCTGAATAGACCTGTACATTACAGTTGAAAAAGTATATTTTTTGGCTTATCTTTTAAGTCTTTGATATCCTCCAAAAAACACATCAGACAATAACAATCGTGACTAAATAAAGGCATGTCAGCTGTGTTTATTGATGAGGTGTACAAAGAGGTTCATGGAATGTAACAGTAGTTCTGCCAAGAGTTTTTGATTCTGATACCAGTATCAGAAATATTCCAGATACAGCAGTAAAGGACAATATTGGAATCGGTGAGTACTGACTATGGAATTTTCGATATGAGTAAACTCTTTTTGCTGTTTAGCGGCGTCCGGCATCCAGCAACCTATCGCTGCAGAACAATCAATACTTCTTCGCCGCCTTAAAGGCCAACACCAGAATCTGTCCTGTGCCAACACTATCAAATACTGTTTTAGAGCAGCAAAGAAGAACTGATGCACAACATGTTGGTTTTTTGAGATATTTTACTCTCGATAATCCTTCCAGAAAGCGACATGTACATACAATATGCTAGGCTGTACTTGCGTGGGGTGGCACAAGTGATGCCAATTATCAACACAAGCAACCTTATAACGCATTTGAAGATGCATCAAGTGATACGAGTATGACAGCTTCACTGACAAGGAGGAGGAAGGACGACGAACTGACAAAATTTTCAAGTTCATTGTCCTGGATGATCAGCCCGTCAGTTGTTGAAAACGTGGGATTTCACCGCTTCATGGAGCATTTGAAGCCACACAACTGTTTGTCGGCTCTCAAATACATCTCTGAAACTGTTATCCCAAAACATTATGAGACGGTGAGGGAACACGTTTCACATAGGCTAAAAGACATGTAGGCAATCAGCTTTACTACCCACATTTGGAGGTCTGAAGTGTGCTCCATGTCATGGCTGTGTTTAACTGCACACTCAGTGGATACAGTGCCACCATCAACATTTACCCTTCAAAGTTAGGTGCTTCAAGCAAACCAGTTTCGTGCATCGCATACTGGCTCATTAATAGCAGAAAAAAATGTAGGAAATGCTGATTAAGTGGAACATCCCCAAAGACAAAACATATACTTTGTTTTGCACAACACTGCAGACAATGTGAAAAAAAAAGCAATGGACAAAGTAAAAACAAACTGGTAGGCTTTGAAGGCTACCCAACGGTGGGTCTTAAAAATAGACTGAGGTAAAAGATACACATCGGTAACCACTATAGCATCGTCGTTAGCCCCCATGTTGCCTTCTAGACCTTTCTAGCACAAGCGCGGCTGTTTACAAACCCGATTCTGGTGTGTTTGTGATGTTGTAGACATCAGACGAAAAAAAGCAAAAAGACATATTTTTCCCCTAGTAGTGTGAGTGAGGTCTATTGCAGGTTGTAAGGTAGTAAAAGAAAACAAAAAACGTGTGTACATGCTAATTTTGTTGTAAAAGCGGTATATGCTACTTTTTTTCTGTGAGTCTAGATAATTAGTAGCATCCTAAATCCATCTTTCCATTTCTAGAGCCTATCCTATCCAGGGTCACAGATGGGATGGAGCCTATCCCAGTGTCATCGCGGGATGGAGAGGTACACCCTCGACAAGTTGCCAGTTCATCGCAGGGCTGACATATACATTGCATGTTTTTGGACTGTGGCAGGAAGCTGGAGTACCCGGAGTGAACCCTCACAAACACACGAAAGGTCCTAAACCCAGAATCAAACCCAGGACGTTCTTGCATTAAGGCAAAATGCTAACCACTGCACCAATGTACCGCCAATAAATCCACATGCCACAACATTTTTTGTTAAATACAGAACATAAATCACCTTACTACGTATATTAACATGATTCTTGACGTAGCTTACATTTTCTGCCATGTTGCTCCAAGGCTTGAGATAAGTCTAGGGTGGCTTTGCCCAGCAGAGCGTCTGCCTTCAGGGTGTGGTGACTCCATACTTTGAAATCCACCTGCGTGTGTGGTGTTACATTCCTAGAAATTCAACACCACACAAACATACAAACACATGTAGTTCCGACAACTTTTAACACAAACCATAAAAAAATATGCCACATCGTTAGAGGGCTGTACTCTTGTTCTAAATCAGTAGCATTCTGATTGGGCTGCAAGAAAGTAAATGCAGCTGGTTGTCTCATCAGTCCCTGACTGACTGATGAGACAATCCCATTGACTATTGCTCTTTAAACTGAATAGGAACAAATATGTCTGTTAGAGCCTTGGGAGCCCTTTCAGCATTGTTTATGCTTGCACGAGACATACCACATTAACTATGAGCCCGGACAGGGTGTTTATAGTCATGAAATCCACAGCAGTAGTTTCGAAAACTAAACATTCAGGGAGCTGGAAGCCAACAAGTGTTAGCAGAAGAACGCTATGGACCAAACATGGCTACATACTCTGCTAAAGATTTCGAAGCCGACTTGATTTGCTGATAAAATATTATTTACTCTACATGGACTTTCAACATTTTTGAAGCATTTAAAATGATTTATAAAATATTTATCGTTTACTTTACCTCATTATTTAAATTACTTGTCTTTATCATTACATGTGAGAGTTCAGATTCAAAATATTGCCGTCCGTGTATGCCTGTTGGAACATTTGTATTCAACAGAACATCAAGCAGAAAAAAACCTTGAAACTCCTTGATCTTGAAATGCAAAGCACCTCCTGTAATGAGTGCAGACTCACAAAAAGCAGGAGAGGGACTTGCAGAGAATAAACACTTTGCAGTGTGTTGAGAATAAACACAGTTTCACAGCAGAGTGCAGACAGTCCTGAATTGTAATGTAATATTTATATTTAATATATACATGTAATATTTGCTTTACACAATGCTTTGTTTTTTTCCACACTCTACATCACTTCTGCTTCACACAAATGCATGCAAATCACTAGCTTTGTAGCCTTCCACACTCCAAAAATTTTCAGATCTGGAAGAAGCGCAAAAGACATGAGGTGGCTTGTATACTCCTGTTTCCCTTAAAGAAGGCTTTGGATCCTTCTTATTCTTTCAGCTTTATCTGCTTCGTAGGGTTGGGAATGTTTTAAATGCATATTATTTATTTATTTTTTTTTTTAAACAATAGCCAAATGCTGCTGCTTCCACTCAAAAAATCTCAAAAGAAAAACCTGTCCTTGCTACAAGTTATTTGACTGATGTGTTTAGCTAGAGTGATGTTGGTTTTCTTGTTGTTTCTGAAAACTACACAGAACAGTCATTGTACGATGTACACTTGGTACACTTGAGCCTAAAGAGAAATATCTAAGATATTAGCATGCAAAACATCAATGAGGCAAACACAGGATCAGAGAAACAGCACTTCTCTCTTATCATCAATAATTACCCTGTCATGTCAATTTTCATTTGCAATGACATGTCTGTGGCATGTGCCCAGCCAGAGAGTCATGTTTAGGCTCCTTGCGCTGCTTCTGTTTCAAATAATACAAAGAGCTCTTTGTGTTGCCTTTGTGTTCAGCATTCTTCCTTGTTCACACAACTCTGAAATGAGGCACTTGAGGTGGGTTTTTTTTTAATCATTATCTTTTTCATTTACATACATAAAAGATTTCTTTCTAAATAATCTTTCAATGCTGTGATTGTTACAAAAGGTTTAGAATGACATTTCTGCACCAAAGCCAGTGCACTAAAAGACCTCTTTAAAGAAGGGCACAACGATTACTTCAACTCTCTCTCAAAACAGCTTTTGTTTTACAAATGGTATCCAGGTGACTTTTTTACAAAAAGGGAAAAGTTCAAGGAACACATAATAGAACATATATTAAAAGCCTGCACACAGTGCGAGTTCAGAAATATTTGTAATAACATTAATGTCTCAGTAGCCTTGGCTTGAGTAACTGATAGAAGTGCCTTTTGCCATCGATAAAGTATCAATAATTGTAGAAACCTTATAAGCCAGATGTTTGTGTTGGTCTGAACTAATAAATCACTAGTCTATTCCTCTGTTTATCTTCTGTAAATAATTGTCGTTGGATTCATGATCCGCGCTGTTTGTATGTTTTCATCTCACTTTAGCACATATATCAAAAATGGAAAAAGGGAGAGTAAAAAAACAAAAAAATGGCACTATGAAATACAGAAAGAATGTCAAATAATGATACACAGAGGAGAAAAACCACTGATTCTTACAGAATGAGCCTCTCATCCCATTTTGGATTGGAAGAGCTGTGAGACTTTGCTGTGCGGCACGACTCCCCCTCTGCTGTCACCTCCACATAAATGGCAGTCCCAAACAAGCTCTTCTTCCTCTTGATTTTAGCACAGGAAACTAGTGGTGGGCACAAGACACATATCATTACTTTCAAACAATTCAGCATTAAGCTGACATTCTTATACAAAATAAATTTGCAAGAAATTGACACCAGTTTAAGGTCACTCTAAACTAAAGATGTGCCAGCGATTTCCAGCATGCTCGACCAGAAAACCAGTCTCAGGTATTTTCAATTCTAAGCCAGTCTGTGTTGAAGACGCGCCACATATCATATGCACAGCCGCTCAGGCAATATTACACACACACACGCACACACGGCGGACAGTGGTCCTCAAATTTCAGCTGTGAATGAAATGACTAGTAATGTTAACTGTAGTCAAGGCCACCATGTGAACACATTGAAAATCAGCCTTGAGTTCTGCCCCGTTGTCCTCGTACATCTTTTCCACTCATGTAGCTCTTGTTTGCTGAGATGGTGGCTTGTGTGCTCTGGCTGGACACGCCATATCAGCTTGCAAAAGCCTTCTCCTTTCCCAAAATGTAATGGGAGCATATCCCCACTCACCATTTTTCTTATAAGCAGCCTGATCTTCTCCACTCTGGTCTCAGCAGAAAAGCGTGTGTCAACAGGGTGCGCAAATTAAGTTACGCGAGACGGTCTCTTTTCTGTCTCCGCAGGTTTCTCCTTGAGCTTTAAGCGCATGCAGTTAAGCATCAAACTAGTATTTTTATGCAATTGTATAGCCAGACATCGTCACTGAAGATCATTAACATTCTTTTTTAATCAGACTATTTCTAGACATCTTCCTGATCACAGCTGTTATGGTGCATCTATTTCACCTAAAAACAACAAACTGCTGCTTGTTTACCCACGTCAACAACAAGTATTTGAGCGTTCATACCCATCTCCACAGGAAAGAAAGTTGAATTCATGTGTATGGTAACATTTTTTCAATTTAGCAAGGAAAATAAGTATAAGAATGTCCTTTCTTGACATTGTGTCATTTTTTATTCTGTTGAAAAGTTAAAGAGAGCCTGTGTCATGTAGCAAACTTGAGACCACATGGGGCCAAAGCTGTACTATTAGTATAGAGGCTTTAGGTACAAAGCTGTATTATGAGACAGGACAGCCTGATGCTAGGTGGCTAACAGCTGGCACAGCTTCACTTTGATGTGAACTTTCTGAGGGTGTGACAAAGTCGAAACTGTGAGGCCACCCTGCCACTCCCAACCATTCTGACATAGTGTGTGGAGACTCACCAATGGCATAGAGCTGTGACGTTCCTCTGTGATTATGGCAAGACTCAACTCTAGATGAGGCCGTGGCCATGTCATAAACCCCAGTGGGAACGCTTCAAAGCCACACACAAACATGGAGACAACAAAGGCGACATCAAACGCACAAAAATCCACACAGTAAATTCAACAATAGGAAACAGGCAGTTTCGATAAAAATACAGCTGAGAAATTCTAGAAGCAACTTCTGTACAATACACAGATTCTGTGGCTGTGGTAAAAGTCCTACCAGCTTTCAACTCTGTTTATTATATTATAAATCTATAAAGACACAATGTGAGAAGCTCAATCAATACTCACGACTGGTGTGTGCTGCTAAACCATCTAGTTCAGCCCACTCCGTGTCCCATGATTCCTCTGAAAAAAAACAAACAAAAAAAAAAAACAAGAGTTGCAAAATGAGAAGCAAACTTGAGCAATTCAAATTTTGCTTTGAGATCAATTTTAGTACGCTCAAAACATTTTTGCTATATGTTGTGAGATGCAAATAGATACAAATTGCAAGACATTTTGTAAAAAAGTCCATGCTTTCTTGCAACACTGTTGGATCCCCAGTACAATGGATCATCCTTTATTTGCCCACCAGTTTGTTTTTTTTGTTTTTTTTATTGTCCCTAAGAAGAAGCAATATAAAAAGGCCATACACCATTCGTTCATTTGCACTAGACATGCATGTTTCGCTGTAAAACAGGAAGCGGTGGGTTGGGTTCTTCACAAGCAGAAAATACTAAAAGGGGAACAGCGGTGGAGAAAAGAAAGACCAAGATTTCTTTGCATGGGACATGATATGAGCATACCAAATCTGATTTCAAGGGAGACAACAAGACTGAAAATAAACAGATTTCAAAGCTTCTAAAAGGGATTCCAGCACACTAGAGCCCTGGTTTGAATGGCACATATTCTAGGCAAAAAGAGTAAGTGTCTTACATGCAACATTTTGTTGATTCTTTAAATTAGTAATTTATTTAAATAATTTATGACTTCATCATTTCTATATTGTCCAATATGTAACTTATGAGTGCTGTTAAATACAGGAATACAGGACTTGTTACACAGTTCAGAGGAAAAAGCTCAAAATCAGGGACACAATATAAAGTTAATTTTAGAAACATTAAAACATGTTTTATTTTTCATATACATGTTCGTTCAGATTCTTCAGAATTTCATGAACCATTTCACTTACTGAGCAAAAAGTGTCGTTTTTGCAGGTAAGTATCAAAATGATAACATCATCAGCTCATTATTCAGATTTGAATCGGGATCCAATGACTTAGTTATCTTATGATCAGAACCCAATGTCAATATTAGATCTCGATCAAAATATCTCTAGTGTTTTGCTCATTGGAGGACCACAAGCACACTGCTCTCTAATTTCGGGCAGGCGGTAGACGGCAGACGGCAAGGGGGAAATGGGGAAAATATTAAATAAAATGATGCACCTTGCAATTGTCATCATTTTTGAATTATGATCATACAACTAGTGCCCCACCAGGACCTCAGATGGCAGATGAAAAAGCGATAGTAAATACTTCCTCTCAAGTGCCTAGTGGAAACAACATGCTGTGTTCAGAGATGGAATGTGACAACACATCTGTCCTCAAGGACATAAACTGCCCACCAGCTCTTGGCTGGATTGCATTCTATATATGGCCTGAAGCAGCAATTTCCACTAAAGACAGTAATCAAATGTTCAGTTAAGAAAAGCACAACTCAGAGTTTAAAGGTGAACTGTCCCCATAAGTATGTTAAATACTTATTGTATTTAAGGTGTCACTGGTTATGTAGACAGTCTTATGTGCCTGTAAAAGGAAAAGCCAGCAGTGTTGGTGTCAGGGCAGATTTGGTTACAAAACAGCAAGCCAACTGCAATGTCTATTAGTAAGCCTGTTGACAGAACAGAAACTACGCTCATACAGTGAGCACAACAATCTCGCCCAAAACAGTATGTATAAGCCCATAATACACGGTATTTAGGCTGAGTGTACTGGAATATATCGGGGCAGACCGTGACGTTGGGGGTGGGAGGTTATTAACTTAAACAAAAGGGTTAAGTCCCCCTATAACACATCCCATAACATAGAGGGGACAAAAAATAGGTCATAACCTTAACAAACACACTAAAATATTGCAGTGAAGCTAAAACATGATCAGATAGGACATTATCAGACAGATCATGAGACAACAATCAACACGTTAACTTTTGTCCAAAAATGCTTTCCATCACTTTATGCAAGTGTTCATTTCTCATACATTTGTGCTAAGCGATAAATTTGGTGTATGAGCAGAACTTATTAGTATGGCTCTGCTGCCCAATCTTTATTGTATATATCCTCATATCCGGGATATTTGGACTTTATTAGAGCAGGAAAACACTAACACTGACATTCAGTCTGAGCTCGTCACTCACATTCTGACAGAGCAGATGGGGAGAATAACATCATTCTGAATGTCTTGTTTTACACTAACCACGAACTTTTTAGTCTTGTCTTGTTAACCAAAGCTTAAACGTGGCAAGTAGGTGCTGACACTTAGCTGAGGCGGGAGGTCAACGGAGGAGGAGAGACGCTGGCACAACACGTCAAACACGGTGCACTCAATGTTACACCTGCACCGGGCGAAGGTGTTTTGCCATATTTGTACTCCACCCTCCCCTGCACGAAATACATTTGTGACAGGTGTTGCACTGTGAAGAGTCTGACTCCTCACCTTTTTAACAAAATGAAGCCACACTTGTGAGTGTCTATAGAGCATACCGCTCTAACTTTACCCAGACTCATGTTGTATACAATGTTTATTTAGAAATTAATTAGTGGAACCAAAATCAAAATTTCTTAATGATTCTGATGGAATGTAAACTTTGGAACTGGATCTCGATACCCAACCCTCGGTGCCTTAGTACATTTTACACAGACGGCGAGGCGGGGGAAAAGGCGCACAAATGGCACTTTGAAAAGGCGGTGTAAAGGGGATACTGACTACAAACACTGTTGACCTCTTTCTGTGAAGCTGACATAAGGCTGACTGCTGGTCATTTGGATTGAAATGTACCATCTCCATGGTGACGCTGAAGTCCCAATGAGAGTCAAAAGATGAATGGTGATACAAGAAAATTCTTCAGGTGTAGGACAAGAAGGCAAAGCGTCTCTCTCTTCTATTGAAAACATAATTTCTGTCAAGCAGCCACTCATCTACAGTGTTGAATGCCCTATCTTGCCCTATCATTAAATTCTGATGTAGAATGGCTTAAAAAATCCTCTGATGTGATGTAATGACAACGCTATGACTAGTAGTGTACGTCGCAGCTTTATTCAGAATATGCTGACTAACATGTTGATGAGAATAATCCTGTAGCTGCTGTGTAAACAACTTATTTAGAATATTTCCTCAACCATATTGTGAAGCTTAATGTAAGTATTCTGTACATGTTAACATAGTCAGAGACTTTAAGTGACAGTCAATGTCATGTTACTTCACTGTTTAGAAAGAGCTTTTTGACATGTAGTTTTTTGCACACCGAGATGGTCGCTGCTTTGAAATCAAGTCCTATTTAACCATGATTCTTTTAGTCCAAGCCTATCCACTGAGAAGGAAATCAAGAGAGACTAATCCAACCCTTTATTAACAGGGATTCCTATCAGATATTATTTTAGTCCATGTTAATTATATAAGCCTGATGACACTTTTGCTTAAAATCTTTAACATCCCAGGCAGGAACTCTTATCATATGAAAATGGAACACTGTTAGAGTCTAGAGTTTACAGAGGTGGTGTAAGCAAAGCCTGTTAATACATATTAAATAGCTGTCTTCATCGTGACAGGCCTATGTTTTCCTGCTTCTTTAGTCAGGCACAGAACAACATATTTGTAAACACCTTTAAAATTTTGAGGTATCCTATTCTTTTTCCTATTTCTATTCTTTCCAAATTAGTAAAGTTCAGGAAACTGAACTACGAGATATTGGGTATGAAGTAGCAGATTGGGCACACTTTAAAAAGCTAACTCTCAGCCATACACTAACAACACCTTGATGCTATTTCAATCGATGATCGTCGCACGTATCCTAAACCGAAACTCCGATATGGTACACGGACACTAGCTAACTTTGGATCATTTTGTGTCATGCTAATGTTAGCTCACAAAGTGAGAGTTAGTTAATGGGCAAATGTTTGCCTTTGGATAACAATCTTCGGACAGTTTTATCCGACCCACTGTCCAATTTACTGATATACTGATACCACATATATGACAGGTACATTATCTATCACAAAAGGCTGGACTAAGGACATATAGCTTTAGCCATGTAACGGTACTGACATGAACCATAGTTTCCAAACGATAGCTAACCACAGCTAGCTAGGTTAGCCATCTAGCTACAGAAAAGAAAATTACAACATTATTATGAGTGAGTGGCGAATTTAACGGTCTTTCACTACAATTTAGACCATTTTTAAGAGACTACCTGGCTAACCAGTCGGTGGTGTTATTATCTCTAACTTGCGCAAATATGAGCAAAACTTGCAGTGGAGCGGAGACGGCTAGTTAACATGCTAACGCTAAACGTAGCCATGTTAGCTGTCGTCCCATTGCGGATGTTAAGCCGGCAGCGAACGTACCTCGCAGCTTTGCTAAATGTTATCCGCCATCACGGAGCTAACATAGCATAACAGTTTCGATAGATGGGGAAGAGAGATTTGTCAAGAATTCACTTGACATTCGGTGTCGATCTGAATGATTTCGCTTTTACCTTGCCCGTTGTCCCACTCCTTTTCTACCGTCTCCGTGATTCGGTGGCGTTACGGTTTTCGGTGAAATGGCCAACCGTGCAGGCCCGGCAGTCTGCTACGGCTCCCTGGCCATGTCTGAGCAGAAGCGTCGGAGCGGCGGAACACACGAGCAACAGGCGCGCCACCTCCAATACTGCTGTGTAATAACACGCTGTATGGGACTCAGTCCTGTATACACACAATCAAGACGCCCAATTATACCAGACCATATGTGCCTTATGTTTGAATCGTAGGACACGTTCCATTTAATGGCTCGTCTGTGTGGATGCTGATTCACAGGACGTGCGCGCTTGCGTTTTTCCTCGTTCTCTCCTATA
>KV751334.1:6109612-6122154 GCA_001698575.1 Mola mola | reverse complement strand
GGACCCTACTTCTAGAGCAAGGGGTCACACTCAGGTCCCTATCAACAGAACTTAAAGAAATATGTTGGAAGAAGTTTCTAGCTAGTTGTTTAAGTTTGTTATGTTGGCCTGCAGTACAGCTGATTTTTAGAGGCTAACTCAAAAACAGTCAATGAGGACGTTACGCTATAGGACAACTACACTGAGACGGGAAGAACCCAGATGCAGAGACCAAGGACAAAACTTGGGCGGTTCAGTGATTTATCAAAGACATAAACATATGGCTTACAGAAAGTAGGCAGCAGGGGGTGAAATTCAGTCCAAGAGCAGTCCAACTAGAACAGTTGGAACAATGGAACAAAGGCACATAAGGCTGGTCACACACTTGATGATTTTGGTGGGTGTGGGACTTACTGCAACCCAACCTAGTATCTGTCAAAATAATCCTGAAACGACATTAATCATCATCATCTTAGAGGTGAGGCAAAAATATCAAAGGCAGGAAGAATAAATTCAAAAAGGGAAAAAAAAGGTAAGTGCTGTGCAGTTGCACGTACAAGGACAGTGAAGATGGTCGGTAAGATGCAAATGTTTTCCAGGAACTTCATTCTGATTGCAAGAGATTGGATTAACCTAGAGTTACATGGGGGATGGAGGTCTGTCAGCACTGGTGAAAATTAAATCATGTCTGCAACTGTTTAAGAGGATAAGAAGCACTAGGAACTACACTCCCCTCCCAAAGTATTGGAACAGTGATATCAATCCCTTTATTTTTTGCCGTTTACTGAAAACACTTGGGTTTGACATCAACAGATGAACGTGACACAAGAGATCAACATTTCAGCCTATACACTGTAATACACCTATATACTGTAAATACCCCAGGTATTTACAGTATATAGGTGTAGAAATACCCTGTAAATACCCCAGGTATTTACAGTACATCTGGATCTGATACACAACTTAGAAGATAGCATTATTGTTTAACGGAACACCAAATTTTTAGGTAAGCAAAATTGTTGGAACAGATAGACTTAATATAGATTGTGAATAATAATATTATTTAATATTTAGCCTGTGAACCACTGTCATCACCAAACTTTTGCATTCTTATTTTGTGATGCTTTTCCAGGCTTTCACCGCGGCGTCAGTTTTTTGTTTTGGGGGTTTAGTCCCTTCAGTCTCATCTTCAGCAGGTGAAATGCATGCCCTATAGGGTTTCTGGAGACTTAAAAGCTTCCACTTCTTGCCCCTGATGAACTCCTTTGTTGTTTTGGCATTGTGTTTTGGGTCATTATCTTGATGCATGATTGAGGATCTCCTAATCATTTTGGTTGCATCTTAGTTTAAATTGGCAGACAAAATGTTTCTGTACTCTTCTGAGTTCATTCTGCTGCTGCCATCATGTGTTACATCATCATTGAAGATCATCGAGCCCATCCCAGAAGAAGCCATGCAAGCTCAAGCCATGACGTTACCTCCACTGTGTTTTACAGATGAGCTTCTATGTTTGAAATCATAAGCAGATGCTTTCTTTTATCCAAACGTCAATACAAACAAGCCTTTCTATCAATTTGGTAAAGGTTAATCTTTGTCTTATCAGTCCATAAAACTTCTTGGCAAATTCCAGACTGGCCATCCTTTTCTTCTAATGAGTTTGCACCTTCGGGTGTAGCCTATGTACTTTTGTTCACCAAGTCCTCTGCGAACAGTAGATTGTGATGCTTTCACAGTTGTTTTAGGGTTTTTCTTTAAAGCTCTCACACGGTTTCTTTGCTTTAATTGCTGATGTTTTTTTGGTCTACCCGTTCGACATCTGTTGCTTAGTACACCAGTGGTTTCTTTCTTCTTCAGCACATTCCAAATGGTTGTACTGGTTGTACTGTCAATGTTTGTGCAATGGCTCTGATTGATTTTCCGTCTTCTCTCAGCTTCGCAATTGCTTGTTTTTCACCCGCAGACAGCTCTCTGGTTTTCAAGTTGGTTACACCTCTACTTGTAAATGCAATCAGCATGGTCAAAACCACAATCTGAAACTGAGAGTAGATGTTCAGCCCTTTTTATTGTCTGAATAATATATGTAATTGGATACACGCGGGCTACAGAAAACATCTGTCAGTCACATGTTCCTATACTTTTGCTTCTCTAAAAATTTGGTGTTCCGTTACGAATAATGCTATCTTCTAAAGATGTGTATCAGATCCAGATGTAAATACCTGGAAATAAATGCTGAAATGTTGATGTCTTGTCTCATATTCATCTTTTGATGTCAAAAACCAAAGCAGCCTACAGTAAAAATAAAGGGATTGGCTTCAACGTTACAATACTTTTGTAGGGGAGTGTAGGAGTTCAACACAACTTTTCATTGAATCATATGTTAATTCAAACAGATGTTTTATTTAATCACTTCCATTTAGGCCACCTGCATTTATCTGGAACATTTACAAAACATTTTGTCCCTCACAATCAGGAGTGAATGAAATAAAATAACATATGAGGGCATTATACACTGATGCATACCTTATGAAAACATCCACAACTTTAAATCAACACTACCAACATTTAAATAGTCTTAGTCATCAGCAGTAAACTTCATAAATAGTTGTATGTGTTTTATCCCCCTGTAAAATGTGTAACAAACAGAAATATGAACACTGAACAAGAATGCTGCCACTCTAATGAACATGAGGCTGGGCCAAAGGCCCTCAAGTGTGGAACACATAAACAGATGCCAGGCAGTTAATGCTATCCCTGGTCCAGCTTTGTGGAGCTGGGGGCCATACCGTCATGGTTTCCGTCATGGTCAGTCCTGTCTTTGTCTACAGATTGTGTATACATTGCTGAACTGCGCCAGATCTGTTATCCACATCCGGCTCCTCCACTTTCAGGAGTTCCTTTCACAAGCATGCTTGCGCAGCGTGTACTTGACTGTGTTATGTTGCAAAAGGACTCTCAACAAACCAATCCAGTGGGACGACTCTGGCATAGGATGTAGAGCAGTCGTCTTCTGATTGGAGGATTGGTGGCGTTAACAATCCTTTTAGTGTCCAAAGGAGCCAAATGTACAGGTATCGACCTTGTCTATTGCATCAAACCAGTCAGCAAAAGGCTTCAACAATTTTCCACAAGGCCACCTGCCTGCTGAGTAGAGATAGTAGGATGGTAACATGGCAACCCATTTCCTCAAGGAGGGGCTGGAAAACTCAGCAACAACTTTCACTACTATAACTATGACCTTACTGAGATCTGAATCCGACAACTTTGCATACAGTATCCTTATATATGTAGTAGAGTTTAATGATGATGATCCTTGTTGGTCAAAAAGATCAACTCTCACCACAGTATGCTCTGTAGAATTTGGATTTGTCCTCACCTTCTAATAGTTACAATTTAGGACTAGAAAACATTAGTAAGTCAGTGCAATTTATGTGTATATAAACTTTAAAATGCCCTCCACTCCCAGCTGTATTTCCAGTGAAATGCTCATCCAAACTAAACTTCTTTCTAAAAAGCAGGTATTTTTTGGTCGGGCCATCAATTTGACCATAAAATCTGAACTTATGCTATCACCAAGAATAATTTTTGGATTCACTATGATGTACAGGTACAATTGCAATGTGTTATTTGATATGTAATATGCTGAGCAGCAACTTACAGGTTTGGTGCCACTATTTTTTCCAGTTATACAGTGCTTGTTGTTTACACCCTTAATGGGACGTTGACGCAGGCCCGTTCTGCAACAGCTCATACTACTGAGCAGAATACACCGATGTAAACAAGACCATCAAGAAATAATGAGTTTATGTGGAATTTACGGCAAAAGAAGAGTCAGCAATTTTGTAAAATATTCATTTTAAATTACCAATTATGGAGACACAAACATGTATTGTACAATATATAGTACATCTAAATATTTATACATTAGTATTTTTGTTATTATTATTAATAGTTAGATATTAATAATTCATTGCGAGCACAACCTGCAGACATGCACAAAAAACACAAAGAACACACCTGTACATCAATATACAGTAATATTTGCTGTCTTAAATTATCACAGACAACATGTGTGTCACATTTTTTTATTAAAAGTGTTAAAAATCCAAATCACATTTATTCTCTAGCACAGAAAATGCTGATATTCTAAGAGGGAAAAGATGTACAAACAAAAAAGGTAGGTATGCCGCATGAAGCCAGTAAATCGTTTTTGATGTATACTGAACTGAAAACAATAAAAAGAAAACATAATTGATTTTTCAACTTATCTACAGGTTGGGAATTACTGAACTAAATATATAAAAGTTTTAGTATAAAGCCCCATACCAGTACCTCCAATAATTTCAAACAACATACAATGGTCATTATTTTTTGTTTTTTTTTGGATGGAAGGACATTCTAGCTGAAAAGACTCAGTCAAATTGTGCTCTAATTAAGTTGTTCCACATAAGTAGCATGAATTAATTTAAAAGGTAGCAATAGCGTTAAAGAAAAGTTACAAATTAACGTAAGGAGGTAATCAAAATATATTACACAAAAACAGAAAATAACATAGCAATATTTTTATGAATAACAATAACAGAGGCCACAGACCTTGGTAAACGGTTACTTTTCAGGAGTTCTTCTGGAGATGCAGTACTGTGGATCTCAGAGAGATCAGCGAGCACTGGCGCATGGTGATGGAGGAGATGTGATTATGAGGAAATGGAGGTATTTTTGTAGGGGAGGGCTCATGGAAACAAGCATTGAGGCTCCTGATAGTGGATGAATGTGGTGGTAATGAGCTGTCATGGCTTACTGTTATTTTTCTTTATACAACTGTAAATATAATAATATCAGTAAAGCAAAACAATATAATACATGTTATGTGTGTGTAATGCCTATAAAACAAAGAATTAGCAAAATGACAAGAATAATGATGATAACACTGATAATATACATTAACTTATCTGCAATTCACATAAGATTTTAGTTTTAGGAGAATTAAAGCTTAAGTGTTGTAGTAAGATGAAAAGTTTTTGGCTACATTGTCATATTTAAATGTCTAGTGTGTCTCAACTGTGCTAGTGTGGGAAGTGTGTTCATTGGGCTTGTAATGGCGTGTTTGAGTTTATTTTTGTGTTTTGGTTATGTGTGCTGCTCTTAGGTGTTCTCCTCACACAACGAGTTTACTGTATCCTCCGGCAGAAGCAGATGGCATTGAAGAAGCGGCAGTGGCAGGAGGCGGACAGATCACAGCAGCCAGACTGGGGCAAACAGGTTTGTGTGAGCTGAGAGCAACTGGGCTTCACAGGTTTGGGCGCCACTTCAGTAGGAGGGGGGAGGTTATTTAGAGGAACAGAGACCTCTTTGGTTTTCTAGAAGGTGGAAATAACAGAAAGAGGTAGATAGTAGGTTTATATGGGAGCATCAAAATTAAAACTGTTGAAAGTAATATTGCCTCACAACCACCTGTTGATGTCTGAAAGTCCGTTTTTTTTATTGACAACATAATAACTTTTTGTTTGAGGGCATGTATCAAAAGCAAGGCTACAAAGCGCTTTGGTAACTTATTTTGCATTAAAGAAAATTGCATAAATCAAATGATGCAAAGCCCTCTAACTACCCTGCAGTTTTTAATCGTCAACAAGAATACAAAAGTTAAATAGTATTTAACTTCAGAAAATAATAAGTTAATAAAACAAATTAAATAAATTACAAATTGAAAAATCTAAATATGTTCCAATCTTCTTTAGAAAGAGGCCTGTTGCACTATTGCTTACAGTCGTTGGTGTGTAAATGAAAATAGCAAAGACACAGTTTTCTGGTTGGCACCATTCTCATGGATATGGTGATCATCAGCATGGGACTGGTTGTTTTGCTGCTCAGAGGCTACAAAAGTGTTTAAAGAGCTTATTATTTTATCTTAAAGGTTTGAAAATCCAGTGATATTTGTGGTAAATTCTGTAATCTCTATCACATTAGTGCACTTCAATACAACACCACACTCAATTTAAGTATGAATATGACAATTGAGTCTCGCCAGAATTCAGATCAAATGGTGTTTTTGAGGGACAGGGTTAGGGTTAGGGTTTTCAGATTCTAAAATGAGATTAGGATAATTTTGATGCTAAATATCAGGAATATCCCAATGCAAGTGTGAATTCAGCATGGATTTATAGTAGATGTAGAGATGTGCGGGACAAATGGTACATATCTATTAATCCTTCCATTCAAACCAGTGTATAATATACAGTATATAGTACATGACACAATATTCATTCTAAATAAAGCAATTGGCCAATGTATCCATCAGTATAAATTCCGAGTCATCATACAGTATATACATTCCCTTCTGGTCCACTGTCACTCTAAAGTTTGAATTTGTTTGATGAAACATATAAGAGGAACACATTATGCTGTCTTTTTCTTACTTGCCCTCTCCTGTTAGATCTGCAGTTCTTTCCCAAACAGGTGAACAGTCATAATTTACACTTCTTAACATTCATGTCTGTGTTAATAAAATGTGGTGTAGTATTGCTTTGACCAACAGATGGAGGCCTTTCCAAAGAATGCAAAGTTTCTATAACTGTGATGTGTGCAATTTGGATTAGAATGATCCTATCTGAAAAAAACAGGACAAAACCTAAAAGATCAATTTAACCTTGCAAAGAATAAAAGCATTCTAATATCGGCGTAATTCTGATCTAGATGAAAGGTTTTGTTCCCAGTTGAAACAAGAATATTGTGAGTTGCAAAGGTCAGGTTTTGGATGACCCTTTTAGAGTCATGGGATAATTCAGAAAAAAAAACACTTAAATTGTGGAACACATTACAGATATAATGTAGATAAGATAATGTATCTTATGCTGTTAGTTGTGGATCAATGGAACATAATTATAATTAAATTTAATTTGGAATTATTTGACTGCAGGAAATTATTAGTCGACCAAATTTTTATTTAAGCAAGGTAGAAGGTAACACAGGATGCAGGATGTGGAACCAAACTTTATCGGGACATACAATTGGGTGTCATCTGTATAATAACTGAAATAGCTGACATGTTTAAATATTTTTGTTCAATGGGTAGCGCGTACAGTATATAAGAAGGGACACATAATATACCCTTGGGGAACCTCTCAAATTACAGCTGAAGAAGAGGAGGCGAATTACAGAGAGGGCAGAGAGGAGATACACCAATTCAGAGCCACATCTTGATACCAACACAATGGCTATTCAAGACATTATTGTCTACTGCCAGACTGTTCAATTGACAGCCTGTGGGCAACACCCGGCCCAAAAGCAACTTCAGAGTGACCCATACCCCTATCACAAAATATATGATTTACATACAGGGTATATTTATGCCTGGTAAAAATCGCCATTAAGCATATCTTAAGAATCATTTCTGGTTTCTGACTGAAACAGTGGTCATTTTCACACGCAGTGCACTAATTGTACAAGTACTAAATAATGTAATCTATCTGCCCTTTGGCTTGTTGGTCTTAGAACAAGGCATAATTAGGCGCATTGCTATCTTGAGGCAAGAATAAGTGACTGCACCACTGACCAAAAAACCTGGTCTAAAGTCAACTGTACAGTATTTTTATACTATTTGAAGATATCATTATTCAGATACTCAGAGGAGCTTACAGGAGTAGCTCTGAAATGTGCTTATACACTTAGTTTGTTCACAATTATAAAACATTGTGATACAGACGAACAAAATTTAAAGTTTAAGCTTTACTCCAAACAGTTTTACTGAGCTCAGCCTGTGTCTGTGACCTGTAGATGAACACAGAACAGTAGTAGTAGTAGTAGTAGTAGTTAGATCCTGACCAGTGCTGTCTGGAGATATAAATCATCAAAGACAGAGAGCACTGATCCCACCAAGGCCAAACAATCCCCACCCAATTTTTACTGCATAATATTTGTTTTAAAAAGGAGCCACTTAAAATTACCCCCATCCTCTAACTGTAAAAATCCTGGGTCGCAAGGGCTGCAGACAGTAGAAATATATCTCCCCGCTGCGTCTTTGGCTTTTAGCAGCTCAAGTACACACATACACCCTCACTCGCATTCATTTTTCCTCTCCTTTCCATGTTTGTATCACATATACTGTCTTAAACACCCAAAAATCACGTCTCCCTAAACTGTTTATGTAGAGCAGGGGTGGGCAAACTATGGCCTGTGGGCTATATTCGGCCCGTTGGTTTTTTCAATCCAGCCCGCCGAATATTGGTACAGAATTGCCCAAATTAAATCATATCATAATTATGACTGCATTCATTTGACCTTGTCCTGTAATGCCTGGCGTTCCACCAGGTGGCGCATTAGGCGCAGTGATACATTGACTTGATTTTGCGGAGCCCAGGCTACTCTCAGTTATTCATCTGCTACTGCTCTGAACCCATCGGCAACAATGAGTGCGCCAAAGAAAAGAAAAGTCGACAGTGAGTGCCGAGTATTTAATAAGGAATGGACAATTAAATACTTTTTCACTGAAGTCCGGTCAAAGGCCGTATGTCTTATTTGCAAAGAAATCGTTGCGGTTTTAAAGGAATACAACATCAGCCGTCACTTTTCCACCAAGCATGCTAATTACGCTAACAACAACAAGGTTGGCAACTAGTTTGCAGGCTCAGCAAAACACCTTTATCTGACAAACTGCCATCCAAGAATCAAGCAAGAAGGCAAGTTACTTGCTGGTATTCAAATTAGCAAAGACCAGCAAGCCTTTCTCCGAAGGGGGGGTTTCTCAAAGAGTGCATGGTAGAGACAGCAGGTATCTTGTGTCCTGAGAGCAAGAACAAATTTGAAAAAATTAGCTTATCACGCAGAACAGTGAGTGACTCGCAGTGTTGAGCTAATTGACGAAGACTTAGCTAGCAAGCTAAACAACAAAGCGGGGTCATTTACATTATATTCTTTGGCACTGGACGAAAGTAATGACATAAAGGACACCATTCAGCTTTTAATTTTTATCAGAGGGATTAATGACAATTTTGAGATAACGGAGGAGTTTTTGGCCATGGAATCCCTAAAGGGGAAAATGCGGGGAGAGGACTTGTATGACAGCGTGTCGGGGATCATCAAGAGGCACAAGCTACCTCGGAGTACACTCGCCAACGTTACCACAGATGGATTGCCAAATCTGACTGGAAAAAACGTTGGGTTGCCCAAAAGAATCCAGGAGAGGGTGGAAGAGGACAACTCTGAACAGGAGGTAATTTTCTTGCACTGCATAATCCACCAGGAAGCACTGTGTAAATACTTATTGCAGCTTGACCACGTAGTGAAGCCAGTTGTAAAACTCGTTAACTTTATTCGAGCAAGGGGACTTCAAGATTGTCTGTTTATTAAGTTTCTTGAAGAAACTGATGCTGATCACCAGGACTTGCTTTACCACTCCAATGTCTGCTGGTTAAGTTTGGGGAAAGTATGTCAACGAGTGTGGGAGCTCAAACAGGGGATTATCTCATTTTTGGAGCTACTTGAGAAATCTGACATTCCTGAACTGAGTGACACAGATGGCTTTGTGATTTAGCTTTTGCTGTGGACATACTGACACACATGACTAAGCTGAATGTCAAGCTACAAGGGAAAGACCAGTTTGTGCATGAAATGTACACAAACGTCAGAGCCTTCAAAACCAAGGTAGCTTTGTTCTCAAAGCAAATGTCAAACAAGTCATTCGCTCATGTCCCCACACTGGCTACGCTGAAAGAGGCCCCTTGACATGTGAGAAAATACAGGAAATCACTAAACGACCTGCATGGAGAATTCTGCCGTCGGTTCTCTGATTTTGCAAAAATTGACAAGTCACTTCAGCTGGTGTCATGTCCCATCACACAAGACCCTGAAACGGCGCCACAGGAGTTGCAGTTGGAACTGATTGATTTCCAATGTGACACCGTCTTAAACTCTTTTAAACTGGATAAGTTTTATGCTTCATTAAGCGCAGCCAAATTTCCAAAGATCCAGAAGATGGCACAGGGTATGCTGGTGTTGTTTGGCTCTACGCACGTGTTTGAACAGACTTTTAGTGTGATGAACACCAACAAAGCACCCCACAGATCCCAGTTGAGTGATGAACACCTCAGATCTGTTCTGAGAATTGCCACAATGAAACTAACACCAGACTTCGATGCACTCAATTACATTGTTCCCACTAAAAGGGAATGTAAGTATTAACACAGTAATGCCTTTTTTATTTTTATGATTGATATGTATCCATCTGGTGCTGGCCTGGCCCCTCTGTCAAATTTTAAAAGTCAATGTGGCCCCTGAGCCAAAAAGTTTGCCCACCCCTGATGTAGAGTGACCATGGCTGCGTCAAATTACTCGTGGTCGCACTACTTTCCTTGTAAGCATAGATAAACTTCATTCACTTACCTTACCAGCATGGAAATGCCGTTGCCATCCTGCTGTCTCCCTTTCTATTTGTGTAGTTGTTGGCAAAACAAGGGTGTATCTAATGGCCACTAATATAGAGGGCCTTCTGGTGTGCTCCGTTACTCATGTGACATGTGTCTGTTTTTTCTCTAGAGCGATTTGTTTATTGTGGGGAAAATAACGGGGAGGGATTTGGTGGATTTATGTTTATTTTCTGATTTGTTTTTTTATGTTGTGAATGTTTTTCCATGTAGAGAAAACAAGATAAATTATATTTTCTGATGGGAAATTACACCCAGGGGCTACGAGTTTAAAGGAGGCCATCTTGGCTGTTGTGAAATCATTCTTGGATCTTTGAAGTGGAGGTAGCAGCTTCGTGAATAGGCTTGCATTCTTGTTTTGCCATTTTTGTATTTCTTCTTGAATGAGGCCTCCTGGACGTCTCCCTGGGGAGGTCAACTGGCTCCTCTCAACGCGGAGGAGCAGTGGCTCTACCCTGAGCCTCTCCCGGATGTCCGAGTTCCTCATCCTATTTCTAAGGCTGAGCTGAGTCATCCTGCGAAGGAAGCTCATTTCGGCTGCTTCCATTTGCGATCTCATTCTTTTGGTCACTAACCAGAGCTCATTACCAGTGTTGGGACATAGATTGACCTGTAAATTGAAAGCTTTGCCTTCTGGCTCAGCTCTCTATTCACCACAACAGACAGCTTCAGCGTCCGCATCACTTCTGACGCTGCCCCAATCCGTTTGTCAATCTCCCACTCCATTTTCTCCTCACTTGTGAACAACACCCCAAGATACTTGAACTCCTCCACTTGGGGAAGTGACTCTCCCTCGACCTGGAGTGGGAAATCCACCCTTTTCCCGTTGAGAACCATGGCCTCAGATGTAGAGGTGCTAATTCTCATCCCCGCCATTTCACACTCGGCTGCAAACCGTCTCAGTGCGAGCTGGAGGTCACTGTTCGATGAGGCCAACAGGACCACATCATCTGCAAATAGCAGAGACAGAATCCGGAGGCCACCGAACTTGACTCCCTCTGCCGCATGGCTGCGCCTGGAAATTGTGTCCATAAAAATTATGAACAGAACCAGTGACAAAGGACAGCCTTGGCGGAGACAAACCCTGACTGGGAACGGGTCTGACTTACTGCCGGCAATGCGAACCAAGCTCTGGCTCTGACAATACAGAGATCGAATGGCCCGCAACAAAAGGCCACCTACCCCATACTCCCAGAGCACCCCCCACAGGACACCGAGGGACACGGTCATAAGCCTTCTCCAGATCCACAAAACACATGTGGACTGGTTGGGCAAACTCCCATGCCCCCTCCATTACCTTCGCGAGGGTATAGAGCTGGTCCAGTGCTCCAGGGCCACATGGAAATGAAAACCACATTGCTCTTCTTGAATCCGAGGTTCAACTAGTAGCCGGACTCTCCTCTCCATCATCCTGGAGTAGACCTTCCCAGGGAGGCTGAGGAGTGTGATCCCCCGGTAGTTGGAACACACGCTCTGGTCCCCCTTCTTGAAAAGGGGGACAACCACACCTGTCTGCCACTCCAAAGGCACAGTCCCCGATGTCCACGCAATGTTGCAGAGGCGTGTCAACCATGACAGCCCTACAACATCCAGAGCCTTCAGGAGCTCGGGACGGATCTCATCAACCCCCGGGGCGCTGCCGCTGCGGAGTTGTTTGACAACCCAGCGACCAGGACCCCAGTGATGGGAGAGCCCAGCCCAAAGTCCGCCGGCTGTGCCTCCTCCTTGGAATGCGTATTGGTGGGATTGAGGAAATCTTCAAAGTATTCCTTCCACTGCCGAACTATAGACTCAGTTGAGGTTAGCAACTCCCCTCCCACACTGAAGACCGTGTGGATGGGGTTCCGCTTTCCCGTCCTGAGCCGCCGAACAGTTTGCCAGAATTTCTTCGGTGCCGACTGGAAGTCTTGTTCCATGGCCTAACCAAACTCGTCCCACACCCGGGATTTTGTCTCAGTGACCACCTGAGCCGCAGATTGCTTAGCCTGCCGGTAGCTGTCTGCTACTTCGGGAGTCCAACAAGCCAGCCATGCCTTGTAAGTCTCCTTCTTCAGCTTGACAGCCCCTTTCACCTCTGGTATCCAGCGGGTCCTGGGGTTATCGCCACGAGTAGCACCAGCGACCTTGCTACCACAGCTTCAAGCAGCCGCC
>KV751334.1:6089365-6100935 GCA_001698575.1 Mola mola | reverse complement strand
TGTAAAACACAGATTGGAATTTTTCAGCGGCTCCACGAACCACATGCCTGGCTACGGTTCCTACTCTTTAATGATAACCTCTTGTCAAGGGCTCTGTGGATGTATGTGGGCTTGTTACTGTAGTTTTGGCCTCCGCTTGGCTCTTTGTTGCACACCAGGGCTGCATCTGCTAAACATCTGCGTCACTTTCACTCATTGCCAGGTTATTCGGCTTGCTATGTGATACCAACGCTCCTGGCTGCTATATTTTCTTAGTGATGTTTCTTAAACCGTGTTTAGCCTCACGTCATCTGTCATGATGTGTATCAAGACCTGATTCTAATTAGTCCCGGTTCCATCAGAATTGTTAAGAAATGTTCATTTTGGTTTTACTGATCCATTCCTAAATAAATGTTGTACACGACATGAGTCTGGGTAAAGTTAGAGCGGTACGCTATCATGACCGTAGACACTCACAAGTGTGGCTTAGTTTTATATAAAAATGTCTGGAGTCAGACTCGTCACAGCGCAACACTTTTCACAAACGTATTTTGTGCAGAGGACGGTGGAGTACAAATATGGTGAAAAAACCTTCACCAGGTGCAGGTGTAACAATCAATGCATGCACCGTGTTTGACGTGTGGCACCAGCTTCTCTCCTCCTCAGTTGCTCCCCTGCCTCAGCAAACAGTCAGCACCTCCTTGCCAAGTTTAAGCTTTGGTTAACAAGACAAGACTAAAAAGTTAGCGGTTAGTGGAAAACAAGACATTCAGAATGATGTTATTCTCTCCATCTGCTCTGCCAGAATGTGAGTGACAAGCTCAGACTGAACGTCAGTGTTAGTGTTTTCCTGCTCTGTGTGGGAACGGGGAGCTGTGCTTCAGGAGTAACTCATTCACTTTCAGCAGCATCAGTGAAACAGCACACAGCAGATTCCACCTCGGTCTGGAGAAGCTGGAGTGTCATGTATTTTGACTATGAGGCTTCAAAACACCCCTTAGTCTGCATGATATCTAAGTGGATGGTACTTGTCAAAGTAACACATGAGCAACAGGACCCAAACCAGAAGATTGTATCGTAACAAGATGATCGTTGTTATTCGTGTCACTGTGTAAGTGGTTTTAAAGTTGTGGCTGAGCAGTTAATGTTTGCATTGCATTTTAGAAACTGACATGAAGATTAATACATCTTTTCCAGGAGCATATATTATTTATTGGTGTGTTAAAGCCATATGGACCAAATCGAATTTTGTTCTCTCTGATCTCTTTTTGAACATTTAAGCATGTTTGATGTTGCCAACCCTTGGCTGCTAAAAGACTGTTTAATTCCTAAATGTCTTGCTTTCACCTTGATAAAATCAGGAATGTCAGGAACTCCTCTTTTCTTGAATGAAGAATATCTCAAGCAGAAAAAAATAATACATTAACACTGAAAACCAAACATGGCATCAGACTTGTCATACGTTGCGAGTGTGATAAAATATGGTCACAAGAAAACGATATTGTCTCACACATGTAGATATAAAATACAGAATGTGTGAAAGAGGTAATATTCAGCGTGTGATGGATTTCTCAGTCACCTGACTGTTTATAATAAAGTGAAAAACTTACCTGTAATTTATTTACGGTATTAATTTTCTCCTTTCACACAGCAAGATCCATTTAGGAGTGTTGAGTGTGAAATTATTGGTCAGGCTATACTGGCAATGCAGACAAGACAGGTTCATTATTGTTGGGGACTGTCACTTTCAACTTCTCAGTCCAAGATGACTTTTACTGTCCAAACGCTACAAATTGTCAATTGACAATTACCTGACATCTCTTGGTAATTACAGCAGTTCCTCATTATTCAACCCATTTCCATCAGAAACACATGCCAACCATTTATTGGAAAGGTCAATAAACAAGACTTGTTTGTTCCTCCTGTGAAGGAAAATCATCGTTAATCATGCAATCTTATTTAGTTGCTTGTCAATGTCTGTATAGTCATAATATATGCACCCTCACTTTACTCGACTTAAGATTTAAAGGGATTTATTACAACAAACGAGATGGGATTTCCGGAAGGCTTCCGAGAAAACAAGTATAGCGGTTTTAGAGTCCAAAGCACCGAGTTGCTGGCAGGCTGAAGTGGAGGGCTTGAGACTACGGAAAATCGGAGAGTGATGTACGGAGATTGATTAGGAAAGGAGAAAAGTCACTGGAGGTAAAATCTCACCAGAGGCTGGTTCAACAACTCTACTTTGTGAGAAATAAAGTACAATCTGGGAAGGGAAGAGCTGAACCAGGTTTAAATACTGCAGTAGATGAGAAACAGTTTTGTACATTAGGAAGCACCAGCTAAAGCCACGCCCAGCCTCTAAATAAAAGCACAAATAAAAAAGCATGGCAATAAAAGCAGATCATGACAGATAGTGTTACGAGGAGGAATTGTGCCTTCAGGTTCTTTCCTTTTATTTTCATACTTCATATTGTTTGTTACTTTGTGTTTGCTTGTCTGTTTTTGTTTTGTTGTACCTTTCCTCTCTCTCTCTCTCTCTCTCAGGATAATCCCTATCAGCAGTAGCGGTAGTTGTCAGCACAGCTTGTACCAACTCTTTGCGAGTAACAAGTTTTTTCCTATTTAAGCCTCTAATTGTTTTCCTCTCCTTCACTACATTCCCTGCCAGTCATCTCTTCCTCACTCATCGCACTCAAAACTATGTTCCTCTATTCACTCTATGAATAAACTCTGTTAAAACTTCCCCGTCTCTGCTGGCTCCGCTTTTGGGTCCTAAACTAAGAAGTAAACTGAAACCTAATAAATAGTTGAACATGACCTTTGCTGGAACTTTAACCATCACTTCACATAACGTATGAGAAATATGTTAATCCAATGTCCTTCAGACACAGCTGTCCCTCAAGGATAGGGAGGGCAAGCTGTACCTAGACCATCACATGCCCACACGCACTCATACCCCAATAAAATGCCCTTTTGACTCTTTGACACTCTGCTTGAAGGCTGAGCTGACCCATGTTGCAGTTTGAAGTTACTTCTGCTTATGTTTGACTTTATTCAACATTAAGACAAAGATAACTTCTTGTCAATTCCTTTATTTCTCACCAAGGGCCTAACAGTGATTGCCACAACACCACACCTAAGCCCCCCCCTTTGTACTGCATTGGCATTTGGAACACAAGCTGGGAGTTATCAGAACCCTACATCAACGGGCTGAAACTGTTCCCACAAGGACAGAGGGGAACTCTAAGGAACACAAACACATAAAGACAGCATTAAAACCCTGTGGATACCCTAACTGGGCATATGTCAAATCCACTGAGCGCTCCAGGAACAACACAGGAAGAGGAGAGGAACAAACACCACAACATTGTCATTCTTTCTGTGGCAGGGGTGTCAGAGAAATGGAAGGGCAAACTATTATCCTTCATATCCTCCCTGGTGAACTTGATCTTCTTTTCAACTGCATTTATGTGTCGAGTGAAAGCTTCCAATTCTTGAGTTTTGATTTTGACCCATGTGTCATCCACATATCTAAACCAGAGGCTGGGAGTTGTTCCTGTGAAGGAATTCAGAGCCCTCGCCTCCACCATGCAGAGGTCGTCCACGATAGGAGACACTGGAGAAGAAACAAAACCGAATAAAGTAACAAAGAACACCAGGGTTGGACACGGCTGTGGTGGCTGAGAACAACAAAACAACGATTAACAAAAGGTGCTAGAAACTCCAGGAAGGTGTTAGACAAAGTACAAACAAAAGATCGCTAGCATCGCTAGGAAGACTGAGCAAAGTACTGAACAGAAAATCTCTAGTAACACTAGGAACCACGGGATCAAAGCAGCAACTAAGAAAAGAAAAAAGAAAAAAAAAAAAAAAAATCACTAGAGCAGAACTAGGAGAATCAGACGCGATGAACATGGAAACAGGGAAGTCCAAGTTATCAGGACGCAGGGCACGATCGAAGTTTACCGTGCCGGGAACAAGACGTTCTGACAATGAGCAGATCAGGATCTGTGTCTTAAATACAGCCACAGATGAGGAATCAACAGCTGCGGGTAATCAGCTCAGCACACCGGAACCGCTTCAAGTCCTGAAATTAAGTAAAACGGAACCACAACGCCGGAGACAGAACGAAACACAACTACCAAAATAAAAGCAGAGAGCGGAACCATGACAGGTTAATCAGCATGGAATATAGATGTGATATTTCTGAAAAATTTGATAAGTAATTCATGTATAATACTGATTTACAAACCCAATTCCAACAAAGCTGTAAATTTGTATAAAATGTCATTAAAAACAGAATACAGTGCAAATTAAAATTTGTAAATCATTTTCAATCTATATTCTATTGAATACAGCACAAAGACACGATGCTTAATGTTCAAACATAATATAGTATTTTTTTTTAGATACACACACATTAAGAATTTGATTCCTGTAACACACTCCAAAAACGTTGTGACAAGAGCATGTTATATCATCCAAATCACCATTGTGTTATATCATCTTTTTTTCTAACAACTCTCAGTAAACGTCTGGTAACTGAAGACACTGGTTTTTGAAGTACCTACAGTGGAATTCTTTCCCATTCTTGCTTGATGTACATCCAGAGTTGCACAACAGTCTGAGGTTTCCGGTTGTCATAGTTTGCGGTTCATAATGCAACGTACATTTTCAATAGGAGACAAGTCTGAACTGCACACAGGCCAGTCTAGTACCTGTACTCTTTTACTGTGCCTTCAACAAGCACCCCAGGGGCAGATCTCTGCACTGTCAGCAACATAATTACAGCAGGAACAGGAAGAAAAAATGCACACAGACTTTCTCTCTTTATGTATTACTTAATGGTACTTCAAACATTTTTTTTTTTTAAACTCTTCTTCTGAAAGTTTTTGATTTGACTCACATTAACTGTGATTATGTATCAGAGGTCCAAGTGTGTTTTGTGTGAAGTGAAGACAAATACAGGTTACTGTTACTGTTGTTCAGACAAAATGTTACTATCATCACTATGTTGGAGAGATGTAGAGGCTAGCTGTGGAACGGAAAATATCTAAATTAAACTTTGCACAGAGACGTGAAGGTTGTGAACTTTTTTTATTTTTTAAAAAGATAATTAAAAAAATCAAATGAAACAATCCTGTCCTATGTAAATGCCGAGCTAAATGAAATGGTGTGAACAGATTTTAAACCTTATTAGAGACAATTGATTTGTGTCATTAAGACCCAACTCTTTTCTAAACTGGTCATTTATAAGTCAGTTTAGTACAACCAAACTGGAATTTGAAATTCGTTTCGTTTCGTTTCGTTTCGTTTTCTGCCGCTTATCCGGGTCCGGGTCGCGGGGGTAACAGCCTGAGCAGGGACATCCAGACGCTCCTCTCCCCGGCCACTTCCACCAACTCCTCCGGGGGGACACCAAGTCGTTCCCAAGCCAGCCGAGAGATATAATCTCTCCAGCGTGTCCTTGGTCTGCCCCGGGGTCTCCTCCCGGATGGGCATGCCCGAAACACCTCCCCAGGGAGACGTCCAGGAGGCATCCTGACCAGATGCCCGAACCACCTCAACTGGCTCCTCTCAACGCGGAGGAGCAGCGGTTCTACTCTGAGCCTCTTCCGGATGTCCGAGCTCCTCACCCTATCTCTAAGGCTGAGCCCAGCCACCCTGCGAAGGAAGCTCATTTCGGCCGCTTGTATTCGCGATCTCATTCTTTTGGTCACTACCCAGAGCTCATGACCATAGGTGAGAGTTGGGACGTAGATTGACCTGTAAATTGAAAGCTTTGCCTTCTGGCTCAGCTCTCTCTTCACCACAACAGACCGCTTCAGCGTCCGCATCGCTGCCAACGCTGCTCCAATCCGTCTGTCAATCTCCCGCTCCATTCCCGCTCCCTGAATTCAATCTGAATTTGAAATGTGTGTTTTAATATTTTGTTGTGCAGAAACAACCAAAAAACCAGGAAAAGTGAACTTTGCCCCTCATTTCCTTTCTATAAAGAAGCAATAGGAAGGCCTAATTCTGGCACTCAGAGTGCTTATACAAGACTCAGTGTTGTGACTGCAACAACTCTTTGAACCACCCTTATCTTTGAAGGGATCTATGAGTGCATTCAACTCTGGTTAATAAATGTTCATATATTTTAAGTCGCATATTGTAAAGTTTGGGGTAATTTTACACATGGCATGTTTTCGCAACAAACAAGCCCTCAGGCTCTGGTTTGTGTCTAAAAAAAAACAAAAAAAACACAAACTTGTGAAGCCACCAGGTATGGTGCCTTGCATAGTATTCACCCCCATTGAACTCTTCCATATTTTGTAGTGTTACCAACTGTAATTCAAATGGAAGTAAATGGTCTTTTTACCATTTAATCAACATAAAATGTGCAGTGCTTTGAAGGTGCAAAACATTTTATTTTATTGTGACACAAACAATAAATAGGACAACACCCCCTGAGTCAATACTTTCACTGCAATTACACCTGGAAGTCTTTGGGGTATTTCTCTAGAAACTTTGCACATGTAGAGACTGAAATCTGTGCCCATTCTTCTCTGAAAAATTGCTCAAGCTCAGTCAGATTGGATGGAGACCATCTGTGAGTAGCAGTTTTCAAGTCTTGCCACATATTCTCAGTTGGATTTAGGTCTTGGCGTTGACTGGGCCATTCTAACACATTAATATGCTACGATCTGAACCAATCCATTGTAGCTCTGGATGTATGTTTGGGGTCATTGTCCTGCTGCAAGGTGAACCTCCGTCCCAGTCTCAAGTTTTTTGCAGACTATAGCAGGTTTCCTTTGAGGATTGCCCTGTATTTGGCTCCATCCATCTTCCCATCATTTCTGACCAGCTTCCCTGTCCCTGCTGAATAAAAGCATCCCCACAGCATGATGCTGCCACTCCCATGTTTCACGGTGGGGATGGTGTGCTCAGGTTGATGTGCAGTGTTAGGTGTCTGCTATAAGGCATTTTTAATCAAGGACAAACATTTGGATATTAAGGATAATAAGGATATTTTTTATGACATAACCCTGCTTTATACTTCTCCGCAACATTATCTGACCTGTGAGCTCCCTGGTCTTCATGATGCTGTTTGTTTAGTAATGTTCAACAAGAAACCTCTGAGACTTCACCCAACAGACGTATTTATACTGAGATTAAATTGCACACAGTATTTACTAATCATGTCACTTCTGAAGGTGGCTGGTTGCACTGGATTTCACACAATAAAGCGGGATGAATACATATGCATTCAACACTTTTCAGATTTCTATTGTAGATTTTGAAAACCATGTAATAAATTTCCCCCCAATTCGAAAAAATGCACCATTTTGTTTTGATTACATAAAACCCTAATAAAATACATTCAAATTTGTGGTTTTCACATGACAAAATGTGGAAAAGTTCAAGGGGGATGAATACTTATGCAAGGCACTATAAAGGCCTCTACATACGCCGCAAGAACAGAGAAATTTGTTCTGTCTCGCAGCTTGTTCTCCACACATCACCTGGGAAGAACTTTTTTCTCGTATGGTGTGCGACAACCATTGTGTTTTCAGCGTCATGTGCGCTGGTTGGTCAGATGTACGGCAATTCATTACTTCATTACTTTTTGGTGGTCAGATAAGATACCAATGACAAATCCAAACCAAAATGGTGTCAATGGACAGTTTCAAACAATCTAAATGACCATCTAACCTTTTGAACCCCAAACATCCTGGGCTTCATAAAAGAATGTTGTTTTGTATGCATATTTTGCTCACTGCAGACTACACTTTTGCTCTGTATGTGGTGAATCCATCTGCAAATGCAAATGCATTTAATATCGACAAAGACAAAGATCTGCTTCCAGTCTTTATGGATCCAAACCACAATTAGCAGGACAAAACTTCTCTTTGAGCCCATGTCACTGTGTCTCTAAATCTATTGACCGGCATTTGTTTTAGATATTCACAAACATCACACACTTTTAATCCACATGGTTTAGTTTGGTTGCCTCTGGCACCAACATTCAACCAAAACTTCAGCTTCGTAAGTGGAATTCGAATGTGACCGTGCCATGGGAAGGCGTTAACTTAAATTTGCAGCCTGGGGTGGAAAACCAAGACCCCTCAAACCCCAAATGAACCACAGTTTCTCAATGATACAGTGTGATAAATGGTAAATCTGAGACAGGTTTTTTCCCCCCAAATTTACAAAGTTTTATTAAAACGTATGATTTATTATATTCTCACTTGGGTGGAAAAATAGGTGGTAAAGCATTATTGTGGTAGACTGTGGCATGACTCCAGCAAGAGTGTTGTATTCACAGTGCTTCGGTGATTAGGCTTGTCTCTATACATTGTAAAATTCGATTTTGTTCACAGAACATCTTCTGTGACCTCAAAATGGAAATGGCGGTGTACTACACTGATGACAACACTGCAGCTATTTTCTGAACCGTCAAACTGACACTGTTACCACTTAACCAGTGTTACAACACTCCCTGGTTTCCCCTGATCAGGAGTCAGTAGTAACCATTTCAAAAGGAACCCTTATGCATGAGACCAAACAAGCAGTGCTACAAACACTGCAGGAAATCATTACAAAAGAACTTCAGGAACATATTGTTTTGCAGCTCTGTATCTGACAAAATGGTTTACTCCACTTTTAGATTGTATCACATTCCATCATATTCCAATGACAGATTAACAAGACTATATGCAACAATATGTTGCTCCAAAATGTCTGTGGTATCAGTTTTCATTAGTTTTCTGAGGCCATGTGTTTCTGTCCTTGCTATTTTTTTTACATTAAGCAACAGGTGGTGAGACAGTAACTCTTAATTCTACAACTGTGACCTTTTGGCTCACGAATGTACTGCTTAATAGGGAACAAGTAGGCCATTTTTTGACCTACTTTGTATGTTGGTCAGAGGATGCACCAGCTAAAAAAGGGAAACACATGTAACTTAGATGATGATTACAATCGTGACTGTAGATATTAAAAAATCCACCTACAGAAAAGATGAACATGCCAGGGAGGTTATCTTTAGACTGTTTGTTAGCAGACTATTATCTACATTTTTGGACCAATAATTCCAAGTTGGGGTTTTTTTTCTGTGCCAGTTCCAGATGGCAGTGACCAGATTCTCTGGACCCCAAAGACAATTGTTAAAGTCGGGTGAACTGACAACTGATCACTGCCTTCTGAATGAACAACATTTTGAAATCACTGCATGCATACATTTCATGAAAGGCATCAGTCAGTTCTAGTACTAAACATAACAGAATAGTTGACCAAAAATATGGTATATGGTAAGCAATAATAGTGCATATCAAAAAGTAAAATATCATGGAAAAGGTCTATTTTTTTTTTCCAATTTAATTTAAAAACCCCAATGTCTATTAATTGCACCTAAATTGAAATATATCAGGCCTTGTTTTAATTTTGATGATTATGGCTCATACAGCTACAGTGAACGTTCTAATATTTTGAGATTTTTTTTTTTTTTAGTTTGTATGCCATAATCATCAAAATTAAACAAGTTGAATTCTTGAAACAATTTAGTTTGCATGTATTGAGTCCAGAATATCAGAATATATCAAATGTTCACTTTCTTAAGTAAATAGTAAGATTCCTTTTTTTGAGCTGCACAAGTAAAACTACTTGGAACCATAAAAATATCTCTGCAGCATTGTCTTTTTTTAATAACGTGATGTTGATGTAATTAAGAGGTGGAAAACAATTACGAGGGCAGTGCAGCACCCTGACAGTCTACAATGTGACACACATTGCAGTTATCTTGTCCGTTTCAAGTCAGCTATTGCTGGTCTCATTGCCCTCCAGACTTTTCTGCATAAAGCTTTCAACTTTCCCCTTGAATATATCATTACTCCCTCAAATCAGTTGTTGAATTCCTCTCAATATCATAAGTGTTATCATTCATTTTGGTTTTTGTTTTCAGTAGGTCCGCTTCCATAACAGAATGAGCTGCGTGTGTACACAAGTTTATCAACAAAACAAAAATGCCACTTAAATGAGTGTATTGTTGCTAAAAACTTTGCAAAGGAAGAAATAAAAACAGCATAAAAACATTTCATTGATATAGGAAAGACTATTTCTGTCTGCATAGGGAACCCTGTAAAACTACACATCTCATAAAGTTGTACTGCTCAGACAACAGTCCCTCTCTGCTAAAACTGTTCCATTGTACAGTAAGATGTTCTTTTGAGGTTTCAGCTTTATGCCCATGGTGTGGTAGTAAAGAAAAAAAGGGTTTTCTGTATTATGAAAGAATTAAGAATTTCTCACATTTTATTAACTTTATTACAATTGAGAAGCAACATATAAAAAAAAAAAAAATTGTGTGTACTGTAGTTATAAACCCACATCATCTGTGCAGACATACCAAACCTGTACACACTACTGATACCATCTAATTGCAGACTTCAAATGTAAGGAAACATACTTGTGTATTCAAAATAATTATACTTTTACTTGTGTGTGAAGTAAATATGTCTAATATACAGCACATTTATGCTATAGTATGTGTTATATTATCATTTCCAGACCAGGTTTCACAGTGAATTATCCCTTTAAACCCATAACATTAACAGTGAAACCAGTTAATCTTTATATAAATTAATTTACAATGCAACTATCAGCGTATGAGGGGATTCTTGAGACTGACTCGTGTAATAAAAAGAAACTTCATCCCTCACAGCAACATATACACACTGTATGAGTGCAATTTAAAAATGTTTCCTTTAGAAGAACATGGTGGAAATGTTTCATGTCATATACATATGTATAAAGCTATTTAAACACCAAAAGAAAAGATAAAAGAATGATATTCAAGGCACTTGGAGTTACATGTGAAAGCAGATTTACAGAACATAACATGAACAAAACTTCATATCAACATATTAGGTCCCCTTGGGGATCACAACAGAGTAAAGGATTGAAAAGGCACACTTCTGCCTCCATTTAAGTGGTTCAAAACACACACACACACACTAACATATATTATGGGTTGCCATTGATCCATAAAGTGCATCACATAACCTATAATCCAGGCATCTTCCGCTGCATTTCACCATGAGCTGTGGTTACACACTTCAAACTCATTAGTGAAGACTGAAAACAGCAGGTTTACACACTACCACATGTGGAACCCCAGCAAAAGTGTTATTTGGGTCAAAAATATGGCTTCTGGGGACAATGTGTCCAGCCTCAGTGACTGTGGATGAGATACAGAGCCAGCAAGGCTGAATCATTTTGGTTGCTAATGTCATGTTCTTCCTGAAATGTATGATTATTCTGCATCTTATTCTAAATGGTCTTGACTCATTACAAAGAAGGCTGTTGTAAAAATGTAAAACGTTCTCCAAAATCATTTCCCTCTGCTTTCTTATCTTTTAGTCATAATCTTATTTTTGCTTCAGATACACCAGCAGCATTCCGATGCATATATTACAGGCTTGACGGTGGGAGGAAATAAAAGCAGAAACCTTATAGGTGCTTATTTTTATGTCTTAAGCTCTCCTCTGTAAGTATCACAGAATTTATTGCCTCTTACACAACATGGTTTACAGAGTATCATGCTTGGCAAT
>KV751334.1:6063404-6080702 GCA_001698575.1 Mola mola | reverse complement strand
GTCATAGTGGTATCTGTCTGTGCTGTTTCCACTTTGCCCTTAATCCAGTTCATTTGTATGGGCAATAGATTTTGTTTTACGAAGGATTTGATTACTTGATGCATCGAACAAATATTTCTTTCATTTGAGAGATTAGAACCATGAGAGGGATGTACCATTACGTTACGTAACTCCAGCATCGCTGTAAGCAACCATGTGTAGACCAGCTTCACATCACAAGGGCAACCAAATCAATCAAAAACACACACCTCGGAGCATGCAGGCCTAATTGTTGACCTGGTCCCTCTAACTCAACGCATATCATTGTCAAGGTGCTGACAGCAAACGGAGCGTCTGTGGCCATGACTCGGTTAAATAATATATACCATTGTCATATTTAATTGTAATTGTCTGATTCAATAAAATGTTTAGGCGCAGTTTGCTATAGCATTGTTGTACTGCCTCCTGCTGTCACTGCAAAACAATACAAAATTACCTTGTGCAGTGTTGGCAGGAAATGCTCATGTCTGCTATCTTTTCTCAATATGGCCTATAAATATGTAGCTGAACTAGATTTCCTGCAATTATGTTCGATAAGCAGCGTATCAATTTATCAGCTATTCTGAGTTGGATGTTCAGTTTACATTTATCCACTGTCTAATAAAGTTGACGTCTTTGTAGTTCCATTTCTTTTGTTTTGGAATTAATATGCTTTGGAGTGATACAGGCCAATTAATAGGGTATCACTACTGTCTGCAACAAACTAGTTATTATGTCAGGCATTAAAAAGCTGATATATATGCATACTTACTCTGCTCTCTTCCAGACTATCAAAAGGCCCAGGTGGATCATCCAGACAGAGAAACTCTCTCACTGCTAGGCTGTCAAAATAACAAATGGTGTAATATAAAAGTGACTGAGAGATTTTGTTGTGAAATTCAAGTTCGAATAAAAAAGTGAAGTTAGCAATTATCAGGTGACCACTTTGCGCACAATTAATACATTAATAGGGTAAACAATGGCACTTTAACATAATAAACATCTTATTTTCATGTGATATACCAGTTTGCGATGTCCTTATGTGCAATTAGGTTTTGCAAAAATGCCTGTAGTCCCAGTTGTCTGTCCTCTAGGAAGTCGCTGTCGTAGTTGTCCTTAAACCATCGCTTAGGCGGCAGCGAGAGGCGGAAGCCTGGGAACATGTCCTTCAGCTACAACACACACACACACACAAAGAGTAAAACATGACGATCACATGATGTGTTCTACATACAGGGCAATCATCCTATTTTGTGTAAAAAAAACAGACAAATTGACAGATAAAGTAAAGAAATAAACCTGTTTATTTTGTAAGTTTGTCTCTAAGTAACTTGTAAGATATGTTTCAAAAACGATTTTTCACATTTCATATTATGGCTGGGCAGTTAGGCGTGATAATAATATCACAATGAGCTCATTCATTCATTCATTTTCTACCGCTTATCCTGTTAGGGGTGGGGTGATTTTTTGATAAATAATCAAACATAATCAAAAATGACGGACATGGATCAACACATCTCAAGATATTAGATGAAATATATTACTGTAACTGTATAAGATGTAATCACCAAGTAAAAACAAAACGAAAACATTACATTCTTTCATTTAATTCGTGTTTGCTTTAAGTGACATCTAATTTCAATGACCATTTGCAGCTCTTTATTCAGAACTAGGACTGTCCACTTTCTTTCTACAGTAGGTAATTAGTTAAAATCAATGTGTTTCAAGCAGAAGGACTACATAGCGCCATGTCTTAAGGATCTGCTGTCTCCCTGTTTTAAGTCTACTGTTTATTATAGTCTCTACAGAAGCCTTCAGATTTCATCATATACACCTCCATCTCTGAAACATCCAAGAAGTGCCAGGTGATTAAAAAATACTCAAAACACATGCATGCAGACAAAGCTGCTTCGTGTGAAACTATATCAATAACAGCAGGGTGGGGTGGGTTGGTGTCTATGTGTGTGTGTGTGTGTGTGTGTGTGTGTGCGTGTACATAAACACATAATGGAATAATGTTGGCTGAGCTTCAAAAGGTTACCCACATAATATTTGGCAGCAGCCACGCAGAGGCTGAGCTGCACATCAAAACCCTGATCATGCATTGACCACATTCCAACAATCTATGATGCCTTTTATCTATTATGCATGTATGAAATATAATCCAATCAGGAAAAAACTAAAATGTATGACCTATGAAGCAGGTACATTTACTTTAGATGCATAAACAATTACAAAAAACATCCAGGGCAGTGTTAGGAGTAGACCACTGTTGGCTCTGTGGGAAAGCCAAAGGAACGGACAACCCATCTTGTCCTCTGTCTCTTTAGCCAGACAACAAAGATTATTTTTGCAACACTGCAGCTTCCTAATCATCATCTTTTTGGCTGTAGGTTCTTTCTCCTCACATAGCATCATCACATGGCTTTAGTTTCCTAACTGTATTTACTCAGGCATAGGCCTGTTGGCTCTTTGAAAACAGAGGGTTCTTTGTGTGCAGCTCTGATCACTTCCACAGTGCACTCAAAGACAAAAGAGGGCATGCTGAAAGCGGTGGGCTGATAGTGTCATAGAGTGTCCATAAATATGGACAGATGATCACTAAATAAGGCTTTAGACAGGCCACAGATTTGGGACCTACTATGTACTCCACCCAAGCACACATTTTCAAACAGTACAGAAAACATACTCGAACGCACCTTGTCGTTGAGTCTGGAGAAGTCTGTGTACCTTCTAAAAACAACCCAGCTCTCATCTGGAGTCTTCCTGACGAGGACCTTAAATACCTGCAGCGGCGATTAGAGAACATAGAAATATCCAAATCTTTGTTTTGCAAATGCCAAAGTTATTGTTGTTTCCTTTCTGTATTTGCCAAGAGGACTTGTGCCAAACATGATGCTACGAACCAATAACATTAAACAACATACTAAAATGTAATATATAAGTAAGTACAAAGTTACAAGATCTTCTGTCTTATCCCTTTCACCCAATCTTCCCACCACTATAATGTGTACTTATAATGTGTTATACGTTAATGTAGCGTTTAAGCTTTATTCAGTGTACTTTGAAGATCTGGCCCCACATGCAAGTTCTAAAAGATTGGCATAATTTCACAGAAGCTGAAAGTTTGCTTTTCATACCGTGAACTTGGCCCTCTCCTCCATGACTTCATACCCCAGCACAGTCGGGGTAATAGGCCTCTCCTCCTCTTGCTGACTCCCGACAGGGTCTGACATGGATCGGGGGCAGCTGGAGTACTCCACAGAGGGTTCCAGAGTACCGTTCACCCTGGCCTGTGTCAGAGGGCTCGGGAGGGGTGGTGGTGTCCTGCTCCGGCTGCCTCTGTCCATGCAGCGGGACTGGCGCTGGGAACCACCACATCCTCTGCCCTGGTCCTCCCCGGCCATCCTGCTGACAGACGAAGAAAACGAGTTGTTGGACACGCTGCCGAGAGATGAGGCTCGCTGTGGCCGCCTGAGCTTGCTGCTGCCTCCCGACAATGCTTTGTCCATGGGCACAGGAACAGGAACGAAGGGTGATGCCATGTTCCTGAGCTGCCCCACCACCACAACCGTTGGCAAGGTTCTTCACACCTGCTTTGCTTCAGAAGTACTATGTGATGATAGAGACAAACTGCAACCTTGATGGCCTGACGAAGTCTCTGTGCAAGAAAAAAAAGAATAATTAGGCATTTGATAAGGTATGATCATGAGCTTTTCTAATCACATACTGTGATAAAAGATTAGCTTCAGAATATCCTTAAACCTGCAGCAAGTGAGCATAACCTGTCTGCAAATATCATAGTGGCATAAGAGAAGCAGGCTATGAGGGCTGATAAATCATTGACAAGGGCCACATTTCATTCACATTTCATGGATTTGTGCAGTATGTGCAAAATTAATGAGGGAAGTAAGCCTGTAAAGATCTGCAGACAACTACTGTGTCAAATGATTTTGTCCTTAATCGATTTGGGTCAAGTCTTTAATGTCACAGAAGAAGAAGACAAGAGCCAGGATGCCTTGAGGAACTTGAATGTTGAACCCAAAATCAATTGATTTTCACACTGAAACAGTCAAACGTGCTCACATTAATTCAGAATCAGTGGAGAATTGGGAGACCGGACTCCCAAAAATAGAAACACACACAGAGTAAACAAAATGAAAGTATTTACTGCTCAGACTGCCCAGTCACTCCTGACTGACTATTAGACACACGACGAATGAGCAAGGCGACAACATGACTACAAAATTCAGGAAGACTAATTTCTTGCTTACTTTAAAGTCAATGTTTTAGAAGACAACTGACTAAACCACATTTGATAGGTGAAGTTAGCAAGCAGGCTAAGCTGGACCAGCAGTACAGACTCCAATAATTACAAGCGTCAGGGCTGTTGTAATGTATCCCCACGTGCGTTTGTGTTTCAGACTCATCTAGAAACTACCGAGGCTCAGACTTTACAGCACAAAGTGGGGTAATATAGTATAAACGGTATATAAAGTCACCACCTGACAGAGCGGCGGCTGCAACCTTGACGTTAGCTAAATTACAGCTGTTCACACGGTCCACACAAAATAGGCTGACTAATATTTTGTGGGGAAAAAAGGTGGCATGGCATATTATGCCAAATCGAATAGTAATCCCCAATAGTTCGCCCTTTGTTTTCTCTTATTCTCTTTCAGTTGCTTTGACGAAAGTACACGAGGGGAACACTTAAACGACACCTTTCTGAGCGAGGTCTGGCGTGTCCTGTTGTCCACATTAATGAGATCATATTGCCTTCATGTTAGCGAGTAAGCTAGGACGGCCAGCCTACGTGGACACAGCTAAAAGGAAGCATGATGACGAGGACTTTCGCTTACCGTGGACGGACAATTATGCTTCCCAGTTAAAAATATTCTAAGACCGATGTCCGATTGTCCCGTAGGTGCGTATCCAATGCACAATCTCCTCTCCTGTCCCGTTCATGTTAGCCTGTCTCGCTTGGCTTGTGGCGGCGCTTCAGGAGATCCCCGAGTGGGGGCGCTGTAACTCACTTAATGTAGCACTACAGGTTTGATGTCAGTAGCAGAGAGATCGGCGATCCTAAGTGGTCTGTCTCTCATTGTGTCCAATGACAAAGTTAGCACACTCGAAAGCTGCAGAGTATACAGTCCAAATAGCTCCAGGTTTGTGATGGGTGGAACGAACTGAACAAAAAGCACCTCATACTAATAGATGTAGATCATGTGCTGGTAATGTCATTTTGTATCGTATCATTAGGTTTGAGTGGTGATGGGAAGGGAACAGCTCAACCTGAATCCATATATGCTCTAATTTCAAGGTGCTTCCTGTACAGTAACATTGCTGAAATATGTTTCCAAATTTATTACTGACATTTTGTATGAAAAACAGAATAAACAGAAGTCAGTTTTTCTGAATTTCTGACTTTTTCATCTCGGAAATTTGGAAAAAAAAACCTCAGAGTCAATCTGACCACCTGAGCACATTACACGCACTGGTGCTACTGCTGCTCTCCCAGAGAGTGCAAGCCTTCGAGGTATTTTTCTGAATTCCTTCGATTACAAAAAAAACAGACTTCTGTTTCTCTGAATATCTGAGATAAAAGTCAGAAATTCAGAAAAACAGAGCCCACATTTTTTTTCCCAAGTGAATGCAATATGCTTCTGAACATTTTGCATTGTCACATGAAAATGTTATAATTGGGTTCTCAATATGCCAATGAACAATTAAGAAAAAGGCCATTTATAATAATTTAATTGGGTGTTCAGGGAGAAATCGCTACGCATAAATGTAGGTTTACCAGCCAAGAGCCAACTAGCTTCTACAGTGTTCAACTAGAAAGCCATAAAACTGGAAATATATATGTTCCTTGTAAATTGTGTAGTATATCAATTTAGATATTGTGACTTTAATTTTTACTTTTTCCTTTATTATTATTATCTATTTTTTTTCATATGATTTATTTATATGAATGAATAAATTGATGATGATGACGAACAGGCTTGGAGAAGATAGGACACATATATACCACATTAAACAAAAGCACGACTTTAGAGAGATTCACTAATAACTGAAGCAGAAACAAACAAAAGAGAGAGGCAGCGGTGGATGCAGGATGTTTGAGGGCAGGGGCAAACAGAGGGCACTATTTGACGTTTTAACAACTGGAGAAGACACTTTATTGTGTTTGTCCACCCTCTATGGCCCTTTATTGTGATTTATTTGCATGAAAGGCACCACAGAGGGCACTTTATCACATGTTGTCAACTGGAGGGGTACCCAAGGCTAAAGTTTGTTGTGTTTAGTCAGTTGGATAGATATAAAAAAAAACAACTTCATAATGTTTTATATACTATAGAGGCATCAAATAGGGACTTTTTTTTTCTAATCAGGCCAAGTGTACTTTTATACTACATGTAAGTGTGGCTGTTGCAAGATTCTCTGCACTTTTTTGTATTATCTTTGCCCACCGACACTGCTGCCCTGCCTGAAGACATCGTTTTGCCTGTAATTCTGGTAATTTTTCTGTCTCATTTTCATTGTTTTGGATCATGCATTAAGTGTTTTTTATATGTTGTCACTCTGAAGTTAAACCTTCTCATTTCTTTTTGTATATGCATTAATTTTTTTAATGTGACTGTATTTACACAACATTTTTATTTTGTATTAGGAACCTTCTGGATACTGTAGGTATTCTCACTTTCTGCATATCTGCTTGGACATCCGGCCCACAATCACTTGTCCATGTTCTGCATCCTCACATTCTATTTATATGTAATGCCTAATTTTGAGGTATTTGTTGTTTGGATCCCTCCATCAGGCCATTCATGTGCGATTCAAACTGACCAACATAGACAATTGTTCTAGGGACAAACCACCAATCCCTCACACTTGAGGATGAGTCTCACTAGGACTCCCCCGAGTGGACAGTTTCCAAGCCATCACCTAGACAAAATCTGTATATGCCCCTTTCCTGTTTCTCCTACAATAAGTACAATATTTGGGGGCAAATATTGTACTTTTTACCCAACTACTTTATTGAATAACTTTAGTAGTTACTTTGCAAATTGAAGTTTGCATCATGGCCAAAGCGGTGCACTTTTAATTTATCTTTATTGGCTGATTTAAAAAAAAAAAAAAAAAAAAATTAAAAAAAAAAAAAAAAATCATTAAAAAAAAAGAATACACTGTTTCTGATAATCAGAAAATTGTTGGATCTCAAATTTTGTCATAATATATAGTACAAACTGTAGCATACATTATAGTGAATAAATGAAGATATATTTTGTATAAGTTTTGGGGTCTTTTTGTAGTTTTGAAAGTGCTTCCCTACCATCATTTGGATCAACTCATCAACTCAGAGTTGCACCGTGTCTAATACTTGACCACTATGCTGGCATCCATTCGTCAGTAAACCCACGCCAACTATAAGGAAACTTCTAAATTGGACTTTTCTTCTTTGACAAAACAGCCTGAAATGTTTAAATGGAAAAGGGTTAACTTCCTACAGGCTGGTTTCAAGCTACGCAATACCGATGGATCCAGAAGAGAACCCAGACACAGAGAAAAAGTCCACAAATGTTTAATCAAAGCAGGTCAGTACACAGAAAAACTGATCAAACCAGACAAAGGTATCCAAAATGACAGGCAAAAACTCAGGTCGGCAACTTACAAAGAAAGACGAGAAAATGCTGGAACATTGACACAAGGGTCAAGGCAATCTGGCACAGGAGGAGAGGGGAACACAGCTTACATAAACCAGGGAAAAGGAGAAAATAGCCCATTTTACATTGTCCTTTTCAAAGATACTTAAAGAAAGTCACTGCACCCCTAGTGCACTCAATGTGTCAACAATATTCATATATTGCAATTTGCGGACATTTTATAGATATTTACACAAATAACACACCTAAAAGGGCTTCATTATAACAATTCTTATAACCTTGTTCCAAAATCAATGGCGTTATCAGCATATTGACGCTTTCTGAGAAAAAACAACCTAGTAAGTTTAAACTTTTTTGGTCTCTAAATATGCAATTCAATACAGAAAGCACATCACAGCGACCAAAAACATTAAACGTGCTCCAAACTCCAGGTTTGCAACTTGCCCAGTGCCAAATGTGGAAAGCTAATATCCAAAACTTTAACTGACCAGTTAGGACACGGCATGTGCACTTCACCACAGAAGCAGCAATAAATATGTGTCTTATCATCTGTCTTCATCACAGAACTCCAAACATGGCCTTTCTCTCTGGGTTGGTGGTGATGAAGGGCCCATTAGGGCATTAACGTCCAGACTGTCCCAAATATCTCCATGAACATAAGAGAGACATGCATCAGCCTATTTTCACTCATGCATAACCATGTCTTCAGACTGATTGCCAGCGGCCTAGGCAGGCTAAGCCTCGCAAAGCTTAGCTAGGCTAGTTGGTTATCACCATCAGACAGGCTAGTTGGACAGGACAGTGATGCTGGCTGTCCTTGCCACTAACCCCTACAGCAGACCACAGCAGAGTTGGGACACAGAGGAGAGCCAGGACTGAGCAACGGGTCAGAATCTAGATGGAAGCAGGGTCCACTTATGTTAACATTAATGTAAGGTTAGTCCTTGAGCAGGAGCCGGTGTAGCAGCCACAGTAGCAGGTGTACCAGGGTGGATAACGTTATGTCCGTCAGATCAGCAAACAAATGTAACAAATGTGTCCTAAACTGTAAGGTCAGAGACACGGTGGGCCTTAAGGGTAGAAATCTGTTGCTAGAGCCAGCAGAAAAACACAGAAAAAAAAATTGATTTCAGGCGGAGAAGCAACGAACAGCCAATGCACTTCCAAAGTTTTGATTTTAGTAAATCACACTAAAGATTGACACTGTCATATTACATGTTACACTGGCCACACCTCTTTTGGCTCCACAGCACCGGTTTGTCATAAAAACAGCAACATGGAAGTTCCTTACGGCCATGCTGCTTTGGTTCTGTGTTAACTCGGTGCAAATGGCCACCCTCAATGTCGGGATAAGGCGGTTTCTGTATGTATAAATGGCTACTGAGACATGGCTTTGGGTAATCACAAGGGCGGGAAACTTAACAGGAAGACAGGGCACGAAACACACGCTATCAAAATTAAGAAGGAAATACCAAACAAACTAACTAGAAACAACAGATCCTGACAGTAGGTGCACTGGTAGGTGCATTGGAAGCTGAAACTATTTGAGCAATGGAATTATAATTAAGACTTTTAGACCTCTTAGACCTTTTAGAAAAATAGTAAATCCTACTTACAATCCAGATCTTTAACAAGAGGGAAGGATTTGAAGAAAAATGTTGAAAAATGACAAAATTTAATAATAGGTAAATATTGCTGGGGGACGTTGTGGGCAAACTATTTCACTATAAATATATGATTCTTTTTGTGTGCTTGTTTCTCATGACCAGTGGGGATTTTAGAGTCTATTCTAAAATTCTAAGGGAGCCACTCCAACCAGTGTTCATCTCCACTCTGTTACAAATAATCCTCAAATCTAATAACCCAAGTTTGAACATTGTGCTGTACTGAAAAAGAATCAGTGTTCACATTGATGGAATGTGATAAAAAGAAAATGTTGTGAATACCTTCAAATAACAACAATAGTTAACATTGAGGCTATACTAGCAGCATTCAGGTATTTACTATTAAATTTAATTCATTATCGGCTTCATTTTGCACTATCTCCCTTTCTTTTCCCCCCTCTCTCTTCTTTTCATTTTTTCTTTTTTTCATGATGAATGATCAGTATTTGGAAAAGCAACTGTATATGTATTAGGTGTAAAGGAACAGACAGATGTAAAAAGTATAGTCCAAATCAATACTGTCACAGTCAGTCAAAAAGTAGCATGATAAAAGTGACAGTGATATGTAATCTCAAGAGTCCTTTTGTTCGGTCACAAAAATAACAGCAGTCACAACGGTATGCCTGTTGACAAATCCAGATTGACTCAAATGCAAATTATCTAACTGAACTCGGACTTTGCTGTTGTAGCTGCATCTTGCTCTTTCTCATCTTTTCATAGCCAAATACTTGTGGAATTGAAAACCCATCTTTCATTCATGCTACCCAAGTCAGCAATAGCCTAGAACTACTTTTCAGGGATTCTGTAATGTTGTTGTGTAAAAAAATAAAAACTAAGTCAAAAACTAAGTCAGAGGTCAATAATCACATACTGATATTTTGGTTTCTTATTTAACCGTTAATATTATTGTTTTTTATGATGTGCATAGTCTGTTACAGGTAACATTTATGCATAGTTGCTATGCATCAATACAGTACATACATACATGTGTTGAGGAATTCCACTGATATAAATAAAGACATTCCGTCTCTGCTATTTGCAGGTGACGTGTCCTGTTGGCCTCATCGAACAGTGACCTCCAGCTCTCACTGGGATGGTTTGCAGCCGAGTGTGAAGTGGCGGGGATGAGGATCAGCACCTCTAAATCTGAGACCATGGTTCTCAGCCGAAAAAGGGTGGATTGCCCACTCCGGGTCGGGGGAGAGTCGCTTCCCCAAGTGGAGGAGTTCAAGTATCTCGGGGTCTTGTTCACGAGCCAGGGGGAAAAAGGAGCGGGACATTGACAGACGGATTGGGGCAGCGTCGGCAGTGATGCGGACGATAAAGCGATCTGTTGTGGTGAAGAGACAGCTGAGCCAGAAGGCAAAGCTTTCAATTTACAGGTCAATCTACGTCCCATCTCTCACCTATGGTCATGAGCTCTGGGTAGTGACCGAAAGAATACAATCGGCCGAAATGAGCTTCCTTCGCAGGGTGGCTGGGCTCAGCCTTAGAGATAGGGTGAGGAGCTCGGACATCCTGGAGGAGCTCAGAGTAGAGCCGCTGCTCCTCCGCGTTGAGAGGAGCCAGTTGAGGTGGTTCGGGCATCTGGTCAGGATGCCTCCTGGACGTCTCCCTGGGGAGGTGTTTCGGGCATGCCCATCCGGGAGGAGACCCCGGGGCAGACCAAGGACAAGCTGCAGAGATTATATCTCTTGGCTCACTTGAGAGCGTCTTTGTATCCCCCCCGGAGGAGTTGGTTGAAGTGGCCTGGGAGAGGAACTTCTGGATCTCACTGCTCAAACTGTTGCCCCAGCGACCTGGACCCGGATAAGCGGCAGAAAACGAAACGAAACGACACAATATGTCTTCACTTCCTCATACTGTTCAAAAATGAAGCCAAAATATCCCTGACAGAAGGTCAGCCATCGTGTGCTGGTAATGTCATTTGTGAATAGCGTCTGGGCGTTGAAATGTTAAAAATCTGATTTCAATGTATTTCAACATTATTTTCATCATTTTGTGTTTTTTCTTGAAATGCATACTCAAGAAATGTCTTCTTCCTTTTTTTTTTTTTTTCATACCTGGCCCTAATCCTCTTTCATAATTTCCTTAAAAAAGGCCAGTACCCAATTGAATTTGATGAAGAACCCTGATTATATGAGGAATAAACATTAACAAATTTACGTATCAAGTACAGTTTGATCTGTATCCTGTCCATCTTCCATACCATTTCTGTATCTAATTGTTATATTCAGTGTAAAGCAGGAAGCCTGTGTTTAACAGATGTAATTATTCTAATTATTTCGTCTGAAACACGTAATTTGGCTACTGTTTTGATTGCTAATTTCCAATACCTTGCTGCATCACCAGAATTTCAAAATATGTATTATAACATGATGCATAAATCTGCTAAACGAGCAGAATTATGCAGCAGATCCAACCTAATTGTGGTGAAATGGTGGCTTATTGTGAGTGTAAGGGTTTTATTTTATTGTTGATGCTAATAGTATGTATAGTTCTTCAACATGCTTTCGCCAAAGCTTATTTTCATTTCATTAAATGGTAAGAATCAGAGCATGGTTGACCTTTTATGGGTGGTGGCGTCCCAAATGTCTCCTCATTTTCAATATACTTCCCGTAGCGTAGGTTACGTAGCTTATATGCTTCCTTTCGGGTCCATTTTTAGGAAGTACAATTTTTCTTTTCATTGTTTTGCAGATGATGTACAAATCTACAGTGGGGCAAAAAAGTATTTAGTCAGCCACTGATTGTGCAAGTTCTATTACTTAGAAAGATGAGAAAGGTCTGTAATTTTCATCATAGGTACACTTCAACTATGAGAGACAAAATGAGAAAAAAAAAATCCAGGAAATCACATTGTGGGATTTTTAAAGAATTTATTTGTAAATTATGGTGGAAAATAAGTATTTGGTCAATAACAAAAGTTCAACTCAATACTTTGTAACATAACCTCTGTTGGCAATGACAGAGGTCAAACGTTTCCTGTAAGTCTTCACCAGGTTTGCACACACCGTAGCTGGTATTGTGGCCCATTCCTCCATACAGATCTCCTCTAGAGCAGTGATGTTTTGGGGCTGTCGCTGGGCAACACGGACTTTCAACTCCCTCCACAAATTTTCTATGGGGTTGAGGTCTGGAGACTGGCTAGGCCACTCCAGGACCTTGAAATGCTTTTTACGTGGAGCCACTCCTGTTGCCCGAGCGGTGTTTTTGTAATCATTGTCATGCTGGAAGACCCAGCCACGTTGCATCTTCAATGCTTTCACTGATGGAAGGAGGTTTTGGCTTAAAATCTCACGATACATGGCCCCGTTCATTCTTCCCTTAACACGGATCAGTCGTCCTGTCCCCTTTGCAGAAAAACAGCCCCAAAGCATGATGTTTCCACCCCCATGCTTCACAGTAGGTATGGTGTTCTTGGGATGCAACTCAGCATTCTTCTTCCTCCAAACACGACGAGTTGAGTTTTTACCAAAAAGTTCTATTTTGGTTTCATCTGACCACATGATATTCTCCCAATCCTCTTCTGGATCATCCATATGCTCTCTGGCAAACTTCAGACGGGCCTGGACATGTACTGGCTTAAGCAGGGGGACACGCCTGGCACTGCAGGATTTGAGTCCCTGTCGGCGTAGTGTGTTACTGATGGTAGCCTTTGTTACTTTGGTCCCAGCTCTCTGCAGGTCATTAATCAGGTCCCTCCGTGTAGTTCTGGGATTTTTGCTCACCATTCTCATGATCATTTTGACCCCACGGGATGAGATCTTGCGTGGAGCCCCAGATCGAGGGAGATTGTCAATGGTCTTCCATTTTCTTACAACTGCTCCCACAGTTGATTTATTCACACCAACCTGCTTGCCTATTGTAGATTCACTCTTCCCAGCCTGGTGCAGGTCTACAATTTTCTTCCTGGTGTCCTTCGACAGCTCTTTGGTCCTGGCCATGGTTAAGTTTGGAGTCTGACTGTTTGAGGCTGTGGACAGGTGTCTTTTATACAGATAAATTGAGTTCAAACAGGTGCCATTAATACAGGTAACAAGTGGAGGACAGAAGAGCTTCTTAAAGAAGAAGTTACAGGTCTGTGAGAGCCAGAAATCTTGCTTGTTTGTGGGTGACCAAATACTTATTTTCCACCATAATTTACAAATAAATTCTTTAAAAATCCCACAATGTGATTTCCTGGATTTTTTTTTCTCATTTTGTCTCTCATAGTTGAAGTGTACCTATGATGAAAATTTCAGACCTTTCTCATCTTTCTAAGTAGGAGAACTTGCACAATCAGTGGCTGACTAAATACTTTTTTGCCCCACTGTATCTGTCCTCAAAGACAAATGATCGAGCCTCAATCCAGGTTTTGCTGGACTGTCTCCGGGATATTCAATCTCGGAAGGAAGTAAACTTTCTCAACTTGAATAAAAATAAAATTGAGATAATTTTAACAAATTCAGCAAAACCTTTTGGAAGGTTACGGCAGTGCCATTGGCACCCTTGATTCTCACTGTCATCCCTTTGCAAGAAACCTTGGTGTAATTTATGACAGTGGCTTTAGATTCGATAAGCAGATCAGCTCAGAAGTCAAAACAAGCCTCTTTTACTTAAAACCCCTTGCAAAGATAAAGCCTTATCTCCCAAAAAACGACTTTGAGAGAATCATTCATTGCTTTGTAACATCAGTGACCAGTCGTCGTTGTGCCGCCCGCAGGTAGTACAAAATGCAGCTGCCCGCCTGTTAACTGGAGAGAAACGGCGTGAGTGCATCACTCCCATTCTTGCGTCTTTGCACTAGCTCCCTGTTAATTTCAGGAGACAATTTAAACTTTTATTAATTGTTTTTAAATGTTTAAATGGCTAGGCATCATCATATATATCTGAGCTCATATAGCCTCACTCCACTGCCAGAGCACTGAGGGCTTCCAACCAGCTGCTCCTGGCAGTACGTAGGTCCAATCTAAGCACACGAGGAGATAGAGCCTTTTTAGCGGTTGCCCCGAAGCTGTGGAACAGCCTATCTCTTCAGATTAGAGCGCAACAACCCCTTGAGGAATTTAAAACTTTGCTGAATACCAATCTTTTCTCTTTAGCATTCAGTCTTAGCTAGGCAAGACACTTCGGCTTTTACTTAATTCATTTTACTTTATTTTTACCATGATTTTATTGCTGCTTTATTTATTTTTACTTGCTTATTTCATTTGTCTATTCATTATTATGTTAACTTTTATCATAGACTTTTATATATTTTATGTACTAAGGGTTTGCTGATATCTTATTTTAATTATTGCGCAGCGCTTTGGTCAACTGAAGGTGTTTAAATGTGCTATATAAATAAACTTTGACTTGACTTGAACTTTGACTTCTCATCGTCCGGCAGCATTTGCAGATTGTTTTGCTTTTATCAGTTTCTTTTTTGCCTTTGACATTACTTACTTTAAACTTGATGGTGCATCTGTAATTTGCAGTTTAATTTTACTATGTTTATCTACCGCTTTGTCACCGATACTGCCATGCACACAACTACAGTAAGATGAGGGGAGACTGTCTTCTTGGGAAGTAAAACTGCACCTTTTGCTTTTTAAACACAACAGTATGTGACAATGAGGCAGTTTAAAGCAGTTATATACTGAATCATCACGGTAATCTCCCCATTAGATCTTTTTTTGGGATATCGTGACGTTCAATATATTGTTACATCCTTGAAAATAATTTCCGCCCTATTGATAGAAAGCAAGAAATATTTTATCATTAAATTTAGCAGAACCTTAATTCAGATGAAGTACATTAGGAAACTTGAGTTTGGCCCGACCTTTGATGAGGCAAAAAGCCAAGCATGTATTCCAGTGGGAGGGTGTTTGGTTCAAAGCTACTTGTTCTGTCTACTGTTGTGTTCAGAAAGACAGCAAGCTGGTGGAGATGATGCGCCAGAAAAGCGACTTTGCACTCACCTGTGTTCTTGAAGCTGACTGTAAGGTATCATCTACGTTTCTCAGCAGCAGGATTCTCTCCACGCTCGTCTACCATGTCAACTGATGTTTCAATATTTTGTAAGCAGATTTCAATCAAATATGGTGATTTCTCAAAAAAAATGTTTTGCTTTTTTTTTTTTTTTTTTAGGATGATTTCCCATCATCATAACTATTAAATAGAGGCTGGGACTTTTCAGTATGACAAAATCCAATGAATAAAATCAAATTGAAAACAGAATGTTCCTGGGTGGATCCTGGAGATGCCATGTAAAGGGCAGGACCTGAGCATGCTTATCTTCCTTCCAAATGGGATCAAGGATGATACCACAGGCTTGGAGAAGGTAGGACACATATACACGCACATTACACAAAAACAAAACTTTAGAGAGACTCATTAAAAATTGAAGTTGTCTACATATATATAACCTGTAACTTTAATCTACCATCAGGGCATCCAAAATGGAACGTTTGTAGCATTTTTAGCACCCCCTGAGTCCACCAGTGCCTCACAGAAATACTATTTAGAGATTCCTAAAACCTGTAGTGAAAACAATGAAAACGTTCCCTGTAAAAATCAACGGGTCCTCTTCTGTGCAGACATGCATGTCTCTGTCCAACAACTTGGTCCTGAGCAATGTGGTTCACAAGGCTTTCGATGAGGTCAATGAGGAGGGAACTGAGGCTGCTGCTGTCATAGGAAGAAATTCTTTCAGGCTTCCAACCACCTTTGACACAGACCACAACTTCCTCCTCTTTATCAGACATAACCCCTCCCTGAGCATTCTCTTTGCTGGGAAATACAGCTCCCCCGAGTGTGCTCTGCATCCTTTTGGCTAGTATTTGTCAACTGGAGCTTCTTGTCCTCATCACTTCTTACACCAGTGACTCTATGTTCTGGAACATTAGGTTGTTTTATTATATCATGTGTCTTTTACACCAAATCTCATCTGGTTATTAACTTTATGTCTTTAATCTACGTATGGTCCTATCTTTGGCATCCTCTTACTGATATCCCAGTCCATTTAAGTCTGTTCGGTCATATCCTACATTGACAATTTCTTGCTTTTATCTTAATATACATAGACATTAGGCGTACTTATATGCCATTTGTATGTGTGGCGGTTGCAAAATTCTCTGCACTGACACTGCTGCCCTGCGTAAAGACAACTTTATGTCCTGTGGACAGTCCTATTGCCTGTAACTGTGGTAATTTTGTGTCTCTTTTTGATTGTTTGTATCCTGCAATAAGCTCTTTTAGTACACGGTGAAAGTCTGAGGATAAGTTTTTTTTTGTGTGTGTGTGCATTCATTTTATAAAAGTGGCTTTGTCGTTACGCAATACTGAGCTTTTCCCTTTTTATAAATTAGCAACCTTCTGTATGTCTGCTTGGACATCCTCCCCAAAATCACTTGTCCGTGTTCTTCTCATTGCATCCTCACATTGTTTTTATGATCCAGAAAGAAAGTGTGAATTTGTCATTTGTTTGCTGTACTTAAAAAAAATAAAAAATTGTAGAAACTCATTAGCTTCTACTGATATGACAGTATCTTATTAGCATGAACGAACAATAAGTAGCATTAGTATTAGAATTCAATTTGTCACAAAACTTTGAAAATATCAGACTGTAAAAATACATAGTTAGAAAGACTACACACGCACTAGTTGTGTGAGTGCAACACTTATTTATGTCTTATTCATCGCTTATACTAAAATCCTTTTCTCTTGAAAAGAATTATGCACGGACCCCCTTTTAAAATCTTCCTGAGGTGTTCCAAGCTAACATCTCTGTTTCTGTTCGAGGACTTGCCTGTATTGATTGGAACACACAAAATAAAAAGCGAAAGATTACATCTGAGCTGACAGTTTTTTTTATTAATTATATTGTTTTTGTAGTGTTTAGTGTTTAGTGATGGAATGTATGTAAAGTTTAATTTTTACTTGTCATTTTACTTGATTATTTCCACTTTTGCTTGTTTGAACTTCTACTC
>KV751334.1:6030265-6057617 GCA_001698575.1 Mola mola | reverse complement strand
GCTTCACCCACAATCTTGCATGACTTCCGTCATTTTAAGTGACGTAAATTTCTTGAAGAAAATGGATTCCACAATGATTACTACATACTGTTAAAGCAGTTATTTGAACAGAACGATGACAGTAACGATAAGGGTATTCACAGGTGCAGGTTGATTCATGTCAATACATACTGTAGGGTAATAAAGTAGTGGATGAGCAATTTTTTCCCTGTGAACCAGTGACAGCAGGATTATTGGCTGGCAGTTTGACAGGGTCAGCGACAGGGTTGGGGTTTTATACTGTATATACCTTTAAAACATTGTGGAATGCCTTTCATGAAAGAGTTCATTGTACAAAACTGTGATGTAACCATTTTTGGGGGTGTTGTGTCTTTGTTTAAGGCTTGGTTTGTTCCAAAAGGTGGATGAGCTGTCAGTGAAGTGTTGAGGTTTCAGACAAATGTGATTACCACAGTTAAACCGCACCTGAACTAGACTAGGAAACAAAGTTGGTGTCAAGAGTTCAGTCATTGTGATTGGGCTGGTTACAAAACTAGAGCAATCCCGCCTGTGTCATGAGTCGTATGACAGGCTGTTTAGGGGAGTGGGTGTATGGGACTGTACAGGCATGTAATAGAGCAGACGTGACAGTAACACTTAGCTGCTGGGAGGATTTTTTTTTTTAGTTCCCAGTTACCACAAAGTCCAGTTGTGTGAACTGATATCTTTAACCAACAGTTTGTGCAAGAACTTGTTAACTATTGTTACAGTTTATATCAGTTTATATGGCATTATATGGCATACAGTGCTACATTTTTAATGCCTGCTGTAATTACTCATTATAAATTTATTTCCTGTTCTAATTGTTTTATCAAATTAAAACACAAGAACTTTGTTAAAACCATTGGAATTACATTGGTAGGCTAATGAAAACTTTCACTGTTTTTTTGAATATTTCTGTATATTAATTCATAATATTTATTTCTGTAAAATAATTTATTAGAGCCCAAACAATACATTGGTTTGGCCAATATTGATATCCCAGTCATAATCAGTATTGGTTTATGTTGTCAATGTTGGCCAATATCAAAGAATTTGGTTTAAAAGGACACATTGCAGAAACAGATGGGGGTGATTTTATATTGAATTTCGACAAGGTTGCTGTTTCAGTGCACCGCTGTCATTTAAATGAGTAAAAGCTCAGTGTTAGTCTGTGAAGTATTCTGCATATCTTGGTTACAAATGCTTGATAACCTAATTTAAGGGATCAGTGGGAACAATTTGTGTGCATTGGCCAGTATCAGATAACGGAGCTTTTTTACTCCCTGATATTTTTATCATCTCCAAAAATTTCATATTGGTCGGGCTCTAATAATTATTTAGATACATTTCTTGTTTAACTAGTCTAAACCAATGGTTTCAAAATTTATTATCTGTTGTCCATTATATCTGGCTTTCTTTTAAAATAATTTGATTGATCATTTTTACATCCATTATTCATTGAACTAGTTTAGCTGTTCATTCATTTTAGCTTTCCTTTCCTTTTTGTAAATCAAATTTTAACTTCTGTTTGATCAGACTAATTTAGCCACTCTCCAACCTTCCCAAGTGTGCCTGGAAAATACACTAACTGGGCTATCAATAATCACATTTTAGTAATCACTGGTCTAATCAGTGCAGGCCTATGTGCAAACAAGAAAATAGTTTTAAAAGCCCAACTAAATCATGGCCCGGGCAATAAAGCAGCACTAAAGGATGGGATATTGCATTTAGCTGTATTGGGATTAACTGTTGACCCCTAAATGCCACATATATCATGTCCATGCAATAGGTAATTTTCTATCATTATTAAGAAAATGAGAATTCCAAATTGAAATTGTAGCTCATTTATAAAGCAAATGTTTAAATTGTCCTTTGGCTTTTGGTTCTGGACCAGCCGGTGCAACTTTCCCCAGGTACCAGCTGCTTATCAGCAGAGAACCTTGTGCTTGCAGACGTCCCTAGGTCAAAGTTACAAAGTCAAAGTTAGCACACCCTAATGACAATGTAGGGTGTGGCTGCTCTTATGCAACCACTGCATAACCACTCGGCATCACTTACACGGAAAGACTGACCGTAGACCTTACACAACGTCTTATTCAGCAAATTTAGTGAGTTATATACAGTCACAGGTGAAGGTCTTTGGACTCTGTGAATTTATGTATGCAGATTACAAACATTACTGCGACCATCATGTGCTGGGTTGAGATGGGTTTATCCCACAGCTACCGTCTAATGTTTTATACTTGCTTCTCACTTGTCAGATGTCCAAAATTGTTGATCTGTCTTTCTAGTCCAGTTGTAGTGAACTGCACAATACCACACATACCACTGCTAGAACAACCTTGATTTTACACTTGCAAAGAGACACGGTTCCTGTCTTTTAACAGTGGATGCTACCAATTCCACCCCTAGGTCCTCAGCTTCACTGAGGCAGAGAAGCCAAAGCATGTCGTAGAGCTGCAACAGGTGCAGATGCAGCAGAAGGTCCATTCCAGAATACCTGAGTATCTGAAGAAGGTGATGACAAAGCCAACAGTACAAGAGTGACAGACTAACTGAAGAACTTGTGCTTTTTTACTAACTGCCTGGGTGGTGTCATCTGGTGAGGGGGATGCTTTGACCCAAAGAGCCAGTGGTTTTTCTCGCTGATCTTCAAATCTGCTAGGAGCAAGGGAGCCATCTTGGTTACATAATGTTTACTGTAGCTCCAAAACCTGTCGCCCAACCTAGACATTTCTTTTTATGGCTTCTTTCTGGTGTGCTTTTTATGGTGTCGGATGCATACCAGACAACACATAACATCTCAATTTTTATTGAAAAGATGATATTCTGTTTCTGATGATAACATGAATAACGACGTGGAGGGATGCTGTGTATTTTCATGAGAATGTCCCCTAGGCAGGCTGGTCGAAGCTTGAGAAAATAATTAACTACTGAAAGTCATTTTATCTAATTTATCACTTCTGTTTGTCCACAGTGTTTGCAAACTAAGGATTGCCAGGATGAAGTACACACTAGTTTTGCCCAACTGCTGAGTGAGCTCCACAAGAAAAATGCTCCGTATGCCCTCAGCGTTGCCAACAGACTGTATGGAGAGCAGTCCTACCAGTTCCTTGAGGTGTGTTTCTTTCCGCATTTTTGCATGACTCCTCAAGAATAGGTGCAGTTTTGTCTGCAAATCGTTAGACTCAAGTCAATGAGAGGCAGCAGGCCAGCAAACAAGCAAATAAAGCAGTTATTAAGCAAATTCATGGCTTTATTGACTTTTAATTCCTCAAACCAAGTAAATCAACACTATCATATTTGGTGAGGCTGGTCAGAATCAGTAAACGTGCTGTTATTGCTTCCAGGATTTCTTAGGAAGCACCAAGAAGCATTACAAGGCAGAGCTAGAGTCTGTGGACTTCATAGGCAAATCAGAGACAGCGCGGCTCGACATCAACAACTGGGTGGAGACACAAACACAAGGTGGTTCATGCACACTAACATATTAGTGATAACATGTTTCTCCAAATGGAAGAAGACCACATTAATGTCAAGAGGAAACAATTTTCAGCTAGCTTTATCTCCTTACTTCTCTCCATTTCGGCTGCACTCATTGCCCTGATGCTCGTGTTCTGCAGAAATCCTTCCAGATGACGCACCAAGGGCAGTTTTGCAGATTACACATGTACTTCCACATTTTTGTATGAAGCCTCCACAGACACAACGAGTTTTGAAGTCGACTCGAGACTCAGAATTGCTCCCCTCTCTCACCAGATCAAAATGCTTTGAGGCTGTACTGATCAACGTGAGCCAAGATTCTGGCACTGCATCAGCTATTTATCTTCTTAGCTATTCCTTAAAATTAGATTATTTGTCCAATATCACACAGTGCATTCTGGTTGTTCTTTTCTTTTTTTTTTTTTCCCATTAAGCAATACTACAGCCACTTCTCTGTTTTCTCTCGTCACGTAGCACCAAATACCCAAATATTAGCATTTTTCTACAGCAAAGGCAGGCTGGTTTCATGACAAGACCATGTTTCCAGCAATGAAAGGCCTTCTTAAAATAAGTTGCATGTCTCATTTTTGTAAGTAGAAATGGTAGCAAATTTTCCAGACTGAAAAAGGTACAGCTTGACATGTGCAAACTTACTTGCTATTACCGTGCTTACAATGCTAGTGCTCACTACGCTGACATGAAAGGGGAGAGAATTAAAGACTAAATGCTTCTCATGCTTACATTAGAATAGAACGGTTCCACAATCATGGTCCAACTACATTTTATGACATGTGAGCGTGCTGCTTTTCAACACGTGCGTTCAGTATCAGGGCATTGCATCACATACTATTTATCTTCCAGGTAAAATTAAGGATCTGCTGGCTCAGGGTGTGGTAAACGAGTCGACCAGACTGGTGCTGGTTAATGCCATCTACTTCAAAGGCAACTGGGACCAGCAGTTTAAGGAGAATGCCACACAAGATGCTCAGTTTAAAATCAACAAGGTAACACTGCTTGAAAGGTACATTCATGGGCTAGCACCTGTTGACAAAAGTGAGCTGAAGCCTTTTAAATATGGGGTTCAAACCTGTTTTTCATACATGCTTTTTTTTTAATATATATTTTTACATTGCTTGTTGTATTTGTCAGGACTTACTTAATCACAGGTTTAGTGCTCCTATAGGAAAAGGAAAATTTGATGATTGTTCACAGTTAAAAAAGACACCTTTGTGTAGTTCACATTTTGTTTTTAAGAAATTGTTTGTTGGTTATGTAAGGAGTGTTTGAGCTTGTAAACACCAGTTTGCAGATGTACCTTCAGATTAGGTACTGGTTTTTTTGTTGACCCATATTTTCACACCAAATACAAGACACTGGCCTCAAGAAAAGTAACAAAAAATGGCCTAATTTTGAGCAGTTGAAGCTACATTAAGTGATGTTTTTGGTTTTTTTTTGGGTTAGCTTTGTAAGTAGCACTGTAGGTTACAGAAAAAGAAACAAGATCTTGGGCAATATTGCCAACCCATTAATGTTTTAATGCTGACTTGGTCTTACAAATCCCAAAAAAGTCAACTGAAACATTTTTTCAGCTCTTCATTCTCTTTGTCATTTCTCAATGAGCAGATCACTGACAGCGTGCCTGTGTGAGTTTATGGGTAGCCTGTCTATCCCCCTCATATGAATGTGATGATCATTTCCAGTTTAGTTCCAGATTAATTCCCAAACCAGTGCTTTGCTGCTTTTTTTGGTTAAATTTTTTTACTCATATTCCACCTCTGGCATCACCCAGCAGTGACGCTCCTGTTCACTGACATCGACATAAGGAAAGAAGGCTTCAACACTTCATCCCATTGTACAAAAATAATCTATCTGGGATATAAAATGAAAGAAACCATCTTTTTGGAAAAAATGCATTTGAGATGCACTTGTAGATTTTTGTTTGTCCCAAGTCCCACCTGATATAATCGAAGAGGAGGGGTTTATGTCCTACACTGGAGCGAGACACCAGGGGTGGATCGAGATGCTTCTGCTTCACTTTTGGGGAGCTCTCATGTCGTCCATCTTTGTATACTGTCAGTGGAGTGCACTCTTCTGTATGCCTGCTCATCGTCAGTGCAACAGGATGATTTCAGTTGGACTTTCTAAGTTTACACATTTTGCTGATTGTTATTTTCTAGAATGCCACCAAGCCAGTGAAGATGATGCGCCAGGAGTCTAAGTTCCCTCTAACTCACATTCCTGAAGTCAACTGTCAGGTAATTAAGCAATTCAGAAAAAATAATCTATATATCCACTTATATTTTTATAGTATATTATCCATATAACCAGCTACAACCACTGAAAAAAATGTTTAATACTGAGTTTAAACAGGGCTTTATAGGATGAATCGATGAGATTTTGGTCGTGAGTCATACTTTTGTATCTTAATTCTGAAACTACCTACTTACCTTCATAATTAATTACAGTATAGAACTGTCTGTCTAGCACTAGTTTGTTTGTTGCATGTGAGCCACAGTATATTTTTAAGACGTAGTAATAACCAAACAGTTGCCAGTTGCTATAATGTTCGAAACCCTCTGGTCAGATCCTAGAATTGCCTTACAACGGAAAGGAACTGAGCATGCTCATCTTTCTACCCACGGAAATAGAGGACAATACGACAGGCTTGGAGTTGGTAGGACACACTCTTCCCACATTTGCTAATGAAGAAACCCACAAGAAACAGATAAACTGATAAATGATTTTGTATCCACCCCCAGCTGGAAAAGCAGCTGACCTATGAGAACTTTGTGGAGTGGACTCAACCAGACATGATGGATAAAGTTAAGGTCAAGGTGGGGCTGCCGCGGTTCAAGATGGAGGAGAAGTGCGACATGAAGAAGGTCCTGATCAGCATGGGCATGGAGGAAGCCTTTGACATGAAAAAGAGTAACTTCTCTGGTAAAAGACAATTTAATATGCTCAGCATTCTTGTTATGCAGGGTAAGATGAGGCATCGCATATTTTATTAAAAATGGTTTCCCTTCTCTGCTGACAGGCATGTCTCCAGCCAACAACCTGTTCGTCTCAGAAGTGTTCCACAAGGCGTTCGTGGAGGTGAATGAGGAGGGAACTGAGGCTGCTGCTGCCACTGGTGCTGTCATGAATAAACGTGCCTTGCTTCCATCAAATGTCTTTTATGCAGACCACCCCTTCCTCTTCTTCATCCGGCACAACCCTTCCCTAAGCATTCTCTTTGCTGGCAGATACTGCTCCCCTGTGTAAGCCCTACATCGTTTAGAGCAGTGTTTATTACCTGGAACAGGGTTACACCACATCTACTAAGATTATAGACAGTTTTTTGGCATTACTGTGTTGACAATCCAAGTTTAAGATTTTTCCTGTAGCTGATCACTTCTTGAACATTAGCCTCTTGCACTAACTATCTTTTGCACCTAATCCCAACTTTCAGATTTGTTTATTAATTTTATGTCTGCAATGCATGTTTGGCCCTATTTGCTCCATCCTTACACCTAGCCTAGTTATCTATACCATTAAAGTCTGGGTTACGCTATCTTAACACCTCACCCTTTGAAAGAATGTGCCTTTTTCGATATCTTTAGCACCCAACACAGACGTCAGTTGTACTTTTATATCATAACAGAGTGTGGTGGTTGCAAGATTCAATGCACTTTTTTTATGCTTATTTTTTTTTTTGTATTCAGATAACCAAAGAAAATAATGTGGAGTAGTCACATTGTCAGAACAATAACTTGTTTAGGGTCGGGAATTTATGTACCATCATGCATATGAAAAGTATAGCCCTAGAAGAACAAGGGCTTAAAAGAATGATTAAGCTGATTACATTTTGCCATCCCTATGCTTTTCATCCTATGGAATAAAGTTGTAGTTCAAAAACTGTCTTTGTCACATTTGCTGCTATTATTGCTGTTTTCTGAGATCTGGTCAGGTTTGATTTAAAATGGCTTTGCTGCAGTTTGATCAATGAGTCTAATGAGTTTTATCATGACTGCTTCTAAAAATACTGCTCAATATTGGTGAGAGGACTTTATTATTTTATCGCTCTCTGACAAAGTTTAACCTAAACTAATGTAAGTATAAAACTTTGATCAGTTTCAGGGGGATGTTACTGTATGTCACATCATCTTATTCCTATAGGCCCTAATGTACTGATACATAAAAACCCATCAGACTGGTGCCTTTACACTGTTCAAGCATAAACGTCTAATGATATCCTATATCTATATATTCAAGTCTTTTCAGTGTACAATGTCCCTGCATACCATTTTGTAGGTAGAAACAAGAGAAAGAGCCTTTCTGTGCGGGGTTTGCATGTTCTCCCTGTGGGTTTTTTTACGGGTACTCCGGCTTCCTCCCACAGTCCAAAAACAAGCAAACTGGGGTTAGGTTAATTGGTCACTCTAAATTGCTCGTAGGTGTGAATGTGAGAGTGGATGGTTGTTTGTCTCTATATGTCAACACTGTGATGAACTGGTGACTTGTCCAGGCTGTTTCACACCTTTGCCCAATGATGCTGGGATAACCCCCGCGACCCCTAAAAGGATACGCAGGTGGAGAGTGGGAACAGTGTGTCGCTGACACAGAGATTAAACCCTGTCACTGAAAGATTTTTTTTTTTTTTGGTGAGGATCTAATTTGAATCTATCACACTGGGTACTGATAATGCATCTCTATATTAGTGCCCTGGATAGAAGTCCAAAAGAGGAGATCTTATGAACTGTACTTTCTGGTACATGTGGCTTTAGGATACGTTTTTGTTTTTTGTTTTTTGTTTTTCTAGCACATAATGGCTAATTCAGAGCAGTAGGTGGCGGTAATGCACCTATAAATGAATGTCAGCCACCTATCTAATAATAGAAGAAGAATGTACTTCCGGGTAATTTCCGCGTTGTCGTATCCAAAGCGTTGTATAAAGACACTCATCTATTATTACAACAAGACGGAAACAGCACACAAAATGTTTATTCTAAAAGCAAGGGACAAGGAAAAAGGACAGTTTAATCAAAGTGCTCCTGCTTAAAGTAGTCAAAGTGAACTAGTTAGCTTTTAGGTGCTCCCTCCCTGCCCATTAATCCCGTTTTCCCCGTTGGTTTGGGGATGGGGAAGCTAATAACACATCTCGCAGAAAAGCATGCCCTTTTCGCGGCTTCCTTCGCCATACGACTAGCCTTGGTCGTTTACGGAGACTACCAGGATAGGACCATGGAAGTGAAGTACACTGACATTGACTATCACGTTTTCTCAGACGCTGCAAGATTGATCACAGAGGTAAGTCGGCCTGGACTCCCGACGGAAGTAACGTTAGCCAGGTAAAACTGGTGTCTGAATATGTTTTCTAAAGCTATATTGACTCAAAAATGAGAAGGGTCACCTGGCTGATATGAAATAATTTTACAATACTGTGACACTTGTGTTTTATTTTCAATATTCTCCCAATATTATTCCTGCTCTACTATACTACCATTAATCTTTAAACAGCTTAGAACTTCGACAAAGTACTCTTTGTAACCAGGTGCCTCTTAGAATTTGATTTTAGATACAAACCAATATGATGCACTGTTAGAGATTCTCTTCTTCAATACAACATACAGAAGTGAAAGTTGCCTCAACTAATGAATACTTGTTTGCACCGTATTTCAAACTTTGTACAGGGGCAGTCTCCCTACAACAGGTCCACCTACCGCTACACCCCTTTACTGGCCTGGATGCTCACCCCTAACATCTATGTCAACATGGTATTTGGCAAGATCCTCTTCATTGCATGTGATGTGTTGTCAGGATTGCTCATCTACAAAATACTCTGCCTGAGAGGTCTGAGCTCTGAGGTATCTATCACAAAACTGTCTTTTATAAGGATAGTTCATTCATCATAACTGGTTGTAGTTACAATTGACAAAGTTTGTCATGTAAAACAAGCAGCGAATGTGACTTGATACATTGTTACTACAGCCCTGCACTTAAGTACAATTTTGACATATAATGCAGACACTTACCCTGAGAATTATTGCTTTCTGTTACATAATCCACCACACTACAGTTGGGAAGCTTATAGTTTACTTTTTTCAGCGTATTCTTTTTCTTTTGTTTTTTGGTAATAACTCATGGACAAGAAGCATTCAGTTTCTGTGCCGCACACACCTGCAACAAACTAACAAAAACTGCAGATATGCTACAACTCTTCTGTTATAACAAAACTGAAAACCTTTCATTTTACCACTTAAATCAATACATTTTTCAATCTTAATTTCATTTTATTTGTTGCCAAAAAATTGCGTATGATAATTAAGTAAATTTAATATCAAATATGCTATTTATATAGGCAATCGTATGTTTATCAGGGACCAAAGAAAGATTTTATGCTAAATAGTCGGTGCAGATATAGTTGTGTTTTTTCTGTTTAGACGGCACAACGCATTTGTTCTCTTTGGCTCTTCAACCCACTGCCTATGGGTGTGTCCAGCCGAGGGAATGCTGAGTCAATCCTGGCAGCCCTGGTGCTAGGGACATTACTCTGTATGGAAGGTACATTTTATATATTTGTAAAATAAGTTTTAATATAATGTTGATCCACAGCTCCTCTGCTAATGCGTTTTACTTTTTTCTGACAGCCAAGCATCTGTTGTGGGCAGCAATACTCTATGGTCTCTCAGTCCATATGAAGATCTATCCCATTACATATGCTCTGCCCATTGCTCTGACCCTGCGTACACCAGACACTACCCCAGAGAAGGGTACAAAGAGGTGGAGGTGGAGGAGTTTCATTGATTTTATTGGCTGTTTCCTTAACCGAGAGCTGTTCCTCTTTGCAAGTGTGGCCGGTGGAGTCTTCTGTATGCTCATAGCGTTCTTCTATTGCATGTAAGATATACAGATACAAATAACTTATATGCTGTGATTTTTGGCTCTACTTGGCCAGTAGTAAATATTGCAGCTTGCTTTTAATACCACCCCTTCCTGTACTTACCAAAAAGTAAAAAACCTCTGAAGACGTTATCATTTACGATCACTGAAATATAGGTCTTCACATAAAGTTAAGCATTTTGTTCTTTGTGACTTTTTGATATATTAAAACTATGCTTCATGTTTTGATTTATTCTTCTGAATAAATCAAACCAAAAACCTGGTGCTTAGAATGACTGATTTAAGCAGCTTTGGTTTGGCTTAATATTATTCTCTCCATATTGTTTCCTCACCTGAAGAAATTTTTTAAGTACTTTGTATTGAAATACCTCATTCATGTTACTTCTGTCCTGTATTGTCAGGCATGGTTGGGAGTTCCTCCATGAGACTTACTTATACCATCTTACCAGAAGGGATATCAGACACAACTTCTCTCCATACTTCTATATGCTCTACCTCACTGAAGGTACGTACCCATCCAGCCATATATTGCCTTATTTATTATGTCAAACCTTGCTGCAGACAGAACTGAAGAACGAAGAGTAGCTTGTGTGCAGAGGTTCAAGTTACAGGAACTATTGTCTTGTTATTAAATGTGCTATTTTCTGAAACTGGTCAAACTTGATTTTTTTTCTTTCTTTTCTTTCTTTTGCAGACAGCAGGTGGAGCCAGTGGCTCGGCCTTGCAGCATTCATGCCCCAGCTCATCCTGCTGTTGGTGGCCTCATGGGCCTTTCACTCTGATCTGTCCTTCTGCTGTTTCTTGCACACTGCTATATTTGTCTCTTTCAACAAAGTCTGCACTTCTCAGGTGCGTAAAGTAGAGATCAGATGATAGATTGTTTTTCAGTCATTCAAGGTTCCCATGGTTCCTCATGATCAAGGATTGATGCTAAAACAGCAGTTTTTTTTTTTCTTTTTTTCTTTTTCTCAGATATAACATGGCCATGCTGGGAGAATAACCAAATTTAGAAGCAAGTGGGTTTTTCTGTGTGTGTGTGTGTATATACATTTTTTTAAGGCTTTCATTGGTTTTAAGTTCTCACATTTTTGATTTTTTGAATTATTTTTTGAAAGAAATCAAAGCCATGACATGTGACTCGTAAAGTGCTTGAATACATATATTTTGTGAAAGACTACCAAATAACTGAAGTGCTTTTCATATTTGTTTTTGAACTTTTTTGATTATTTTTGATCTCCCAAGGGGGATCAGTAAAGCTATATAAAGCTGTGCGTGTGTGTGTGTGTGCGTGTGCGTGTGCACGTGTGTCCCGCACATGCATTATTTTATATCACCTGCCTGAAAGAAGTGAGATGGTTATCTTTGTGCATGCATGGTTGACTGAAGTAAAGACATTTACATATTTACCCTCTGCCTTTTAAGTTGTTGTTTATTAGCTTCTATAAAACCTTTGAGCCATCATTGTACAAATCTATGCCATCTATGTCTCAAACTATGTAATGTTGAGTTCCTGAATTTAAGGGTATTTGGCAAAGTCCTTGAAAAGTTTTTAATTTTGATATGCAACAACGGTGTCATCCTTCTATCTTTGTCAGTCATCTGAATTATTTTGAGTATTTGCTCTAAACTTAAAGGACATATTGACAAGGACATTTTGTTTAAAATGATCCTATTAAGATGAGACACTGTATTGTTTTATTCAGTGTTGCATGCCAATGTGCTCCAGGAAGCTGAATGGAAACTAAAAAAATAATTATGTGAATATGTCTGCTTCCACTATTATTACAATTTATGTTTGACAACATTCAGTCATTGGTGTTTTTTAAAAAAAATGTTTGAGTGGCTAGTTACGTATTCAATTGGCCTTTTTGTATTATTATTTATATTTTGTATGAATAGTTATAATTAAAGTAATGTTGTTTCTTCATTTCATAGTACTTCTTGTGGTACCTGAGCCTCCTGCCTCTGATCGTCCCTCATCTGAGTCTGTCACTAAAACAGGGAGTAGGGCTACTGCTCTTATGGTTCGCTGGACAAGTAATTTAATTTATTATTTGCAATAAAATATAACTTCAGATTCACATGCTGTTCATATATCAACACTGTCAGTAATTATACTGTCTGGAAATGGTCTTCGCTGGTAGATACATTGATGGGTTCTGGAGCCTGAGTCCTTTCTGTCATTAGTCTTTAAATTTGTTTTGTTTTTGACAATTTTCTATTCTCAGGGTATCTGGTTGGGTCCAGCCTACTTCCTGGAGTTTGAAGGCTATAACACCTTCCTATTTATCTGGCTTGCTGGCTTGCTGGTCCTGATCATCAACTCTTTCATCTTGATTCAGATTGTAGCCCATTACAAACCAACACACAGCCCACAGAGACTAAAGGTTGAGTGACAGCCTAAATGAAGATGAGCTAGGATCCATATTAATAAATAAAGCTTGTGTTTTCTTAATTTTCAGTCCCGTTTGTTACTTCATTACATTCTGATGGAACAATCTTGATTTTTGTGCAAAGCAGTGTCCTACATTGCCATCTCCTGTGTGACAAAGCCACACATGGATCCTCAGTCACCAAGTTAAACCCAGTGATTAAATGCCGTCCAAAACACTTCAAACCTCAATGACTCACAGAGGGCAGAAAACTGCTGTTTCGCTGCTTTCTCCGGATTCAACTTTGAAGACTGTTCCACCTGTGACCACAACACACACATGGTTTTCATGCATCTATTTATTGCAAATTACCAACCAAAGAACACAAATGGCAGACATTCCACCCACTGTTTTAACAACCATAATGTCAAACAGCTCCAGACCAAAATATTTAACACACCCTTCCATGTTTTTCTCTGGAATATAGGAAGATTTCTCTCCTTCCACTGAAAGAAATTGTCAGATCCACCCCTTGGTCTGAGCATCTGATTTTCATATGCTCACACCCAAATCTTGAAGCAGAGATACAGAAAGTCCAGAGAAATAAAAATACTAATCATTCCTGTCTGTGACTTGCCCCAAATGATCAGAGCCTCGTCAGCATGTTAATCTAATGAAAAAATAGTAAATTGGAACAAAACATTGTAGTATGCTGTAAAAATCACATTATGTTACTGCTGTGAAGCAATGTTACTTTAGCTCTCACTGATACAGATTTGGACATCAATGGCAAAATGTTGCTGATTGAAGTAAAGATAAATCAATATTTTTATCCAAGATATTTCTTGTGATTTTGTCAGTGTGATCATAAGGATCTAGTCATATCAAATATTGGTATGGAGAAATGGTTGGATAGTTAGTTGGAAGTAAATACACATTGCTGACTCTACTGATAAAGGATTAAAATGGAAGAAATTGTTGCTAACCTCGAAAAGGGAGACACGTAGTTTAGAAAAGTATCAAAACCTTTTTTTTTCTTTTGTTTTGAAACTTCTCTAACTCATAACTGATGTCCATTAATGAAAACAATGAAGTAAGAAAACACATTCCTCACAATGGCTTTGGTATGTGAGTGGAAAACTACTCAATTCAGAATTCGGTCACAGTGTGAAACTAATCAATATTGATGACTAAAAGCAGATTGCGATTACAGATCTTATGATGACCACGCCATCAGATGTGATTTGAAAAGACTGGACTCTTCCTCTGCTGCAGTGTGCACTTGTGACCAGCAGGTTGAAGCATTCTCCACCAAAAAACACAGTTTCAGCATCTGTCCTGATGTAACCCTGCAGATATATCAGTCAACTACATCTTGAAAGCAACCCAATACAAAGAGTCTTGGCATTGGTAGCCTAATCTCACTCTACTCTCCATATAATCCCACACAGAAACTATCAGAGTGTTCGCTTTGGTTCTGTGGGTTGTTGGGCCCATTTCCTTTGCGCATAATAATATGTAGCAAGGAATGTGTGAAGCAGTATTTTTACAAACTATTTGAGATGTCACAGTAGTTATGTTGTATTAATTGCATCTGTCAACAAGCTCTAAAACATTTGGTGCATCTGTGGGAGTGAAAGAGCTTAGTTGCATTTGTGTTGTGTATTGGTGTGCATGTGTGCATGACTCACGGTCATCTGCGGCCTGCATATCTGGTTTATGAGTCATAAGGTTGTACTCAGTAACCTTTCAACTTGCTCGTCGTCCCGTGGCACACATGCATAAACCATTTCATTCTAACCCTGCGACCAACTGAGTACAGCCACATTCAGCATTTTAGTTTCATCCGTGGGAAACTGTTCCTATGAATTGTTGTGTCTTCTTTAACTCTTTCTTTCCATTATATTTTTATTCCCAAACATGGATCATTTGCACCCCAAAAAGTCTAGCCCACTTAAGATTGTACCTGAAGTTGATTAAATGAATATGGTTGATAGGTGGAGAGCTAAGTCTTATGGGTAAATATTATAATAAAAGCTTATGTTTCTAGTTGAAATGGATACATTGTTGTCATAAATAGCTAAAGGTAGCCTAGTGAATAAACTGGTAAAATAGGTAATGCTACAGGATACATGTTTGATTCTTGATCAATAGGGTATCTAAATGGATAATAAGGGATAAATGGTTGAAATAAATAAATGGTTGACATATCCCTAAAGGCAACCTGATGAATATACTGGTACATTTATTTTGAATGATAGTTGTTAGATAATTAACTTATGTATCAATATAAATAACAATAATAATAAATTAAATAGGCCTAGTTAGGTATATACTGGATAATTGGCTGATAGTTCACCAATTACAATGAATAAATCATTAAAATAGTTATGGATAAATAATTTATAAAAAAAATTGCTTAAATAGTACTATAATTTATTATAGTAGTAATATAAATTCAAAAAGTTTCCTAAATGTACTGTATAGAAGACAAAAGGGTACTAGGTAGCTAAAAGTAATGGAAAAACAAATGACAGAGGTACAAGCTGGATGCTAAACACTAAGCATAAAGAGCTGGTGAAAGCTAAATCATTGATACAGTTCATTCAAAACTGATAAATCATGAAAAATCCTGAATAAATAATTAAAAGCAATAGGTATATGGTTAAGCTTTTAAGTGGTGGTGGACACCTGACCAAATTCACCTTAACATTGACTGTGCTGATGTTTTCAAATATTATAAAGAGCTCATTTTTGTAGTACATTATGAATAGTTTTAGTTGGCCAACCCAACCCTGGACACCTAAAACGGCAGTATTTCATGACCCAGGAATTAAACAATCAACTGTGCTACACCTTTAAGTAACATCTCATTTAAAAGTCATTAGAAATTTGGATGATGAAAGGTGCTTTGAAGGTTTACATACGTTCATGAGACAAGACTTTAAGGTAAAAAAAATATTGTTTCAGAGTTTCTGACACAGCAAAGACAGTTAGCAATAAGGCAAGGTGATGTTTACTGCTCATTAGTCAGTAAGCATGAAGTGGCAAGGCTGTGGGGGTTATGGGTGGGGGATTGCGTGACTGTTTTCCATATGCTTAGTAGGCTGTGCGTATATGGGCATGATAATGCGCATACATGTCTGTGATATACCCTGAAGGATTTTCCTCATTGTCACCGGGGGATATGGGGAGAAAATATGCGGACATTGTTGTGTCTATGTATACTTTGGTGCATCTGCCTGTGTGTGTGTGTGTGTGTGTGTGTGTGTGTGTGCGCGTGTGCGTGTGTGTGTGTGTGTGTGTGAAAAACAGACAGAGTGGGTGTGACCAATTAGAGCAAATGGTGTGCGGAGCAGCAAAGAGTGGGGTATGAACGGTCACGCAACCTTGCATGGTATAGGATTATAGGTCTTGGTTTGCACTCACACACACTCACACACACACACACACACACACATTTTCCCCCTCACATATACAGCTGTCAACAAGCATCAAACACTTTGCTTACAGTGCAGTCGCCCCAAGCAAAGAGTCCTCTCTCTTGATTAGATGTGCTCTTTTCATTGTTTTCACTAACTTTTCTTTTCTCACCTTTGGGTTTTAACGCTCCACCTCCATTCATTTCTGTCTCTATCACCCCCCCCCTTACGAAACAAGTGTCATACAGATGGCGTGATCCAAGGTTGCGTGCATGCTGAGGAATATTAAACATTTAAAGTCAGCCTCATTCACCACCACCCCCCTTGTTGTCACATCAACAGTCATGAAACTGCAGTGAGACAAAAGCAAAGTACTCCTTTGGGGAAACGTGAGTGATACTACACACTGTCATATGAGTTGGTCCTTAGATGCTTACGAAGAGAGCTGTGTGCATGTGTAATTCATCTCATTGAGCTTCATTCCTGTAAGACCACGGAAAAGCACTACTATAAATATTTCTAGCACAGTGCAAGTCTGTTTAGCAACACAGAATGTCATGCTCTTATTCCTGTAACAAAAGAGCAATGGTTCCCTTTCAGAAATCTTAGTTCCTAAAAAAGTGTTTTCTGTGCCAGAGCAGCTAAATTCCTCAGTGTGGTCTGTTATCACTATATGAATCCATGTGAGTTGTGAACATCATTTTGCTTTTACTGTCATCCCTGAACTACATTTTTATACTCCATACTACAGTAGTTTGACCTGCAGTAGTGTATGCATACTCTGCAAATCAGAGGGAAATCCTTAGGAACCTGTGAAGGTAAAATATGTGACCAGTGACGACATGTTTGGCCACATGTCGTCTTTCAACCTCTGGCTGTCGAGGTGGTGTCCAGCAAACGATGTGGGCTTCATTGATAATTGGCAAACTTTCTGGGGAAGACCTGGTCTAATTAGAAGAGACGGCATCCATCCTACTTGGGAAGGAGCTGCTCTCATTTCTAGAAACATGGTCAGATTTATTAGTCAGCCAAATTGACAATTTAGAGTTGAAGCCAGGAAGCAGAGTTGCAGTCTTACATGCTTCTCCGCGCTTCCTTTAGAGTCATCCACCTACAACCCCATAGAGACTGTCTGTCCCCCGTCCACATTAATTCTTTAAATCAAATAAAAAAAGGTACACATAGGAACTTAACAAAAATCAACACCACTACTGAGGCAGTTTACAAATGAGCTTATATCAGATAATAATATTGATTTATTCTGCCTTACTGAAACTTGGCTGTGCCAAGATGAATATGTAAGTCTTAATGAATCCATTCCTCCCAATCACATTGACACACACATTCCCAGAGACACTGGCAGAGGTGGTGGAGTTGCAGCCATTTTCAATTCTGCCCTATTAATAAACCCTAAACCCGAACAAAATTTTTGTTCATTTGAAAATCTCATTCTTAGCATTTCTGATCCAACCATGAAAACTCCAACTATGTTTGTTATAGTGTATCGAGCACCTGGACCCTACACTGAATTTTTATCTGAATTTTCAGAGTTTCTCTCAGCCCTGGTCTTTAAAACAGATAAAGTTATTATTGTAAGTGACTTTAATATCTATGTAGACGTTGAAAACAACAGTGTTGGTACGGCACTGTCACTGTTAGATTCATTTGGCTTCTGTCAGTTTGTACAAGAATAAACTCACATACTAAACTGACACACTAAACACACTTTTAATCACACCCTTGTTCTTGTTCTGATATATGACATCGATATTGAGCACTTAAAAATCTCTGCGCAAAATCTGCTTTTATCAGATCATTTTCTTCTAACATTTGAATTTCTGCTCATCAACTATAAACCAAGAGTCACTAGTTATTATAGCAGATGCATATCTGAGGACACCGTTGAAAATTTTAAAGAAAATATTCCCTCTACAATAAATTCAATGTCATATCCCAATATAATAGAGGAGTCATATCTTAGTTTTAGCCCCTCCCAGCTTGATCACCTTGCTGATTGCACTGCCGGCTCTCTACATGCTTCCCTCAATTCTATCGCCCCAGTTAAAAAGAAAGCAAAACTATTCCTAGTAGAATAGTAGAATGGGAGGCAGAGCCTTCAGCTGTCAAGCTCCTCTCCTGTGGAACCATCTTCCAGTCTTGGTACGGGAGGCAGACACACTCTCTGATTTTAAGAGTAGGCTTAAAACCTTCCTTTTTGATAAACCTTACAATTAGGGCTGACCTATCTAGCCCTTAGTTATGCTGCTATAGGCTTAGGTTGCTGGGGGAACACTCCATGATGCACTGAGCTCTCTTCTCTGCCCCCTCTGACTCAGACTCCATCTCTGCTTCTCTAAATGTCTATATCCTTATACTAACTTTACTTCTTCCCCGGAGTCTTTGTGTTTTATCATCCTGCAGGTTTTTCCTAGGTTGCGGTGGGAGCGGCTGCTGAGGTCTTGCCTGACGCCTACTGCTTTTAGGACAGGATATCAGGATATCCTGTGACTTGGATCCTATGCAGGATTGCCCAGCCTAGCCCATGGATTGCAATGACTTCTGGACCAACATATTATACCCACACTATATCTGGATTGATAGACTCATATCAACTCATACATTCTTAGTAAACTGTTAATGTCATGTTGTTGTGTTCTGTACAAGTGACATCTATTGCTCGTCTGTCCGTCCTAGGAAGAAGGATCCTTCTTCTGTGGTTTTTCCGGAGGTTTCTTATTTTCCCTGTTTGGAGTTTTTTAAGGTTTTTCCTCAGCAGGTTCAAGGGTCTAAGGGCAGAGGATGTCGCAACTGTACAGTTTGTCAAAGCCCAGTGAGATAATATGTAAATTGTGATTTTGGGCTATACAAATAAAATTTGATTTGATTTGATTTGATTTGAAGAAGCAAATAATTGAAGGTAGTGGGGGTTTTTTCTCAGAGCTGGAACTGGAGCAGGATGTAGACCCTTATTTTAATAGTGTGCATTTTAATCCATGCAAAAGAGAAAAGGCTCTGATGTTCAATGATCCCACACACTTGAACATTGGAGCATTTTTTCAAAGATCTCTGCTGACACATGAATGGCCATTTTATACTGTAACCATACAGTAAAATGAACAGAATACTGATCAATACTGATGAATTGAATAGGTTTATAGGATGGGTGTTGATGAGGGTGCTTAAATACTCGATTTGAGGATAAGAAATTATGTTTTGACATTGATATATTGATACATTTTGACAGACTGACACATATTTTAAACCAGCATGGACTTTATTTATTAAATGATGTGCACATGAGTGAACACTAGTCATGCAGCCTGTATTTTTAATGTCATAATGGATCTTATTTACATTATAGATGTAAAGTTCTTAACAGGATATCTTGTAAATCACTAGTGAAAGAAACTATCTGGTCATTCACAAGCCTGAAAACATGCACATACACACAATCAGACCAATACCTAAAATCCCCAATACTGATCCTGGTGCATCCTGTAATTCCCTATAAGCTATACTCTGTGGCAAAACAACAAACAATCGCTCTCACAGAAGCTTTTTAGCTTCTAAGAGAGCGATTAGAGAGAAGAGTGACGATAGTGTTGGAGTCAGTGGAGGGGATATGTTTCTTGAGATCTGAGGAAAACCTTGGGGCCTCATGGTGGCTTATGGTGTTGTAAGATCAAGAGGAGTACACTACTCTATACTCTTTCTGTTCCACTGAAACTGATCTGAAACTGGTGAGGTGAGAAGCACTGAACTGGTCAAAGAAAAACCACAAGCTCAGGTAATACTTACTTCTGATGTTTCTATAGAGGTCTGAATGCCACACAACTCTGGTTCGATTTTAGCTGGAGAACTTTGTTGCATGTGACACTCGTATGACCCTTTCTCCACATATACATTTTCCCTATTAGCTGTCCAATAAATGTTAGAGATGTTACAAAAATGAAAAGACATGGTGACCAATTTACGCAAGATGTGAAAAAGTCTTTTTTTTCCCAATCATGCTTCCATTGTGTTCCTTTCTATGCAATTAGTTACAGTTTCCTTTATATTAAGCAGTCCCAGAGGTCACATAATCTGCTGTTTTGAATTTGGATTTCATTTTTTTTTTCATTTGTGACTACAAAGTTTTGCAAAGTAAGAAAGTACAACTACTTAAGTACAGTACTTATGAGTCTTTTTTTTTTTTTTGACATTCTTTACTTGAGAGGTTTTTTTTTAATTATTTTTGCAACTCTTTTTACTTCACTACATTAGTCTTTATGAACACTGCAGTACATTAATATCCGACATATCATTACTTGCTATAATACAAAATTTGAAATAGTTATCTAATTTTAGTCATCATTATTGGTTTTGTCCAACTCCGGACTTTGATTATTTATCAACCAATAGTTGTGCTCTCTCATTAAGACAAGTCAAGTTGCACATCCAAACATGTCTTACTGGGCTGCTCTGAGTGGTTATTGTGGAAAAATGGGAGAAAAACGGAACAGAGAAAAAGTCAATCACAGATCCAATCTGGTAAAAGAGAATTAACCTAAAATGGCAGTGTCATGTTAATGTCACATTCATAACGCTTTTAAAAATTGTTTAAAAAGTACTTTTTTTTGTTACAAGTTGTACTTTTTGCAGGACACATGTAGGTATATTGTTGCTACAGATACTTTTGATTCTTAAATCATACGTATGAGTTTCTTTGATTTTGACATGCGTAATTTTCTTAAGAGTGACCTCAACTTTTACCTAAGTCACTTTCAAGTAAGTGGCTTTGATCAACACTTTTCACTTTTTACTGCAATTATATTTTCAGTGTTGCAGTGATGTCATTTTTAGTTGCCCAAAGTTAGGTGCACTGCATTTGCAGTATCCCTCAACCTATTCTTGTGTCCTACTTTATGCAATCACATGACAGTAGAAATTTTATCTAATTTTATCTTAATCACATAAGCAAACTTGATCACATGCTGATGGCCAGATAGATTAGAAGTGTAAAAGTATTTTTACCTCACACTGAAACTTTCTGACCAGATTTATTCGCAACTGGGCAGTACATTATTGTAAATGAAATGGGTTTTATGAACCCTGAGTTTGGCCTCTGGGCAGGGCAGTGTGGTCATCTACTGATCAAAGACATGATTCACTCTAACGCATTATACAACTTTTCAATAACAGGTTTTTGGGTTAAGTGTTTGAAAATTGAAAATGCAATGAAAATTCTGCTGTGAAGGGGGCAAACTTTGGACAGAGTGTGACTTTTTAAAACCTGGTATGCCATGTGAGTACAATTAACTACTTCATGGGATGTGAGGTCAAGTCTTACTTGGAAACCCAAGGACCGCAGCTTTTAAGTTACGTCTCTTTTTTGTCTCGCCCCCTGCCTCTGTTCTCAGCCTCTACCTCGCCGCATTTGCCAGCGTTCCCCTGGCTCTAGTCCTGCCCCAGACAGTGGTGAGAGACGGGCGTTAAGTTTCCCAGATCGTGTGAAGGAGCTGTCATGCCAGCTTTACAGCACATTAATCATACAGGCAATGTGGCTAGAGATACTCTGTATCCTGTTCTGCTGAGTATTTATTATTAATAGAGACACAAACCTGAAGGATGAGACCACATTTGGTATATCTGAAAAATTCAGAAGCTACTAAAAGAGGCAAAGACGTTATACATACAGTAGAAGTTGGCCATTTTTCTTTCTGGAAAGCAATTTGGAGGGCAGGTAACCATTAGATTAGTAAAGTGCCATTCTTATATAATATTTCTTATGATTCAATTTGGGTTAATAAAAATGATTCTGTTTATTGAAGGTATTTTTTGTACCAGGATGTCATCCCAACACATTACATGGTGCTTTACAGAACATTTTGAATAATTAATGGGAATGTTTGTTAATTACAGCTGGGTGACATTCATATTCTTAAGAAGCATAATTACCTCTGCTAAAGAGGATGTGTGTGTCTTTTGGATGGGTATCTCAAAAAGGTCAGAACAGATTCTTATGAAATTTGATGGACAGTTGGAAATTAACATAAGAAAGAACTGATTTCATTTTGGTAGTGTTTGGAATATCCATCTTGATCCAATGATTTTTTTAAAATGATTCTTCCCCGTTATGAGATGGATTTAATTTCAGCATTTATGCTTATTTCCACAAATAATGAAAGGAATGCAGTGGTAGCATGTTTTTCCAGGGGTGTTGATACGGGAGATTGTTCAGTCTTTGTGGAGGTCTGCGCTCTCTGAGTACTTATCTAGTTCTAGTTACATTAGCAAGGCGGTTGTTTTTGCGTGTGTTTGCTTCTATTGCGTTTGGTAGCAGGACTGCCTAAAAACTACTGGATTTTAATGAAACTAGGTGGGAGGTCGCGAGGGCTGCAATCCTCTGTGAACAGTGCTGCGCTCGTGACCCCGCAGCCGGATAAACAAATGAAGACGAGTATGAGTACAACTAGGTGGGAAGATGGGGGATTGGCCAAGGGTGAACCCATTAAAATTTGGTGTTGGTAAAAGTATCAGACTAAGGAATTTAACTTTAAGGGGACTGCTGGGCCTTTGACAGAGACATACACTCTATAAAGTGACTTTCTAGTATAAATCTTTAGAATATGTCACAGTAATTTGTTGCCTTGTGTATTATGTATAACTCCAAGCAAAAGAACGACACTTGACCCAGATTTTCCATATAAAGAAAAGTCTTTTAATAGATAAGTCCCATTTGCAAAAACACGTAGAAACGTTTGAAGACACTGCATTTGTACACTGTGTTCGCTACCTTGCAGCTACCTCCTCCATGAGACAAGTATGACATGTCTTTTTAAAAAATATCAAAAAGATTGAAAGAAAAAAAAAAGCCACATTTATTTACCCTGGAGGAACAGAAAAGCCTTCAAAACTGTAGTTTTTAAGTTATGCACTTTTTGCTTTCTTACAATAAATATGAATTTCCAAACATTTACTGAAAAGAATACACACAAAAAGAAAAAAAAAAACCTAAAAAAACAGTGACACCATGTACAGTTGTGCGTGTTGACTAAAACAAAAACTTGTCTGGCAAGGCTGAACTTCAACTGAACTACTCCCAGTAGTGCAATTTAGAAACTACTACAGTAGCTTCACCAAGACTCAGACATTGAATCAATTTGGTGCTTTTAATTCACTTGTGCAAAAATATTGACTGTGAGGACGACATCTGGTGTTTTCAGACTGAAAAGACAACACAGGAAGTGTATTTTTGTTTCAAAGGAAATGTGCCATATCTGCTGTGAGATAGGCAGATTTTGCCAAAAAACACTAATCCACACTACAACGATAGCTTTCACGTAAAATGACACAAATTCTAGTAATTGTATCTTCAACAGGAGCTTCATGACCTAAAATCATGAAATAACTGCACACATTGAAAGAAGAATCAACATTAAATCTTGTAACAACAGACTGCAGTCTTTTCGTTTAATTCAAAACTTTTCCTTACACCTTTCACTCATTCAATAACAATTAGCTGGTGCTCACCAACAACTATCAGTTGATATGATGCCTGTGATTTGAACGTCAATTCTAACTTGATAGGAGAGGAGTTGTTGTCACCTTTTGCGCCAATTAGTAACTGCTAGTTTTGGTTATTTAGAAATTGGTTTTGCCATCAATATCCCTGTACTTTTTATTGCACACCCAGAAGTTCACCATTCTCAGTATCCCCAAGAAACAAGGAGTAGGAAGAAAGTGGCATCTGCAGAGGATTCAGTACCTTGGTCAAGAATGCTTATGCAGGACACATGGTTAGAGTTTAGGGTGTGTTTCCTGCCTTGCGGTGCCCCCTTATGTTATGCCATTTTATGTTCTTGTTTTATAAACAAATGTAGTTATATATTTAAAGGTTTGGCCTTGCCAGTAGTTTTACATGTTTGATCCATTAACTACAAATTGCATTTTTTTTTATATTGCTTTCAAGTTATTTAAGAAAATGTCCTTTATGGAGCGTTCCAGGATGTTCTGATAAAAGCATTGCATCGTGAGGCTCTTGCAAAATTGAAGTCAGAACAGCATCAGGGATGGTTGGGAAAATGTGTGTGAAGGTAGTTGTGCAGCTGCTCAGTTTCAGACAGTTCTTGAAGAGTCTGAACTTGCGATCATTGACCTTTGATTAAAAAAAAAAAAAAAAAAGTTTCACTGCAAATGATTAAGTTTCAAGTCGATGACAAACAACTCTTAAATGCATACACAACATTAGTGTCCAATGATACATCAATGGATGCAGTAATCGGTAAAAATGTAGGCTACTTATAGTTATAGTTAAAGTATTAAAACATGCAAAACTGCCATTGAGGCTGTCATTTAAGATGTTATCACTGACCCCTAAGTGTATTCTCAGTATCAGCCATCTCCCTTGATAAGCCCAGTAGTTGGTGTGCGTCACTTCCTGTGTACAAAGTTTTTAAAAAGTACATTTTTACAGCAAAATCTTTGTTCCTCTCACAAAAGCCAGATGTACACAACACATAAAACAAAGAGAAACCGTGTTTCTAGACATAATTTGTCTCAATGTCACTAAAGCCAAAAGTGCTTGGAACCAACTACAAAATCCTTAAAAACTAAATCATCTATCCATAAAATGGATTAAAAGTATTATTTCTGATTGTCACAACAACATTAGAACCTGAGCCATGATTTCAACCTCTTCATCAAACAGAAGAAGTGATGTTGACATCCTGGGCATTCTCAAAATCTCCAACTCTCCTTGCGTAATGCTGGTGCATATGGTGCACTGCATGTGCGTGTGTGGGTTTGTGTGTGTGTAGGGCGGGCAGGGGCAGATAGTTATCTGCTGATGACTTTTATTGCATGTAAATGTAAGGACTGGCCTTGTGGGGCCCGTTGCTCATCACACATGGCATAATGTTCCTTGAACCAACCATCATGGACTGGCTCATGTCGTGTGCGTTCTCGGACCATGGCGGGGAGTCCATGGGCTCCCGTTTGATCGAATGGATCAGGCCATGACCTTTGAACTCATAAGCGCTGTGCTTGTTGTAGTCCTGGTGCATGTAGGCCTTGTGAGGGTCTTGAGGATAGATTTGTGAGTCCATGAGGTTGATAGATTGGTTGCTGCATAGAGAGTCTGAGTGAGAGAGTCTCTGAGGACTAAACTGGTTGTTGTCATTGTTATTGCCCAAGTCTTTGTCACATTTTAACAGACGGTTAGTTGTGTTGCCGCCGTTGTTGACTGCATAGTTCTGATAGTTGCCGTTGTTGTACGGTGGGCTGATTCCTGTTTTTCCTCGCCCCTGACAGGGCGAGTACTGTGGATCGTAGTAATCTGCCTCTGACTTGAGATGGAGACCTGAGGTCTGTGCATATATCCCGTTGCTGTAGCGGCGGTCAATGGCCTCTGGGTCACGGCAAGCCCAGGGCCGCCCGTAGGCATCACAGCCGTTGTCAGAGTCAGAGTCGTGTTCCACCTTGATGGGTGGCATCTCTGGCATGGGATGGCCATCATAGCATTCTGCATAGCCGTTCTCATTCTTCACCAGGTCCACGCAGTAGGCATCAGGATCTGTAGGAATCTGAACATTCCCATACAGCTTGGAGACAAACACCTCACCACCTCTGCCACTGTGGCAGCCTGGCGAAAGGCGGTATGGCTTCCCATATTGGCCGGTCTTGTTCAAACGGTTAGAGGGCATGTAGCCGACACCCTGGCCCGCTCTAACAGGACCTGAGTTTGGCCGCAGAGGCCAGCCACCGCCCAGGCCTGGGCTGACATCTTTATGAGGAGCCATGGAGGACTTGCAGTAGTTGAGGGGTTCCTCCTGGTTGTAGTAACCATCAGGGCGGTACTTGAGGTTGTCTTTGGAGAGTGGGGTCCAGGGAGTGTGGTGACCTCGCTGGGCAGCGCCGGGAGAGGGACAGGAGAGGAGAAGGGGGTCTGCAATGTCACCCATTCCTCCACTGAAGGAGTGCCTCCGCAGGTGTTCACCTCGCTTACTGCCAGGCATTGTGGTGGGGTGGGGAGGATAGCGGGCAGAAAAAAGAAGAACAAGACCAGTGATAATCGTGAAACAAGAACACAAAATCAAATCATTGGGGATTTTGCTGACATTGTGGAGTTCTTGAGTAGAAGAAGAGTTGGCCTCTTAAAATATCATTGGATATTTTTACGGGCATGTCTGCAAACATAAACATCTACTGACTAATGAATGGCTCAAAGCACAAATAAGAATGTTTGGTTCACTTAAGTTCATAGGAGAATCATTCTAAAGTGACTCATCTTTTCCAGGATTCCTCTCATCTGAAAATTGAGAACAGAATCAACATTCAGCACCAGAGAGATCACTGACAGCCAGCTCTCTGAGATTTTGGGCAGCACAATGCTGTATATCTACATTTACAACTAAAACACTCAAGTGTTTTTTATTTAAACTTTGGCTTTTTAGACTGTGTGAAAATGTTTTTCTTTCTTAAACTCTATTTCCTGATTTACCCTGATTGAATTTGTTGCACTGTGAACGTCATGATCTTTCAGTGTAGGATACCTAAAATCTAATGTCACAGTACTGTGAAGTACATTTGTTAATTTTCTTTCAATAAGCCCAAAAGGAAGGGTTCAAGATTGTTAGAAATAAAAGTAGATGTGTAGTCATGTGAAAAAAAATACAAAATAAGTCCAATTAAGCTTTACACACAAAAAAAAAATCACACAGATTATTTTGAACATCCATCACTGGAAACAACTAATGTTGGCCATTTGTATGCTGTCTGAAGATTCAGAAAAAAACAGCAACAAAATCAGATTTTCCGCACTGTGACTCTACATGTTGCTGATAGAATCAAGCTTGGCATATCATTTATTCACAATTCCTTATAATTAGAGATAAGATGAGAAAAGCTGCTAAAACATACAATTAGGAATTTTTGAATTACCGTATGGATTATTTGAGTAAATGTGACAGTGGATGTGTTACTGTAAAGCACTGAATTCTGTTGGGGTATAATACTAATTATTTTGATGGATCGTAAAAGAGTATCATCAATCATATTAATGATCAATGATCAATTATATATCGTCACTTTTCTAAAATAATAATGTGAAAGTCATTTTTTGACAAAATGATTTTCTGTATATGTCAGCCCTGCGATGAACTGGCAACTTGTCCAGGGTGACCCCGCCCGAAG
>KV751334.1:6008768-6030224 GCA_001698575.1 Mola mola | reverse complement strand
GCCCCCCCCCCCCCGCGACCCCTAACAGGATAAGTGGTAGAAAATGGATGGACGGATGGATGGATGGATGGATGGATGGATGTATTTGCCCAAATCATGTCCTCATTTCTTGTCAGTTCAGTTTTTTTGTGTTTTCTGAAAAACCTGAAAAATTGACTTGGGCCATTATTTTAAGAGGGTGTCGATATGCAAATTCACATAATGTGCATGTACACACCGATACAAGCATTGGATATTGTATTATAAACAAAGATGAAATTCATATTTACCAGTCAACAGTGCTGTTCCCTCAAATCATGCATCACCATGCGTGCTCATCACAGTGTTCTCATAATGAATGCCCCCCAATCAAAATATATCTTAATAGCCTCCCAGTCTAGCTAGCCAATATATATGCCCAGTTAAAAGTAACTATTATTTTTCTAATGAAAACTAACATTATCCATGTTGCCCTGGATGATGCTGACAGGCAATGGACAGCAGAGGGGGGTCGGAGGCCTCAGCTCCCCGACCACTTCTCAACTCTTGGCCTCTCAGTCTCCCAATACTGTTAATGATGCATGAAGCAGAGGACCTTGCCCAAACTGAGACGTGTATTTGTTTCTAATTGGCCACTGGAAAGGTGTCCAGCACATGTTTGGTTTTGGTGTTGAGGAGCCTACTAGGTGAGGAAAACACTAATGTTTATGTGGGCACTTGGGACTCAGGATAAATGACTATGTGTTCCCAAAGCTGTGGCTAGGTAATAAGTTCATACCTCTGGGAGAACTAAACTCAAAAATAAATACATAACACTAAAGGACTGATACCATTTAACTTTTATATTATCTCTATAACACTGTTGCAGCTATGCCTATGGAACTTAGTTTAAGCAGTCACTATGTATGTTTTCACATGTAAAGTGTACTAAACCAAAGTAACATGTAAACATATCATAGCGTATGACAACAGAGTTTTAAGTTTTGACCTTCACGTCTACGTTCCCCATGAGACAAATCGATGCAATCTCTTCAGTTTGAACTGATGTCTGAGATTTAAAGCTTGTGTTGAAAGACCTTTAGTTATATAGAGCAACCCCATTAGAACTATCAGGACTGTTAATAGGTCACAGTGTTAAAATGACAGTGGTTGGTTGCATTCCCTCTTACCCATGCTCCAATGCTCCAATGATCCCTCCTCCACCCTTGTTCTTTCCGCGCATTAAAATGCTCTTCATTTTCATCTCTGTGATGGATGGCAGTAGAAGTGGTACACCTATGCAGAAGAGCGCCAACTGGGGGGGCATGAGAGCCCCGGAGGCTGACTTCTTCTTCTGGCCATTGAGGAACTTCAGCCGACCCTGGAACTGCATTGTCTGCGAAAGACACAAAAAATAGAGAATAGAGACAGAAGAAATGAGACTAACTTTACTAAGTGCTCTGCGACTGTAGCTGGCAGATCTTCTCAATATAGCTCATTCAATTTATTTATTTTTTTAACTTTAACTAAAAAGAAAGATTCCCTTACATTTCTTTAGCTCGCAGAATGAGTACTGTGTGTGCTACATTACAATTAATGCAATTACGCCCATGGATGAGGAAAGCATATTTGAAATATTTGCTCACTAGACTTTCTGTTGTGCAGCCGGTGTCAGTACAACCAGAGCGGACTTGCTGACCCTGATGAAATGATCCAAACCCACATTCTTGTTGCTCTGTCATCAGGATCTAGAGCTTTTCCACTGCTGTTCTCCAAACCAGTCAACAAAGCCGCGACCAATCTGTTCTGCTGCTGAGCCCAGGCTCCCAATTACTTCATAAAGTCTCATGATTCATCTATAAATAGCTATAGAATCTACGATTAAAGATAGATTTTGTTTTTGTTTTTTTTATCCTACGCCATGCCTAACTTTAATTGTAATATTCTGCACTTTTCTGTTTTGTGTAGACTTTAATATAAAGTAACTTAAGTTTCTGTGGCAGTTTGCTTCAGAGTGCTCACCAAGAATCCAGAAGTGCTGTCCAGGAGGCAACGGACTCGGGCGATGAAACATCTGTTGAGAAAGCAGGAGAGCTCAGGAGGAATTCCCCCGGCCTCTGTTGAATGGAACAGGCTGCTCACGACAAAGTCTTCACCTGAGAGGCAATGGAAGAAAAAAGCCCAAAATGACACTCTTACAAGAGTAACTGGGGGCGCAAAATTAACCTGCCTTTGTTGGTCATTGGTTTGCAAATGATGATGCAAAGAATTTTTGTCATAATGAGGTAATCTGTAATCTGTAACCTGCATCCAGCAGGGTGTCAGCTACCCACCAGTCCCTGCAGCTAACTGGCTGTCCTGGTGTGCTGATGTCCCCTGGTGCTGTGGAGGACACATGGCCCAGTGTAGCTGGCGTCTGAACTCCTGACGGTCATCTATGTGAATGTAGTCAAACACATTCTGGTGCATCACGTCAGTCTGTCGGGAAAGTTGTGAGAGAATTTGTTAAATAGAATATTTTACCTAGACATGCATGTGGTCATGACAACCAGCTAATTCTAGCTTTTGGACCACTGTGTATTGCTGCCTGCAGTGTAGCTGGTAGCTGTAGATTGGAGGGGGGGATTCCTGCCATTGCTGCTCAGATAAACTCAGTCTGCCTCAGGATTCCCAAGGGAGAGTGCTAACCTCCGCCATCGCACACAAGGACCATAGTGTGCGCACAAAGTCAGTGGAAGTCACAGAAACATACTTACACACATGTATGCCTGCACATGCACACACTGAGGGGAATTAAGCAGTACAGTAACAGGGTACAGGCAGCTGTAGGGCCAGCAAGGGCAGCTGTGTTTTTCAAACATTGCGTGACACCAGCTCCCGAACAGCAGTCCAGCCCAGCTCACCCTCCCCGTCCACACACAAACAGTAAGTCGGGTTCCAGCCCGCTCTCGTCATGCCTCGCTCTCTTTTCCAGCAATAGCTTTGCTTTCTGTCATTCCATGACAGATTCCTCACTAAAATGTTCAACCCTCCCCGCCCCCCCTCCCTGCACTCTCTTCATAATTTCCACACTGGTGGCACGCGAGGGTTTTTGATCGCCTGCCTCAGAAAACACTATCCTTTCCCACCGTCTTCAGCGGGCCCTTCGTCCTGCGGTTTGCATCCCTACTGGCAGTAAGGCAGACAGACGGATCAAGTGACTATTGTTTATGTTTCTCGTAAAAAACACTGACAGGAAAAAAACTGAGAAGAAGTGATATTTTCGCTGACCTTCAAAGGCTAATGCGCCAGTAAGAAATGGGATCAAAGGCCAGTGGAGGTTTTTTGCTCTTCTCCAGTGCTTTCTCGTGGTGCTACTTAGTGAAGTGTTCTTTTTTATTTTCTCCCTGTGGTATATTAAGCATAAGCGTCTCTCTGACTACAATTGTGGGCTCAAAATCATGTGACCTGTTGTCAAGGCCTATGCGACTCAAAAACAACCATCAGGTCCTTTGCGAGAACAGAACACGCAGGAAAGGATGAAAGAATCTTTGGATCAGTCTCTGAATGTGACATTCTCAGAGCTAGTTTAATGTTGGATGTAACATTTTTCGTTTTTCAAGAGCTCACATGTTCCTAATTTTAGTGGAAATATATCCCACATTCAAAACTGACCAGCTCACTCACACTTGCACGCACACATTTTTTCTTGCTGACCTGGACACACGCTGCAAGATGAATCTTTCAGAATGTTTTCATGTAGAATACATGGCACTGAGTTACAGTCCCTCTCTGCCTGTAAGCCAAGTGGGAGTGCTGTAGCAGAAGAAGAGGTACCCCAATGTGTCAGTGTGTTGTCTCCAAGCAGACATGAGGGCAAAAGAACGCCTTTAACAGTGAAAAGCACTTAATTCATGGTTTTTTAGGAGCCGGGTGATTTCAGCAACACAGGACAGGCAAGCCTGTGTTGATATCATCTATAATTAATGACTGGCTGGGTATAGCCACTGGGGAGGATGAAGCTAAACCGTGGGTGACTTATCAGTACCCTTACACACACAAAGACACTCGGGGTGAAATGGAGGTCTTCACCTTCCTGTGACCTCTAAGCAGTGACTTGGTGGGTTCAGGCTGCCCTCTAGATCAAGTCATCAGACTGAAAAACAGTGGCTCCTTAGCCATGAGATGGGAAGAAAAAAAGATTGAGGGATCGAGAGGGCAGTTGAAGTTGCTGACACTTGTTGAGTATAAACCTGAAAGAAGTAGTGGGGGACCAGGGAGGTTTTAATATCATCCATGTGAAAAAGAAAAATCAAAAGGTGCTGCATGCCTCCGGTATGATGGAGGCATGATGATGAATGAAATTTTATTTTCAGCAAAAAATAATAATTTCAAGAAAATAATTCTTTAGAACTATTCCTCTATACCTTCATCACACATCATATTACTCACAGTGTTGCACCTCTAAAATATAACTGAAATATTCAACTCACCTGATGAAATCCCAGATAGTCCACAATGGTGGAGGAGGCATAAAAGACCATCCCATCACTGCTCACCACCAAGGCAAAGCCTGTCAGAGACTACACACAGACACACACACACACCCACAGAAATATTGTAAGTGGCAGCTCATGAAGCTAACAACAAAAACGACTGCGTCTAATCGGCATCATCTTTGCCGAACAAACTTTAGATGGCAAGATGGCGCCCATGCAACAGACACACAGATGATTTTATTTGCAATGTATTTGAGTTTCCAGTCATTACCATAAATTACTCTTTTAACCTTGAGACAAAATGCAGGCGGAATTTGACTTCAACATTTCTCAGAAGAGCAAATAGCAGTTAAAAAAAAAAAAAGAGGGCAAGAGAATGAAATACAGATGGTTGTGGAACTGAGTGGGCAAAATAAAACTTGGTGATTTGTAATGCAAAAAATTGCTTTGGAAAGACATTTAGAATAATATTTTCTCGTAGAATTTAGACTCACGGTGTTTTAAAGGAGTTAACTTGATGATGACATACGCGCCAATTTGCTTCCCTTATAAAGTTGCCTATTTCGTAAGCTGCGAACTTCGATAATCAAATCTGTTTGACTGGAAACATGCTTTTGATTTGTGATATCAAATGCACTGATTAAAAGCAGAGAAACGACAGTCTGGTTCCCACTCTCCCTTTTCCACACACATACCCGAGCACACGAGGGGGAATAATGTGTTTGGCCGGCACAGTTTACAGAGACAAGTGTTGATTAAAAAGAAAATTTGAATATATGCCTAACTGGCATCAGTCAAATGAGCAGGGGTGGACAGATGGAAATGGAAGTAAGGGTGTAAGAGAAAAGAGAAAAACACAGGAAGGAGGCTTGGAAGAGAGGGAGAAGTATTCCTGTGTGTGTGTGTGTCTGTGTGTGTGTGTGAGTGTGCATGCGCACAGCTGTGATAGCGTGACAACTGCAAGGCCACTTGACTTGCGTGACTGCGGCTGCGAGAGTCTGTCACCTCTATTTTACTGCGAGACTTTGCAGGTCTTCCCTGGTATGTTTGTGTGTGTGTGTGTGGTATACAGTATATCCCCATGGCCTCTAAATTCACACTCATACTCGCTTTCCCTCTGTCTCCCTCATTCAGTCTCTCCTAACATTGATCTGATTGCCTCGGCTTGCAATGTCATGTTCTGCTCGCTGCACATGCTCAGTCTCAACCACAAAAGGCACACCTGTCTGTGAAAGCAACAATTGGGCCTAATCCTCAGAGGTGTCTGAGTCATTCTGTGACGAACAAGATCGGGATATGGCATTATGTGTAAAAGCAGACACAGGTATGACAGGGAGGGACGCTAAGTAGCGAAGATGACTTGGCTTCTTGGCAGTTTAGACGCAAATGATGTTTGACAAGGTCAACTGGCACGTGACATCCACAGGCACATCAGACACACAAACACAGAGCATTCTTTTGCCGCCACCGAAAAATAAAAATGATAATTTTCGTTGAAGTTTTAGTGAGTGGCAGCACTCTTTAACAGAGGAGTCCTGATCACAAACATTCACACCTTGACTTTGTACAACCAAAAAGGCAGGGCGGAGAGGAAGGGGCACTGCTGTTTTTTTCACTTTCCCCACCCTGATTTATCCTGCTGATCCATAGAATCAAACCAGTGCTCACTTCTATGGCCCCACCCTTCACATCTGGGCATCAGATATGTGTGTGCCTGTCACCAGAAAACGCATCTTTTGGACTGCACTGAAACTTTTGAAATGAAGATAAGATAATGTAGAATCAACATAGCTTAGCGTGGTTTCCAGTGTTAGTCATATGGGGCTGTACAAACATCTGGTAACAGTATTATGGGGCCAAAATCAAATATATTTATGAGAAAAACACATTTTGTCCAAATCCAGGACAGCAATATATGAAAATGTCTGGTTGTTGGACCAAGAATTTGACCTCTATCTGAGATCTTTACTGTATTGAAACCATGTGTCTAAGGAGAGATAAGGTGTTTAGGCAAGTTCCTTTTATTTAATGAAACTCCAAGCTGGGATGTTAATTTTACAATCTATATATCTCATCAAATTAATTATAGAGCTCATCTTCGGCAGGCATTTGAAAGCTTCTGCCACATGAAGCTCTAAAATGATTTGGTAATTCCAGATTGAGGGAACCTGTGAACCGTGAATCAACTCCCTACAGAGAAACAATTCTTGAAAGCCTTTAGGAGGCTCTCCAAGGCCATGAAAAGACGATGTTTATATGGGCTCATCTCAGTTTAATTAGTCGGATCATCTCTCTCCAGTCTGTTAAATTTCTGCCACTCGTTTTCTTTTAAAGGCAGTTCTACTCTTTTCTTCTTCTATTCTGAGCAAACAGGCGTGGGACATGTGACCTGAGGGCAAATGTGCTGATAAAACAAATATATTGAAGGTTGACTGCAATGTCACCTTTTTTATGGACTCTATGGCACATAGATAAATACAGTCAATTTATTTGCCATATGTCCAGAACTATTATGGCAACACCCATCATTTGATTTGGAGTAGGATGGCCCATTTAACAGTTCATGGAACAAAGAGAAAGCTGGAAAAAATAGCTTTTACAGCTATGATAATTAATAACGTGTATTAATAATTACTATTGTTATAAAAAGAAGAAGAAAGAAACAAAGACCAAAACACATGCTGTTTATGTATGTTTTCTTCATTCACATTTCTTTCAGTTCTTTTCATACTAAAGCCTTTAGGTAATGGAAACAGGCACCTGCTGCTGGCTCGCTTCACAACATATCTACAACTATTACGCCCCCGGCTCCCATAACCACCCCTGGGAGACTGAAAGCTTTGACTTACAAATCTTAAGAGGTGCTTTGCACGCAGAGCCCAAAATAAAGTAGTGGTTCAGTGGATTTGGACGCAAGGGATGGGAGGAGGGAGAAGAGGGAGCTGGTGGTGGGGCAGTCTTGCCTCATTGCTTCAACAGGGTTTCTTTGGTTTTCCCTCTGCTCGGCTGTCAGAGTGAGATGAAAGCAAAGATGATGAGGTCATGACAAACACGGAGACCTTCCACCACCGGGACTGCGCCCATATCCAACACAAGCACGCTGACGTTAAAATAATATGGGATTATAGTATAATGAATTATGTTTGGAAAAATTTGGGGAATCGGCCCATAAGTGAAAGCACAGTCACACATAAGAAACACATTACAGCAACGTATCAGAAGTTTCTTTTAAAGTTTTTATTTTAGTTTCAGGTCACATTAGCGTATTGACTCTGGGGATGACAATGTCTGCATCCAGCATGATAGTTTCTTTTAAATGAGGTTCAGGTTTTCACAAAATTTCTAGAAAGTGGCAAAATCACAAGCAAAGTGATGTTAGTTCATTCAAGAACAGTTAAAAAATTGATGCCGCTGCAGAAAATTGTATTAAGATGATAAAAGGCCTGAATGAGTGAAAACTGTCAAAACTTGATTTTAAAAAAATCTGGCATTTATCAGTTGTTTGTTTAGTTTGTGTTTTCTTATTTGTCCTTTCTTATTTGTCCTTTTCAGTAATTCAAAGATTTGTCAGCTCTATTTTTGTTAGGGGTAGCTCTTTGGTTTTTTTCTTAGTAGGATTACTACTTGATGAATTTCAAGGAAACTATGCGTGAGGATGGGGAATGAGCTGTTGAAAAAGCGGATACATTTTGGAGCAGACGGAGTTTTAATTTAAGTGGACTGTTGTTTTTTTTTTTGATAGACCTACAGTAATTTTCCACTTCAGCCAATTATGATGTTTTTAAAATTTGGAACTTTTTTTGTGTGCATGAAAATGTGTGTGAAAAAGGTTGATGGAAACGTACCTCTTCCCATTCTGAGTAAGTTAGCATGACAACTAAAACATAATCGCTCCAAAATACTGCTGCGCCTCACAGAGCTGATAACATGGGTGTGCGCTCTTGTTATCTAGATGTTTTTTATGTGATATGTATATAACATTCATTGTATATATTCATAATGTTCATAGCACAAATATATGCAAGCACGCTTACAAGGACACACCATTCTGCCAAACACACACACGCACACACCCACGCATACCAGGATATCTGTTTCTTTCCTCTCTTGGGATCCCATCACCTTAACAACTAATTCACAGTTTGCTATGAGGCCCCAGTGCAGGTTGAGTCACGCAACGGGAGGCAACACACCACTACGGTCAATCTATCCTTTTGTTTAGCAGCCTATTGAGACAACCTAACAAGTTAACAGAAGCATCAGTGCATCAGATCAGCTCTGTATTTCTGTGCACGCACGCAGCATTTGGCTGACGTTCAGTGTCATAATTTGCTGTTTGACAAAGTGTCATTAGGATATTGAGTGTGTAGCAATGATCTGATGCTCTCACAAATCCCACGGGGGCGGCTGTAGTATTTGTCTGGAAACGACAGAGGGTCAGCACTGACGCCTTAACCAAAACATTGGCTTTTAGGAATTTAGTAACATATCTTGATAAGTTTGCTAGTTATTTAAAATGTAAATAGTGCGCAGTGTTTGTGTACTGTTTCAGTGTCCTGATTTCATGTTAAAATGGTAGGAAAAAACTTGTCATACTCTTCTAATTAACCTGTGGTTAAAATCTGTTTAAAAGTCCCAAGTCAACTTGACAACAAAAAAAAAATTTTGCTCGCTCTGAGTAATGTTGACAAGCTTGGTGTGCTCACTTTCACACACAACTACATGCAGTCAGACAAACAAACAAACAAGCATACATAACGGGTAGCTAAAGCAGGAGGCAGTGAATGTCCCCACCTCCTTCATCAGCTCCGACACTCCTGTCTCACCCTTATGTCACGCAATACCATGGCTCTGCGAAAGAGGTCAGGGCATAGGGCGAAGGGCACGCATGCAGACACACACGCACAACCTCTCCGCTTCCCAAATAACACTTAGTCACTCAGACAGACATAAATGTAAAAGTTTCCTCACTGGTTCGAATGCAGTGTAGTGAACATATATCCAAGCTTGCCAAATGCAACCAGATAGGCAGTTATATGATAATTGCAATGATATTATTAAAATAGCCTTTAGGATAGTGTTTGAATGCACACATAACTTTCTTTCATGTCCAAAAGATACACATGCAACAGTTTCTTACCTCCAACAAGAGGCTGCTTTCATTGACTGTGCTGCCCATTGGAAGGCTCTCTTTCCTGGGTTCAAGGTTAGAGGATGCTGTGCTGGTGATGTGCTTCCTGGAGGCCTTATCTTGGGTTGCTATAAGACAAAGGTGAAAAACAAGATGACAAAGGTGTTACATGTGTTGTCACAAATACAGTATAGGCAAAAAAAAAAGGGCAGCCTAATTAACAAGAAAGTCATATAGTCTTTAATTTTATTACTCTTGTACATGTGTATGCGGCTATGCACTCATAATTACTGTAACGTAGATCTGTCGACACAGGAATTGTTGAAAATGATATAGAAAATAATCACAGTGATCCTCGCATGCCCATCAATTATCCCACAAGTTCTGCGGTACGACAGTCAGAGAGTGAGACCAGCACTCAGACATGTGGTGGACACATTAAGTGTATCGGCCTCCTCTGCACTACCACTAAGGCCAGGTATTACGCTGTGCGGTGGGCCTGTCTAACAAGATAAAACAGTGGAGGATTTAATGACTTTACAGGATTCGTCTCACACGATATGGCCACATGCTACGCTTATGCACATGGAAAGACAGAGGTGGAGGATGGCATTTGGTGCATTTGAGATTTTCTACCACTGTTTATATAACAAGATCTGCTCCTGAGGAGAGAAAGTTTCTTTTTCATTTCTGATCAAAATTGGATTGTATATAGGAGGTCACTTGCTAGAATTGATTTATTTCCACAGCAGCAAGGCTCAGCAATGATGGCCACTGATGAGATCTTGGCTTCATTCTCTCTTCTTTTGTGCAGCTTAGTCTGACCTCTGACCTCTTATACATGGGGACAACACAAAAGGAAAATCTTGTGTTTGGATCTAAAAGGCATGTCCTCTGAAGGTTCCTTAAAGGCCCTGAAGGCTGTACCAGCCTGTTCCACCCCCTCCTGCTCTTTCTAATATTTAATAAGTTGGAAATACCTACCAAATTAAATATCTCAAATGAGTCACACTACATCAGCCTCTACCCACATATTTAATGTTGTTTCCTTACCTACTGCCATGCCAGAGTGTGTGCATATGTGCAATTAGCCTATAAGATAGTGGCATGCATAAATGTCACATGTGCACTGGTGACGTGTGTGTTGCGTGTTGGAAGCATGTTTGCGTGTTTCTCTTATGGGTGTGCTGTCAGGGGGCATGTGGCTCACTCCAAGAGATCAGCCACTACACTCCGTCACTCATTGTAGCAGGCACAGATAAGTCACGCAACACATACAAGCACGCACAGACACACACACACACACACACACACACACACTTAAATATACACACTCACACCATAACCTTATTATAGAAACCTATCAAATGTATGTATGTATGTTGTGATGCTTTGTATAGGCTCCACCCCTAGCGAATAACCCCATTATGGCTTAGATTCCTCCCCCTTATAACCTTCTAAAACCATCTCCTGTCTTTTGTCCACCTCCCCCATCAGCCCTCCTCCTACCCTCCTACACTGCTACCCTCCTATTCTTCCTCCTCCTCTCTCCACCCTTTCTTTGTGCAACTCAACATCACAGGCGATTGACAACAGATTTCGTGATGCTGGAAGAGTTTCTGTTCCCTTAATTCTGCTCTGAAGCATGCAAAGCTAATGAAATCCTCTTCTTTTTTTTTTAAATATCCATATATTTTTGTCTGGATTCTTTCTTTTTTTACATTTAATCATTCATATTCTCAGTTGCAACAGTTGCTAAGCTATGAGTACATGTGAAGGCAGTAATGTGTACCCCTGCTGACCAAAATGCAGATAATGAGTGCACTGACAGGCAGCTTCATAAACCCGTGAATGTCAGTAATAATAAGTATTTTGTCATCACCGCTACTTGATGCAAACACATACAAGCAAACAACTACGCACGCAAAATCAGTCTCTTCAATCACCGCAAAATCATCTAACTGGTGGAAAGGAGCGAAGAGGGATATCAGTCTAATAAGCCCCTTTATTTTCCTCCTTCAACGCCTTGTGTATTTTTGTTTTCTCTTTTACGGCAGCTTTTGGAGAGGATGCAGCTCCAGGAAAGACAAACACATGGGATGTTTAATTATCTACAGCAGCACTTCCTCCACCAACAATACAGCCTTTATTCATCACCGCTCATGTCTTCGAGTTTGCTTTTCTTTGCCTATTTTTTCTCCTCTCTGGTCCAAAAAGGAAAACAGAGTAGGTAATGGTGAGGCGTTTATGTGCTCCGTGTGAGGACCAGGGTGTCAAGTAAAAAGTGACAAGTAGAGGGCTATAGATGCTGCCAAAGAGTGAGGCTGAAAGTGCCAAGCTCCAGGTCTGTCTCACCACTTCCACTTTAGTGCGCAGAACTTTAGGACCACCCAGCAAACATTAAGGTGTGGTATAGCTCAATTTGCAAAACTGAAGTTTTTTCAGAAAACATCTTGGAAAAAAGACTGAGGTGCCTTTTATGATATCAGATGAGTTCGATTTGTCAAAGCGAAAAGATCAAGAAATCATGGTGCAGTGAGTTTAGCCTGTAAGAACTGTGTACAGTGCAGTCGGCATTTCTGTCTGTTTTCAACACTCTTTTCTAAAGCCACTTCCTCCCACAGTACAAAGCAGCGGAGAAAAAGAGAAACAGGAAAAGAAAAACAGAGAAGAGAAAGAAGAAAGGGGGAGATATTTTTGTCTCTGTGGGCTGTTACTGACATGCTATCATCCTAGGTGATAATGGAGATAAAACACAAAAGAAAATGTCTCGCAAAACTTAGAGATGAATATTTTAATGAAGTCCTGTACATTGGAGCATTGGACTCAAAGATGGCATGACATGACATTATGTTGAGTGTGTTTATGAATCCCGAGCTACATGAAGAGCACACATTTAAAACTGAATGGTTGGCAATACTCCAGGCCCAATCTTTAGCTCATGCTACTATGCAGAGCAGTGCGCAGGTAAGTGTTTATACATGGCTGCTCATAGACACAACACCAACTGCTGCACGTTATTTAACCTGGAAAATACCAGCCTGCACGCATACCACAGCTAGACTCAAGTCAAACAGGTGGTTTCTGTGATGCTTTTTTTTAAGTGTGTTTAGACTAAGTAATTTGGACGTAAAATGAAAGTCTATTTGATGATACAAGTGCAAGTGACAAGTACTCCGCTCAACATTTATTCGACAGTTACAGTTATTTCACAGATTAATTTAGTTTAAGTACAAAAATATGATGTATGGCTGAACCACCCGACAGCATATGATATAGTTTAGCAACAACATCAATCAGCTACAAAAGTGAAATGCACATGAATGCATTAATAATCCAATAACATTGATATGAGACTGTATTAACAGTACTTTTAATTTATGATACTTTAACTACATCAGGACTTTCTACTTCTACAATTCTTCCTCCACTTCTAAGGATAGCATTTTCTAAAAAAAAAAAAAAAAACCTCAAACATTGGACTGACACCCAAGGTGTCCATGTGCCATGTGATCTGTGTTTAGGCTCTCTGCCATCCAGATTACAGCGGCGGGGGTGCCATCTTTTGGCAGCTTGATCCTTGGCCATGTGTTTGGCTTGTAAAGGAGAGCTGTGGACCTGAACATGTTAGCGCTGTGCAGCGCAGCAGTCCCCTCCCCTCTCACAAGGTTTGCGTGAGTAGAGAAACCGGTGTGTGTGTGTGTTGAGGTTTGGTTGGCTTACAGCCACTTCCTTTGCCTATTCCCACCCCCTTGCCTCAACGCTCTTCTTCTCTCTCTCTCTCTCTCTCCACAGGCACAGGAAATCCACAGCAGAGAGAGAGAGAGAGAAGCTGGTTGATCAAGGGCTGGTTGTCACGCGAGCGAGCCGTCTGTCAATCTCCCCCCCCTTCCTCCTGACAGGGTGCTGGCGGCCGGCCAAGGCCTTAAAGAATTTCATAATAGCAACAGCTGTTAAATATTGATGACTGCTGGCAAGCGTTCAATGGTGCTCCGCAGAAAGGTTAAGCCTGCACTGTAATGGAAGCTAATACTTCATTATGGCACAGATCAAATGTCCGGATCTTGGCCCTGTCCAAATCCAGCCCTTTACAGGTTTTTTCTTTGCTTGTGGAAAAGAGAAAGAAAAGAATTCATGAAAGAAGCTTTCGCGCATTTCCATAACTTTCAGAAGACAAAGTTTTTTCTACTTATCCAATTCCATCCCGATTCGATCTTCAATCATCCTTTATATTACTATTAACACTGGATTGAGAACTGATGGAGGTCTATAATCTTTTCGATGTGGCTTTGGATGAGAATGTTGTGAGTCCACTCTGACATATGAGATTACATTTGAAGGGATCCACCAGCAGGATTTAGACCAATTCCCATTGTCTGCTAACAAAACATCATATACACAAAGTACTTGCCTTGGGAGGCAGGTCACAAATCATAAATATTCCTCTTTTAGAGATTATAATGCGAATGAGGGATTTTTTTTGTGTGTGTGTGTGTGTGTGGAGCTACAGGGGAAACCTATCTCTGACACAGGCAGAAAAGAAAAATAATTTCCTGAATGAGGAATAAACATCAGCCTTGGTTGCGCGCCTACATAATGGAAGGGGAAGTGATATTATGACAAAGCAAATGGGATCACACTTTGGTGGTCGGGACGTAAACTCAATTGTTTCCACTTCTCTGTTTTGGTTGGCAAGTGGGCGTTCCAGTCACCATCTTGTACAGGAGTAATAATAATACATCCCGACACATACTGTAAGCCCTTGGGCAAAACAGACTTGTATGGCAACTGCTCTACAGCGTCTATACTGCTACTGTATGTGGCTTGACTGCATTGGCTTTGTAACCCTGGCGCCATGCGCTCACCCCATACACACATGCTGGAGGACATTTATAGCAATCAAAAAAAGGAAAGCCATCTAATTGCTTCTATAAATAGAGAACGTGAGTGTTTGTGGGGCACATGTTATGTGAGCACCAGTGTTTTTCTGCAGAGAAAATTCTGTTGGACCCACTGAAAGTGCGGCACATATGCAACCATCTTAAAGGCTGTCGAAAGACTAAATTTGGTTTGTCAAGTCTTGGGAGAATTAACCACAAGGAAAGGCCAACATGGTGCAATATTTATACAGACAATTAGAAAACTAACAGGATGCAAACGGATGGAGGCCCACAGAGGATGTGCTCCAGTGTGAAATGAGGTGCTCTCCACTTACGCACAGACACATTGGCTGCATTCAGGCATGTGTTGCGTGAGATGAGCGAGTTATGCAGGAGAAGCTTTTAATTTGTCTGTAACAAATGAATGCAACAGTGTGTTTTCTAATTGAAGAGAACAAAGATGCTCCAGCTTTCCTGCCGTGGGAACGTTGACTCCCTATCAGCTTAGTGGGGGGTGAACTAAGGATACAAACCCCTTCATGAGTAACATAAATATGGCAGTGATAACTCTGTCTGGAGTCCGAGCTTACGCACTCTGAGGCCAGTTTTCCATTGCAGAGGCAGATGCAATTAAACTTGTGTTGATTATGAGCTCACTTTCTTCAGCTTATCTCCGTTACTCTCTACATTCATTACAAATCTCATCTGATGGGCTCACTGAGAGAGTGACATAACTTATTTCCCTCAGAGGGGGTCCTCAGTGTCTTAACTAATTCTGAATTTTGAGGGACAAACTCAAGGATTCCCTTAGAGTTGCTGTACAGTAAGTAATTTATTCCCGCTCAGCCGACAGTTAAAAAAAAGTTATAGTAAGAATAAATACATTTCTACATTTCAAAAAAAAAAAAAAAAAGGTTGATATCTGTGCCAGGCATGCAACATTCATTTAAAGAAAAGAAAATCCACTCCTGCATGTGGGTATATGTTCGTATGGTTACCCTATAAATAGTTTCATCCCTGGATTCCTGTTTCAATGAGGATGACTGTGGCTTGTTGCTCTTTCAAGGAGCTGGTGGTTAATAAAACCTGCATTCAGGAACCCCCCCGACAACGTGGCCACAAAAAAGCATCAGCCTTCTATTTCTGCGCCCGCACAAGCTTTGTTTTCACAAGTGGCCCCCAATTCAATAGTACGACGCACGGCATGCTATCCTAAACTGTAAAGCTTACGCGCAAGCTTTTGTAAAGCTCACTTGGCCATTTATGAATTTAATGAGAGAAAAATTTTTTAAATAAAAACCTCTCGTGCTTTTTAAGCGAATAAGGGGCTTGGAAACAGATGTACAATGAGAGGTGGATTTAACGCTTTACATTAAATTTGATTGGAATTGCATAAGGGAAAAAATGAAAAGAAAGAATGGAAGACTGGCACATAATAAATAATTTTTCGGTTACTCAAGTCCAGGACTTGGTCCAAAAAGTAAATCTGCTTCATAAAAATTTTAACTTGAAGGGATGTACTGCAGAGCACAGAGCTGCTGGCTCACAATATATAGAATAAACCAAAGTGTTTATTATGTAGTTCTGATTGCACTTAGTCGTCCTGTACAATTTCCTTCTGTGACTGAGACAGCACTTTGACCGCCCCGCTGATTCATACTGAGAAAGGAAATACTTAAGTGAAGCGGCTCAGGGAATAATTATTAGTTTTCTTCCCCTGTACTTTAGTCTTCTACAAGAAGAGATGCAGAGGAGAGCGCACTGCTTAGCAAAGTGCTGGCTCCTGGTGTTGCGTGCCATCTCGCGTCGCTCACGTTGTTCAAAATAACAGGGAGAAAGAAAGAAGCACAACAAGTCTTAGATTATGCCTCTCATTCTCTCCTCCCTGTTGGCCTGTCGAAAAAAGCCACGATTGCCTCTTTGTGGTCACTAAAAACAGAACACTAAACAGGTTCTCTGGAAAAAGAATCTGCACTGTTCGTGAAAAGTCCATTTCATCTGTGATCCTGTTAAGCTATTTTTTTGGCTTTTTTTTTTTTATCCATACAGCCTCAACATAACAAAAGGGGTAATCTGTTAAAAAGATTATGGAGCTGTTTCGGCCCATTGAGGCAAATAATAATGGGCAGATGGTCCCCCAGGCTGAATCCATATGGGAGGGAAACTACACTAATGCCACTGTAGCACGCGATGCTAAACAAAATGTTAACCACAGTGACGGGGTGGAAAGAGTATTTTATGACTTCAACAAGTTGTGCTGATTTGCTGAGCTTTTCCTTAAATCACTTTACTGGGGTAAGAGCAAGTACAAAGACGCTGACAAAATGTACTAATGAGTCACTGAACTACACTGAGGTCAGTGGAATAGCATGCAGCGCAAACCATGAAGAAAGCGTACTGTACAGAAGTTCTTTCGCAATACAATGCTGGGGAAAAACATCCACGTCTCCAAAACATCAACTTTTCATAAGCTGTTTTTATCTTTGTGACAACACATTTTAGCTATCGAGTGGGGTTTTAAATATTTAGCCTGAGAAGTAGAAACCCTTTATGGAATCCTTCAAGTAAAATATATATTACATACATTTGTAGATAACATGTGTCTGGCAGAATCTCCACGCACACACACACACACACACACACACACACACACAAAAACACACAGATCTAGCAATGTGTAATTAAATGGGTTAATGTGTCCCGGGTGTAGGGGGGATCAAGTGAATGCTATGATGCCGATCATGCTTTATGCATGAAAGTCATTAACTTGTCACTCAGTAGGTGACTCTCAGAGGTGTTATGTGTCCACTGTGCCTCTGTGTGTCTACCTGTGTGATCAATCTGTGAAGCCGACCATCTGCAGCAATCGCATGATGCATTATCACTCTCCTTTTCTTCTGTTCACTTGCAGCCACAGTTCATTTTCCATCTCTAACCTGGATTATCTCATATTTCAAAATTCTGGCAAAATGTTTCACCTCACCACTGAGTCAATTCACACGCTTTGCTTTCCATTCTGTTTCATTAGAGGAAGACAGGCAATGTTTGTAGTGCAAGGCCTAACAGCTTCCGCCTTATTTGATTTTAGTTAGCATCGCCTGTCAGTTTCACTTTAACACGTGAGACTTTTCTCCCTTTTTTTTCTCACCAACAATATCACACAACAATTTGGCCTCTGACAGAGTTAATTCATTAAGCGACATGCTAAACAAACCTTAATCTGATTATCTTTCTCCTGACACCTCACCCCTGTGTTGCAGGGTATTAAGCCCGGGGCAGCAGGCAAACACTGGATGTGTGCAAGAAACGTCCTCGAGGCATTGCAGCTCTCTTGACATCGAAATCTTAAAAGACAAATATGCAACTGTACGCAGCAAAAATGTCAACACCGACAATTGTAAGAGTTTAATATAATTATTCATTTTTTCATTAACATAAATGTCAGAATATTGACTGTTTGTGTCACGAAATATCACTTTACTAGTTTTTTGTATGGATATTATTCCAGTATGTCCATTTAACAGCAAGCAAATCCACGTTTCCACATACAATTAAATGTAATTGACTTAATTAATCTAGTTTTCAGTGGAGAATTTAAATGGTGTTTCTAAAGATTTTTCCACTATGACAGCCTCAAACTGTTTCTACTGTGCAACATATACAGCACTGTAATCATCAAGTCGTACTGAAAACTGGAACAAAGTCTAGCAGTTTTAGTTCAACAAGAACGATACTGGATTTCCAAAGATCCATTTAGTTTAGCTGAGACCTGGAAAGACAGGTGGAAACCAAAAGTGAGGTGAAAGTAAAGTGAGACATTCTTTGTCAAGTCCGGACATATCGTGACTGTCCACTTCACATTCACCCATCTGTGCCCCTTGCATGTCATCACAACACTCTAATCCAAGGCCTTTAAAACCAACAATGTTTGCTCCGATCACTTCATTTGGCTCAGTGAGGGAGGACATATACCCCCTGTGCTACGGCCCAGCAGGCAGTATGTGTGTTTGTGTGCATGTGAGTGTGCGAGTGACGGATATATGGGGGCGGAGGGCTTGATGGGGAGCGATGGTGGGATCACGCAAGCTTGCTCAAAGAGTCAAAGTCAGGAGAGAGTCACGCATGGTAGTGCTTTGCTGTAGATGCCACTCTGTCGCCACTCTACATCCTGGCATCTGGTGTTAGCGTGATGTTACCAGTGTATATATGTGCATTTGTGTGTGTGTGTTGTGTTTAATTCCCAACCAACTGAGGAGATTTTCAGAGTGTAAACAAACACCGACTTGTCCAAACAGACTGTTGCTTTGAATAGATGGACTATTTTTCTCACTGTACATGCAAATGCTGCCAACTGTAGCACTCTGCACTGGTGCCTTGAGCTGGAGGTATGTGGAATATGCAGAATAAAAAAATGTGATGAGGCGAACCATTTTTACTAAATGGAAAATTACAAGACAAGGAGGATCAAAGGAAAAAAAACATGCTATATTGGAAGTACAGGAAATGTAGTACCCATCACATATTAGGGACTTAATTACAGATATCCTAGATACAATGTACACTTTGCGAAAGTTCAGCAAAAGAAATAGCTACAACTTCAGAATGACAGTAAAAGTAAAACATTCCTGTCTCTGCCTATGTGTGCCATCTATATTTAGCATTTTTCATTCTTTATTTCGGGCTGAGCATGTGACAGTGTAATTGTGCGTGCACATATGGGTGTTTCACCCTGGTGATGATGCCATCACCATGTGATTCAAACTCGGAAGCAGAGGTCAGTGAGTAAGCGTGTGTGTGTGTGTGTGTGTGTGTGTGTGTGTGTGTGTGTGTGTGGGTGTGTGTGTGTGTGTGTGGAGCTGTGTGTGTGTGTGTGTGTGTGTGTGTGTGTGTGTGTGTGTTTGGAGATGGAGAAAATGAGAGATTGTTTTGGAGAGCGCAGCAGGCTACAGCAGGCAGAAGTGAGTGTCTCCGTCCGCTGACCCAAAAAGCTTCCGTGTCCCTGAATCACACAAACAGACACAAACACTGAAATTCATGTGTCGTTGCCTTAATTGACTGTACAGATTTCTGTGTGAAACTCATCTAAAGCTGGACCCTGGAGCTGGGTTCTTTCAGGATTCAACTAACTTAATTTCATTATTTTTAAATATTTGAACAGCTTTAAGTCTATTACAAGAAAAAATGAAACTTTTATGCATGACAGTGACAAAAATAATACCAAAGTGGACATAGTGGGAGAAAACAGATTAGATTTAGACTTTTCACACAAACAACCACGATAGAACTTAACAATGGATCGGTTTTGATGCCAAATTGTTCCTTTATGTTCTCATATTTGCAGAAAATGAAGAGCAACTCTGTAGGTCCAGAGCAAGGGATCGGTGTGGAAAAAGTTTGAGAGGGAATATTGTAGGCTAATTTGATTTATGTAAATAGCTGGTAACAGTCATCATATAATTTGATTTGTTGGGATTTATGTAACATATAAAGACGGTTGCTTACAAAAGTCTGGGGGGGAAATGCACAGTGAGATCATATGCATCTGATATTTGTTTTTCAAGATGGAAATGGAAAAGTACGCATATCTGTGAAAGAATTAAAAAAAAACAACTGTGGTTAAGGCAGAGTCCTGACGTGACTTTGGAGAGTTTGTGCTTCAAAAAATGTTCTGTTGAAGCAACTGCCAAGGTCAAGGTTCAGAAAGTCTTTGAAAGCTATGGACAAAAGGGGAGCTTCTACACAGTTCTTCACGGATGTAGAACGTTGACACCTAATGCGTAACAAGCTTTTCAAGCCAACATTGCAATTATCGCCTACACACTAATGAGCCTCACATTACGCCATGCGTCAGAAAACCACCATTTAGATCCTGCAGATTATTAATTTCCGTGTCGGCCCTTTGATGCAATCCTGGGGCCCATTTCTGCGTCTTTGTAACACCAATCTTGAATTCTGTCAATGCTGACTCTTTATTTGAAAGATTACTGTGCAGTTCTAATCAAAACCAGGGAGTAATAATGTTTTGGAAATATCATCAAACATATTTAAACTTATTTAACAGTGCTGCATTGATTTCACAATTTCCTATCTGCTACTCATGCACATATTTTTCTGTACATATTGTAATAGAGTGGCATCTACTCACTTCTACTCCAGTCTCTTCAGCTCTTCTATTGTCTTATGTTTCAATGCCAATTTTCCTCACAAAATTACCAACTTTTTATCTGATTGAATCTCACTGCATTGTAAGTGAGACGGCAGCTGGTACGAGGCTGTTGCAGTCTCATGGTTTCAAGCCCAGACCCAAAAAGTGAAGTGGCCACTTTATCCACTGAGAGCTCCAAAGTCAACAATGATGTCTTGGTTTAGCCGAGCATTTCACTCAGCCTGCTTTTTCACAAATCACATGATAAAACTTTCCACTCTTACTGTGAGAAATCTTTCAATAAATGAAAGATTCTAACTGATTGGTAATATATATATTTTTTATAAACACAGCATTGACTTCCAGGCAGAGAAACTGCAGACTGCAACACCTCAAAACCAAACTGAGCTATAAGTGACGCTCTCTCTGTATCTCACATCACTGCGCAGCCTCCAATACTTTCCGCAGCTGAGGTCTGATTTATGAACAGAGGCACATAAATTCCTCTGCAATAGCTTCAGGATGTTTGTGGAAAAAGAGAAATATTTTGGATTTGGAAAAGTATTAGCAGCTTAAAACACTGCAGAGTTATTGTCACCAAGTCTTGCGGGGCATTGCATCCTCTGTCGTATTGCCTAAGGAAGCTAATCAGCACTGTTGCGACATCTGATGGGACGATTTTTCCATTGTTGTCATCTGATCAGACATGAACCTACAGAGAATTTGCCTGATGTATGAATTACTACACAGACATAGAATTTAATGTTTTTAAAATTTTACATCATCAACGAAAATGGAAAATTTCCAATGTATTTCCAATTTATAAAACTACAAAACTGAACTACAAACTGAAATAAGAACTGT
>KV751334.1:5983817-5995896 GCA_001698575.1 Mola mola | reverse complement strand
CAAACCTAAGTTTGTGTTTTTTGTCATGACATCATGAGGAGGGGAAGGGGCGGCCACAAAACAGCCTCAATATGGCCTGGAAATTGACTGAGAATTTGGCCGGGAGAGGTTGCATGAGAAGGAGAGGGACTTGAAGTAGCAGGGAGGAGATGCTTGCCAAGAGAAAAGGCTCAGGCCTGAAGGCTTTTGGCAGGTGTTTTGACTCTGTTATCCATCCAGCTGCTGACTAAAACATGGGAGGTGTTACAAGAGAAATCTATTAGCTGAACAGACAGGCTGTAATCTTTGTGATCTTCTGTCATTCTACTAATTTCTAGAGGCTGCAAATGTTGAAATGTTGAAAAACACTTGCTTGGCTAGCGGAACAGACGCAGCCATATGCAATCTCTCAATGAAACAACAAAAGATCATTTTCATGGAAAATCTGAATCACATTTAATCATTGACCAGAGCAGCATCAGCCTCGCCAGTGATCATATGTCTCTGCCAATAAGTCTAACAGCCTTTTGCATGAATTGACTCTGATATTGCAACAGAGATGATGACCCAAGGATGGAAAAATGGAGGATTGTTATTGTGATGGCCCACTGAATTATGCAATAAGATTGCCCTATTTTCCACCCACCTTTCTGCCATTTGCAACCCTCATCCATCCCTTCCAAACATGGTATTGTGTTAAAATCATTCACGGCATTATCTCATTGCATGACATGTTGACCTTAATTGCAACAACTCAAGTCAAGGAAAAGTGAGAGCTGGAACAAGAACACAGTTTGAAGGGGGGAGACGCAACAAAAATAAAGAATCAGCAGCCTCAGTGACTAAGATAAAAAAAGAAAGAAAAGAAAGAGAGTTGGTGGCAGGTTGAAGCCACACCACTGTGCAGACAGGTTGAAGCTCTCCATAGCTCCAGGCCAATGGGTAGTGGCGTCACAAGAGAGGAAAGAATAAATAGAAGTAGCAAGCTTAGAGATGGCAAAACAAATAAAAAATAAAAAAACTGACAACTGCCTTCACATCTGAATGCAATGGCAGCAAGCATAATAGATGGAGATAAAGCATATGATTGATGGCACACACAAGTATTTAAGGGGAGATAAATAAACTTGTCACAAAATTGAGGTTAATTTTCAGGCTGTTGCATTAGTTGACAGGATCGGTCAGGTTACTTTAAATGACATTTACGTCAATTTTTTGAAATTGTGAATTTGGCCAGGTTTGCCCTGGTGAATTGAAACAAAATTCCAATAAAGGGAAATATCTTGACCCTGAGTTTGTCATGACAGTTCTTTGCAGCATTTATCTCCATTGTTTGACAGACAAAGGATTGAAATATGATGAGATTTTGGTAGAGGCCCAAGTGCACATCAGCTCAAGTGAGTGACTGTATTTGCTGCTTCTGTGCGTGCATGAAAAAAAGGTATTTATAAAACTATCACCACATTATCATGTCTGAGACATGTGAGCGGCCGCAGCATCTTCATCCTTAACTCGTTTAGGACATACTGAGGTCATTTTCCCCGGGTTTAGACAACATTGCGTGAGAAGGGAAGGGTATCCGGCAGATCCAATTGCCCTCTGTGAGGGCGGCAGTGCCTCCATGAATGTGGCCTTTGAGTGGCGAGAGGCCAGTAGACATGTAGACAGCCTGTACTTACTGTATCTGGGAAATAGGCCTGATGCGACTTCAAACAGCCACAATGATGTTATTATGGTGCCCCCCTCTTTCCTGATCCTCGCTCTCTGTTTCTCTCTCTTTCCTTTCTGAGAACTTGTTGCTCATGAGTCATAAAGAAGTCTTTTAGTGATCTACTGTTTATCGTCATATTTTCTCATGGTTGGACTTGAATGAATAAATTTCAATTTAAGAATGAGATGTTGTTGTTGTTGTTGTTATCGCCCCATCTACGATAGACTGAAGTTGAACTCAAAAGCTATAATTATCTTCATTTACTATTTTGGTAATATAACTGGCAGGAGTGCTTTCACAACAGTTGTTTTATTGAGGAAAAAGCATGACAAAGACATCGGGCATCATACGGTAACTGCGGTCTCCTGGGGTAGGGAAAACAAGAAATGTTTGTTTAGAAAGGCAAGAGGATCATTTTGCCTGGTGTAATGGAAAAGTACAAGAAAAAGATCTGAAATGTCTCTTCCAATACAGTGATAAACATTGGAAAAATATAACTTTTGAGTGATAATGCTGTACTGATTTTGTTTTTGGGCAAATACGCATGCTGCTTCGTTCTAAACTGGGTTATTCTCTTTAAACCAAGATTTACTGTTTTCCTGCAGAAATATCAAATGCAACATCTCAGAAGAGATTTGACAGGTGGTAAAATGCGAGATGTAGCAAAGTTCAACATTATCCCAAGCACATATTCAAAGATTTTACAGTGCAATGGTACAGAACAGAAAGGACGCATTTTGAAAACAATTTGTTTGAACTCATATCAGACAGTTATCGAAGTCCTGGGTTTCACAAAATGACACAGGTAGGAGCCGCGGACGATGAGAGGGCTAGGGTTCAGTTTTGATTTTGGTGCTCTATTTACACAGGCTTTCAACCCTGGTGCAGGTTGTCAACGTCTTTACAGAATCATTAAGTTTACTGGGCCAGGCTAACGCTTGATGGGTTTTTTTCCCATTTTTCCATGTTTTCAAGAAAGTCACATTTATAAGCATCAATAGACACTAAATGTCTTGGTTTTATGTGAAAGCTTTATTTTTCAGGTTGGGACTCCTCTCAGCTCTCCTTTAATCTTCTTGTTCTGGAGCTAATTGTCATCCCACATGAAAAATTCTTCCAAGTGTTACTCTTGAAACATAGCCCCGGAAAGCTTCACTGGTCAAGAGATTCTAGTTAGGCATCAAATGTCACTGAAAAATTATGGGAGTGGTGTATGGAAAATAAACATGGTTTGTCAGATGCTACGTTTGTCAGATGACACTTTGTGAAAATAGGGATTAGACACCCAATGCCCTGGCTGGATAAAACTGTGTGTGTTGAACGTGCGTGTGTGTGAATGTGCATGTGATGCATATTTAAAACATTTGCAATTTGATGATGAAAACAAACCCTGGCACATTAGCATGGAGAATTTCCTAGCTCCGCACGCAAACTTACAGCAGGGGAGGGCTCCAGCATGTTTGTGTGTTTGTGTGCATACGCAAGCGTGAGTGCGTGTGTGTGCGTGTTGCTGTGGGGGAAGCCGGCAGCTGTTTAGATTCCGTCTAACGCTGCTCGCCCCACGACGACACCAATTTAAACATGATTCTCAGGGACACAGACAGCGTGCGACATTTCTCTTCACCACCTCCTTTTTGTCTTTTTCTCGCCCTCTCTCTTCTTATCATTCTATCTCTCTCCTCCATCACTTTTCTGTTACCTTGGAGTTGATTTCAAATCTGACTGCGCAGCACTCACTCTTACCTTGCTGCATTAGCCCTAATGAGCTTCTGCACCTGAAACGATGATCTGACTTGATCCCTTTGCACTCTGTCATGTACCATCTCTAAGTTGTGCCATTGTGCCTGATGAATAAGTCATTAGATTAGTGTCCAGAAGGGTTCAGAGGATTGGCGCCTGTGGCTCCGTTTCTAATAAGGTCACAAACACAAAGGGACCTCCGTCACAGACAACAGCCCTGCCATAATCCTTGAGGATACATTTCGACATGTCTGGAGCATTTGGACATTAAAAAGGTCAGAATATAAAGAAAAGGCTTAAAATCTGAAAACTTTTTTTTTAAAAGCTTGAGAAAGACAAAGTTGAAGAAACTTATGAAAGCCAAAATTAAAAATGCTGAAAAGAGTTGAAGTGTTAAATTGTAAATATGTACTGGGAGAAGTTGGTGTGAAAGTTGTTTAAAGCAAAGGTTAGCTGACGTACCCATAGATTAAGCTGCATGTGTCTAAATGGAGATTACCAGTAGCTTGATGTTATACATTGAAAATGTTGTCAGTTGAAGTGTCAGCTTCAGTGTATGCACTCTAAGCAGTAACAGCAGTGACTGTAGCATTGACATACAGTACATCTGACTTATCTCTACTAAAGGCAGCCATAATGCATTCATTATGACTGTTTTAGAATCATTAGATTAGTATAACAGTCATTACATTTTCTGTTTCCAAGACTCCCCCACAAACATCCTCAGAAAGAATATCCTGACCAGACAAAAACTCAAGAAAGAGCTGCAGGCATCAATTTAAAAATAGCATCCCTCTCCTCAATAATGCAGCCACTTCATCTTTTACTCTTTGTTTCTTTCTTCTTTTTTGGCAGAAACGGCAGTTAAAGCCTTAGAGACCTTTTTGCCATGAACTCTCCCAGTGGGCCTGGTGACGGTCATGTTAGTGGAAATCTCCAGTGGGAAATATATTCAAACACATGCAAAAGGTTGTCTAGTAGTTATAATCGTCTTCCATGTAATCTTCCATTGAACTCTCCTGGCACCAGGTTTTCAGTTGACTTAACAAATTAAACACTTTTATCAATAAAGGAATGTGTGGCATATGTCAATAGCACTCACATACAGACATTAAAAAAAAAAAAAAAATAAAAAGGTTGTCTAGTAGTTATAATGTCTTCCATGTAATCTTCCATTGAACTCTCCTGGCACCAGGTTTTCAGTTGACTTAACAAATTAAACACTTTTATCAATAAAGGAATGTGTGGCATATGTCAATAGTGTCTCGCCAAACTCCTTTTGTATACGTGTGTGTGTGTAAGTAGACAGGTCTGGGCTTATGGTTAATCATCCTCCCCGCTGGTGTTTTTCTTATTGGCTTTAACAGTGTGATGACGTTTCAGGTGAGGTTGACACATGAGAGACGCAACACGAAATCCTCCCCATCATTTTCAGCTGCGCACACACACTTACAAACACAGATAAATGCACACATCCCAAACTAAATCCCAGTAAGCTTTTGGGCCCCCGTTGCGGCTCTGTTTACTGTTGAACACATAAGATATACCTTCCTTTCTCCTGGCTAACAAGTAAAGACTGCAGAGCTAAAGCATTGAGCCAGGCACAAGTCACGCAACTGCTTCTCTCTATCTCTCTACCTCTCTTTCTTTCTCTTTCTCAGACACACAGACACACACGCTCAGCATCCAGACCCAGTTGATACCTGGCTGTGTGGGTGAGACACGGTCAGGTCCGAAACCATCCCTATACCATTCACCAATCTTCGACTCCGCTCTGTCTTCCTTCATGCCGCCCATGTAAAAGTCTGTGCAAGTATGTGTTAAGAGAGGATCATCTTTACCAACTCTTCCTTCTTGCCGTGCCATCTGCTTGCATATTCTTTCCGTCCTAAAAATATTTTGTCAGACTCACTCATTCAATAATAATCCGGCAGAGAAAAGGAGTTCATTGAGAGTTCACACTGCTGTGGGTGCTCAGAGTGCTGCAAAAGGCCTGTCAACCATTATTAAAAAAGCACACACAAACCCTTTTAAACAATCTCTTGCATCACTTTCTCTGCCTCTTTTTAATTAGTCCATAACATGGTCATTTGTCACTGAATTAAAAGGGGTTTTTTAAATACAAGTTGGGTCTGCGTGAGTAACAATTGTAAGGTGAGTTTTTCACATGGTCTGTTGAGATTGAAAAACTGAACTTTCCCTCAGAGCTTCTCCAAACAACCTTACCTTTATATGACATGATCCGAGATCTATTTTTACTCAGGCGAGTTGCACTCTCCTGTTTTGCTGTATCAAATGCTAATGAAAGGGGACCTCATCTGGCTGGCAGTAGTTAGTGTATTGAGCTGTATCCGGTCAGATGCCACCTTTGATTAGTGATCTTTCCAACCGCATGGAACCATATCGATTTACATTAGGAAACAACAGCAGGGTCCAGCCCTCCCCACTGTTGCACACTGAAGCATGCTTCAATTAAGACAAATGGAGGCAACAGACAAAACAAATGGTTTGATGCACGTCCTGATAGCATGTAGCACACGAGACATTGTGCCACACATGTAATCATAGAAACACAATCTTGATTCTTAATGGTAATAATGCTTATAGAAACCTGTGCTTCAATTCAATCATCAAACGTATTCAAACATACACTGAAAGTGCAGAAGCCACAATTTTCACACGAGTGTGGAGAAATTTGAGATCTAGATCTCTTGACAGTTTCAATTTACTCATCAGTTTTCTTGAGATTTCAGCCAGTCTTTCGCTGGTTAATGGATTGAGATGTTGATCTGCGCCCTGCTGGAGTAGCAGCGTCACAGAGTTCATTCATCCGCCACCTGTGAATAGTCCCTCCATTTGCTCGGTTTAGCCATCAACAGATCGCATTACTGACACCAGTGAGCTTTTTATGCGGGTGGCCATGTTAAATTGGTTGTGCTGTTGCTAATAGGCCTTGGGTGTTCACTGGGAGGGAAACTGGTGGCAATTTGCGCCAGGATGACGGCCAACATTTGGTTCAGGGAAGTCAATCTTTGTCATGTCGTCAATCAGTTCATTGTGTTCCGTCTCTAAAGCATGCAAACAGGACAACAGTGGGGCACAGACACGCTCAACAATAAGAACGTCTGATGGCTGGATCTTACTACTGCTTTAGTCAGTAAAACTGTGCACTGTTAACCAGGGCACCATATAGGACTCTTCTTTACCAATTTTCATTGAAGGATTCTTGAGCTAGTTTTCTCAAATTCAGTGAGTCTACAGCTGTACAACTTTTTTCAAAACTCTGGAAGCTGTTTCAGTGCCTCCATGTCACAACAAATTAAAAACAACAAAAACAACAACAAAAAAGATTGTTCCGAGTCTTAATGAGATATTAAATGGGCTTTCAACATGTGGCTTTGGGCAGTACAGATTGTTCACATGGAAATAAACAAAAGTGTATTTGTTTGTTGTGTGCAGGGATGAATAGAAATTGTGAAATGTGAAATTAGTTAATCCGTGCCAAAAGGCATGTAGTTGGGGTTAATGCTATAGCGTGGCGTGCTTATAAAAATAGCCCAACTTCACTGGAAACCAATGCCAGAACAAATGTTTGTGGGAAGAAATATGCATGCCAATAACATTACCATTCATCAGCAGGGAGACTGCAGTTTGCACATCCTATGAATTTCACATACACTTCAGAGAAGAACTTGCGCTTTCTAATCACATTCCACGATATTATAAACTATGCAAAACAACGGCTGGGATTTGTCACAGTGTTTGTATGCTTAAAGTGCTTCCATAACACAATTATCAACTTCAACCCTGGGGCTTCGGAGCGCTTGTTGCTTTCCTTTCTTGTCCCTTGGTGCAGGCAGAGCAGAGCGCTAGGCGGTAGCTGTGGCAGTAATTACACAAGACAGTTTCTAACAATAGTGTTGAGCCAACAAAGGCCTGTGCTCCCCCTGCATGAGTCCTGGCTCTCTATTCACACTCGCTCAAACTCAAACACACACTCTACCCATCTGTTCAAACACAAACACACACACACACACACACACACACACACACACACACACTTGCACACAAAAACACGTCATATTGCTACATAGCCGCCACTAGCTGTTACAGTTAGCGTCTAACGGGCGGCCCCCCTCAGCAGTGATTTGGGTAATTCACTTATGGCCTTTTGTGATCCCCGAGGGCTCTGTTGCCTCCTTCCCAGCCTAAAAGAGACCAACTCCACTCAAGCGAGTTCAGTGTCCGTGGCACGAGAGGCCAGGCAGGGACAAAGCCAGTGTCATGCCTTTGATTCAAGCAACTAATGAGTTAGCTGTGAGGATCCTAAATGCATAAGGCGGCTTCTCCATTCATGGTTCTCGACACATACAAGGCGATTAGCATGGTTGGCCTGTCGTACTAGTTAGCAGCTATTGTGTGGCTGATTACTGTGGAGGGGGCAAACACACATGCATGAGGGTGGGAGAGCAGGTCGACATGCAACTAATGTGAAGTTTAGTATGGAAACCATTTGGCGGGTAATAACTCTATATACAAGCAACCAGTAGCTGTGTGATTTTCTTAACAGCTTGTGAGGACAATCGCAGGCTTATTTGGTTATTCAATTTAAAATAATCTTAATTGATTTAGCTTAATTTTGTTCACATTAGAGTGAAATACAGACCTTGTTGTGCAGAAGTGTGTATAAGTCTTTGTACATAAAACAAAATCAGAAAAACAGGTTGTTTAGCCTGATCACGCACTCCTCACGAAGCACATGAAGATGAGAGGTGATTTTCTTTCATAGAGGTCAGTGAAACAAACAGAGGGACAGAACCCCATCATGAAACACCGGAAGAGGGAGAAACACCAATGTTTTGTCATTCTTAAAGAAAAAAGTCAGAAGAAAGAAAGACGAGAAGGAGATAGAAGACAGATGTTTAATAAAAGAACAGGATGAGTCTGTGCCCCAATTCGAAGATGATTATGACACATGACGCTATTTTTCCCCGCCTCAGCAGCACACACGCACTCGTAGATTGGATGTTCTGATCCGTTTGCATCCTGGATGCTCTTAACTAAAACACATTGCAGCATCTTGTAATGGTTGAATTATGTGTGTTCATCACTTAAACCAATGTAAAGGAAGAGACTACATCAATACATCAAATTATTTCATGAATAGAGCACCGGTTACTCAAAACAACACAAAAACGCAAATGCTGCTTTCAGAGAAATATGTCATTCATAGCATCACTTTTGATTACTCGTGATGTAATAAAAAATTGTAATGTGACAGCTCATATAGTGAACCAGAGATGCCGTGCCACCAACACCCGCGTAGATCTGGCCAGTCTGCTTCTATGTCCTCAGGCTTGTGGTGACATATGAGATTTAACTGATATGATGGACTCATGGATTGAAGCCCTTCCCTTTGGGCTTTGAGCCATTCCATGCTCAAGGACTGAAATGGTCAATTGTCTGGCACAACTAAGGCACCAACAAATCAGCATTGATTCACAACTCATTACACTGATAATAATTACCCAAGAAGTTTAACTGATTCCGGGTGATTCCTATCTCCCAGTGCCTCAAACAGCACAATTGGGTCAGACAGCAGGGGAGGATGAACAGGTCAAAGAGTTTGACCTTCCGTGAGTTTGAGTGTTCACTTCAAAAAAGGTATCGACAGATGCAACAAATGGTTTAATGAGCTGTGCAGTCAAGTACTCAGTGTATAGCCACAAACTGGGAGCATATCATTCCAGTGCCACGTGAATGGTTTCCTTGAAAGAACTAAAATTATTTTGATTTGCATGAATTGGTTTGGTAAAGAAGAGCCTATAGCCATGCTGACAGCTCTGTGTTGTGAGCTTATCAGCCTATTCTCAATGGAACTAAAGCATGCGGATGCTAGGTAGATATAATTAACATCTTAGTTTGTAATATGCTTACAGTAGTAAACACAGGTGTTGCTGCGGATGATAGTAATGTCATTAGTTTTGCCAGTATCAAAACAATGAATGATTTCACATGATGACGGTGCTGGGAAAAAATGCGGGTGTTGACTGACCAAAATCAGTGGGTTTCAAGCTCAGGAAACAATGATCAAACATTTCAAATATTTGTCACATTTCAGTATTTTGAGGATAAAAAGGGGAACTTCCTCATAATTGTAAAAACAGGGGTAGAAGAGTGAAACCTATAATACTGTGCCAAAGTCTTAGGCCCTCATTGTTTATTGTTTTGGCAGAAAGAAAGAAAAAGCTGACAAAACAGCTACTAGGTAAAGTGGAAAATCTTTCAAATTAGAGGCATGTTGAGTATGATCCTCCCTCGCACTCAGCATGTCTTGAACTCTCTTGGCAGATGAGATGAGCTCTTTAAAGAGCCTTATTGAATGTTTGAGCTACATTTGGTTCTTTGTTGTGGGAGTTTAACTCACTGGAAGCCTGCTGATATTTATCACCGACTTTCAATCACATTATTCTATTTAAAATCCCAAAGATCACAGAATTTCACTGATATGAAAGTATTTTTGCATCAGCAAGGCCACTCTCACGGGGATATCAGTAAACAAACTGGATACTCAACATCAGGTATTCAAGAAATTTGCAGATTCTGAAGAGATAAAGGACACTAAAGGACTGGAAGACCAAGAAATCAGATGAGAAGTTTCTCAGAGTTTCTTCTTTGAAAGACCAAAGATGTCCAGCAAGGACCCAACTCAGCCTCTGACAGCTTCATCAGGGTGCTTAGTTGACCCTAGATTGTAATGTGGAAGGGTATCAGCCAAGAAACCACTATTTTGGACGGGGAACAATGGTAAAAAGGCTAACATATGCTAAAGCTCACAAAGATTGTAATGGAGATAAATGGGACAATACTATTGAGTGATGACTTCTGTCTGGAGAAGCTCTTTTGTTTAGTTGTGGATCTTTTATTTTGTGTCCATATTTTCCTGTATTTTCTGGTTGTATCTTATAATACCTATACAGACTATGTATGAATGGTCATTAAAACTTTGTTCAAGAACAAAGCTGGTGGTCGCCTAAGACTTTTGTACAATACTTATTGTGTGAACTAAAACAGTGCCAACTCAGCCCTTTTGTCCAAATATCCAGTGTTCATACGTTCAAATATTTGAAAAGTGGATTCTATGTTTACTATGCTGGACCTATTAACGGTGATTCCTAACCCTCTGCCCATACTGGGACCAGCTTGACTGAGAGGATATACAGTCAGAAACTAAAGTAATCGCTTCACTTTTTATGAAATAAGCGCATTACCTTTCCTGCAGAGAGTTAGGTGAGCACCAGCAGAGTTAGCTCCTCTTAGCTTTGCTTAAAACTGAAAAAGATGGAACGGCAAGTCCTACTCCTTTATAAAGTGACCGGATACATCACATACTATATCTGTATAAAATCTTTACATTTGCAAAGATGCAAAATGCAAAGATCTGTCCTGGTTAAGAGGATGAACAAGCTGTCGACAGTATCTTTGAGCAAGGTTTATTAATGAATAGCTGTGATGGTCTCAGATCCACTGGAAATTTCAAGAGATGTTTAATCTCTTTAAAAACTCAAATCTACGGTGAAATGACCACATATTCTGTTGCTTAACCTTTTCAGTTCATTTATAGTTCACAGAGCTTGCTGATTCGTTTTGGCCTTTGCCCTACTGTCTTGTCTGCCTTCGTGTTTCAGAGCATAGGGAAGGAAAAAAGTGTGGGGTCACTCAGAGTTTAGTAAACACAAAGTCCGCCTATAATGTGACCTGATACTCATTTTCACCCCAGAGCAAAGACTCCATTTCCGAAACTGCTATGTCACTGCAGCCCTTCTTCTCTCTGCTAAATCACATGTATTCACTCAATTTGATACAGATTTGACATGAAAAGGATTAACCCAAATATTGGGGAGTGGGGACTTAGACCCATGAAATTCTCTTAAAATTTGTAGATGAGAGAACCAGGACCTAGACTGATTGTTTTGTCTTGTTCCCTCATTCCTGTGACTGTTGCATGATGGGGAGTTGGTTACAAAACCGTCTCCTGTCTGCTGGCTGACGTCACCAGTGGCGTATGGCTGGCGTGAGTCTGAAAGCTCTGTGGTCTTCCTCTTCCTCTTTTAGTAAAGCTCACGCAGCATTTCGAAGCAGACAACACACATACTAGAACTGGCTGGCACACGTTTGGAGATTAGCGACGCAGATGCTTAGTGCACATCTAAACACTATGGCATCAGCATGTTGAGTTACCAAAGTTGGCACAAATAGTTCTATCTTGAAGCTCTCATCTCATTTGTGTGTGTGTGTGTGGAATGAAGGTTATGGTGAAGGTGGGGCTTTAATTGAAGGCTCCCAGACAGCAAAACATATAAAAATATACCTTGCTGTGATGTGGACACATTTACACCACAGACCTACTTTTGGGCATAAGATTTGTTTTAGTGGTATCTTTAGAGGGTTTTATGATAAATAGCAGGAATTTGTGATTTTTAGGGCATGTAAACAAAACAGCACAAGTCAAACTGATGGTTTTCAGGTTGATCTTGTCTCAAGGAGGGAAGAGTGTAGGTCTATGCAAGAGCAAGTTAAAATGAAGAGTATTGAATATAATGTATTGGTTAGGAAAAAAAAACAATTAAAAAAAACAATATATATATA
>KV751334.1:5967340-5978570 GCA_001698575.1 Mola mola | reverse complement strand
AAACGACTAAACGACCCTTCGACAAAACGAAACAAAGTTCACTTCACTTGCAGTTTCAACAAAATTCACAAGACGGTAAACATACCAAAACAATAGTATTTCAACGTCAAACAAAGAAGTACTCGTGTGTAACTGGAGCTTTTGAAATATATTTCAAACTCTTATAATGTGTGATTGCACACGCACACACACACACACACTCAGCAGAGTAGAATTTGTATTTCTACCCTCAGCACATACATACATCAATTTGATGTGGCAAAGATTTCCTTCCAGCTACGCAGCAAAAAGCAGGGCAAAACATGAAAACTTTATAAATGCCACGGGCCTTGTTAAATTACTGCCTTCCCCTTCAAAATCTTATATAACCTGCGATTCACTATTCATGACATCAGCTGACAGCTATGGACACCTAAAACGCCCATCAACCAAACTTTGACTCCTTATCCTACAGTTGGGTAAACACGCAAAGTAAAAATATATATGCTGTGCTTAGGAGCACCCCAATGTTAGTCCCACAAAAATATTCAAATAAACTGTATTTAAATAACCACTTATTATTTGCATTTGCAACATATAGCCATTGTGTGATTATTACCTATCTATTAAAAACAACTAGCTGGAGCGTTCATTTTTACACAACTCTTCATGTTACTGTCATTCAGGAACATTAACTCAGGTGATTCAGTATAATTGAGCTCCTCTTTAATGTTCCAAATCATTGGGTGTAGCATGAAGTTGCCCATGGACATTAAAAACAAAACAACAAACAAAAAAAAAAAACCCCTACAAAATGAGCAACCATTTGGCCATAAACCGCTGGTATTACATATTCAAGAGGGCTCCTTAACTGTTTTTGGATGGGCTTCCTCCTCTTTCTGCCCGCATACATGCAGTCTCCCGGAGGGATCATGATCTTGCGCTCCGTGGAGGTAACAGGTGCGCTGTGGGTGAGACAGAGAGCGAAGAGTGAACTTCAGTGTGGCTGCAGAGAGACTTAAGTCTGCAAGCATGGAAACACTGCTTTACATTATGCCATTCCATGTAATTTCATGGGCTAAAATCTGCAGCAGCCAAAACCCTGCGTTTCTAAAATTAAAACAGGCTAAATTAACCAACATTACAGCATAGCTATAAATCAAATAAGAATAAAACAACAACAACAACAACAACAAAAATAATAATAATAATAGTAATACAGAAGACATATCTGAAAATAATCAACACAATATGAATTCAAATCAAAAAACGTGAAAAATGAGAGGCACTAACCCAGAATCCCGGTGGATAGTTGTTAATTCCAGTATACTGTTGGCTGTGAAGTCACATTCACTTTAAGTGCGGTGAAATGATGCTTCTCACCGAGTGCACCCGACTCCGTAATGCCAAACGATAAATCCAGGGGAAATAAAATAGATCGGCGCGGTCCTGTGTGAGTTCCGAGCTGATGTTTTCATCAGCTTTGCACTGCTCGAGGCAGATGTTGGCTGATGCTTTATACCCAATTGAGTCGCCTTCACTTCCTCGTGTTTCAGGTGGCGGATTCCTCTGAATGACATGTCGGGCTCTTCGCACGCAACTCTGTGCCTCACAAACACGACGCGAGCACACACACTTCCCCCGCGCGCGCACGCACACGCACTCACACACCGGCTTGCGGTGCTTTCAGGTACCCACTGCGTATGGGAATTACGACGATTATCTTGTGTTTTTGTATGACTCCATGTGGGCCGATCTGTTGAAAAGACGCTAGACTGTGATGTCGAAGATGTCGAAGACTTAAATCAGACTAGTACATTTCTCGTTCTGACTGTTTTTCATTCTGGCTTACATGATGAGCACGGATTAAGTCGCGCGTATGTAAGCATTTCTCTTTATTCCGCAGCTTTACACCCACGGTCAATTCGACTTGCTAAAACAATAACAATAAACAATAACAACAAACAATAACAATACTTTCATTGGTTTACTGCTCCAGTTTTCTATTCGCTTTCGCCATTTTCATTTCAAATTTGGTCGGCTGTTACTGCGTGATGTGTGCGTTTACGCGCAGCCCTTGAAAGCGTCGGGCCAGCCAGACCCCCGCCCGGGGCCGCGCACGCGCAGTGCGAGCAGCGCGAGGGGCGGGCTCACGCGCGAAGGGCAGCGGAGGAGAAATCTCTACATTCACACCGAGGACAGTTGCGCTCGGCGTCGCCCGTGGATCGCAGGGTGGGCTTGTTTGCTGTACCCCGACACAACGCTGAGACGGACGGGACTGCGCTGCGTGTTGCGCACTCTGAATTCGGCTGAAGCGCTTTTTGGAATCCACGCGTTTGGGACAGACTCGGCTGCTGCGTCGCGCTCGGTGAAGATGACGCCGGAAATACGACGAATATTTCATGATTAAAGCAAAAACATGCATGTGCCAAGGGAGTGTCCAGTGCGGGTGGCTCCGTTTTGAGTATAAAGGACGATGAAGTATGCCTGTTGTGTAACTTTGAATGTTGAAATTCATCTTGCCAGTGGCAACAGATGTGTAACCATTAATACCTTGGGAAAAAAATAACAGCTAAATGTCCATTTGTGGGGTTTTATTTTGCAACCGGAAGTTCTTTTAATAATTTGGTTATCTTACTGACTAACTTACTTTGCTTCCATTACTCTTAAAATTTACCACACCGAAATTAATTAAGTGATTAAATGAGCGATTTGGACACCACAGACATGAGCGAGTCTGAAAAGAGGCTGTGGAAACCATTGGTGGTGTTTATTCACGTATGCCCCCAAGCCCAGTTGAAGACGAAGTGTTTAACCAGTTGAGCCTGATTTTAATCATCAATAATGGCTTTTCCGACCTGGGTATCAAGTGTAGGCTAAACAGACGAGGACAAAAGAAGTTTAACATTTCAAAGCTGATCGTTGTTTTTGTTTTACCATCGTCTTGTTTGTATATAGACGAATGCTGTGATGGCAGGGAACAGTTTGTGTCACCACGCAGGGTCCTTTCAGAGTAATCATACTTGATTCTACACTAAAGATAGAGTTAAAACCAGAACACAAACCAGGATTATTTCAAGTCTTTTAAGATTCAAAGAGTTGGCAAACGTGCTTTTTTGTGTTGGTCTACCACGATTTTCTAAAGCAAGTGTATCCTTCGACTCTATGGTTGCTTATAAAACTGTAACTTAATAAAGTCTATGCTTATTCCATTGTGATATGTTCTTTCCAGTCGTTTAAACGGCATCATAAAAATCAGCAGAGGTCCTGTACTTATTTGCACAGTGTATGGCAGCCTACTGTGCTGCCCCCTAGTGTGCAAAATCACGCACTCCAATTTTAAGAACGTCCCTCGAGAATCTAGTGCTTATTGTGTATTTCCATCCATCCATTTTCTACCACTTATCCCGTTAGGGTTCGCGGGGGGTCACCCTGGACAAGTCGCCAGTTCATCCCAGGGCTGACATATAGAGACAAACAACCATCCACACTCACATTCACACCTACGGGCAACTTAGAGTGACCTATTAACCTAACCCCTAGTTTTACCTGGATGCCGGAGTACCTGGAGAGAACCCACGCAACACAAGGGAGAACATGCAAACTCCGCACAGAAATGCCCTGACCTGGCAATCGAACCTAGGACCTTCTTGTTGTGAGGCGACAGCCCTAACCACTGCACCACTGCGCCGCCTTATTGTGTATTAATGCCTCCTAAATCATGCAAGCTCACAGCTGAGTACACCTCGCTATTCTTCTTTAAATAAAGATCACATACTAAAGGTGAGTCCTCTTGTTTTTGTGGCACGTGATCACACAAAAAGACCCCTAATGGTGGTAATGGTGGGTTTGATTGTTCTTACTCATGCACTTCATGGTTTGCTGCGTCAGTCGCCTAATTTCACAACAGAATTAAGAAAAAAATGAAGTGACAAGAACAAACACAACTACAGTGTGGACAGACAGACAGGGAAATATATAGAAACCCATACTAAATGGAACAGTCAATCCAAAAATGAAATTCAGTCAGTATTGACTCACCCCACTCTTTACAGAAAGCCAAGGGTAGTTTTTTTAATTGCCAGTTAAAGTGCTGCAGTAACCTTTTAATTTTTTTTTTTGATGTAGAAAACAGAGTAAAAATATTAAATCTGAAATGCTTCCATACAGCTCAACCAACATAATCCAACCCAAAGTGTGTAATAGGTGTATATATCTTTTTCAATCTTGGGGGTACCACCAGGTTGGTTTTCAGTTGTAGTGACAGGTGGCGTCAGGGATCTGGAGGGTCCTGAGGTCCCACTCGCGCTCTCAGTGGCTGCCATTAAAGCCGGCAGCTTTGGTATCAATGCAAAATCCACTGGCAACACAATCGGAGCTGCCTTCCAGATTAGCCCAGGTTTAAAGCCCTGCTAACGCTGCTGTCAAAGACCTTTGCACGCAACCATGTGTGTGTGCGCGAGCACGTGCATGTGTGTCCACTGGCCGTATGTATGTGCGCTTATGGCACATGTGTGGCTTAATACACGTTTCAGAATAATGACCACAGATCCAAACAGGATTTACTGAAAGCCATCTGCCAGGTGCAATCATGTGGCTTTCATTGATTAAGATGCCTGTGTTAGTGTCAGTGTGGGATTTCAGGAGCTGTGCAGAGCTCTGACATGACAAGTCTGAATCTAATGGACATTCATAATTGATAGGATGGTCAATATCAGAAAGACCGTTCAAAGTAGCACAAAGAGTAGAGGCCTTGTACACAAATATGTGGATATGCATCAGTACCTTTGTGAATGAATTGGAAAACTGTTCATTTTTGCTGATTTTTGAACTGGCCTGACTTCATTCACAGTCACCCTGAGGAGGAAAGTGTAGAGTTCAGAGCACTAATGCTGTTGTCAGGATTGGTGGAGTCAGAGGATAATCCACAGAGTTGTTAATAGACAAGAGATTAAATGGTATACACACACACAAACACCAAATTTAGCTTGGTTCTCTTTCCCAAATGCCCGAACAAGTGTTTAATACCACATTTGAACGGATGTTTATTGTGGGGGGTAGACCTGTTTTGATTTTATGAGATGATGGAATTAAATCCAGGAAATTAGACAATTAAATAAACCTGCTATACAGAAAATCATCCGAAAATATGATTACAGGAAAAAAAAAATGTAATGAATGAGAAGCATAACATGTTTACTGTACAAACAAATTAAATGTTTTACCTTGAAAAAAAAGAAAAACCTCTGCATCAAGGCTGACTTAAAGTTTTTATTTCACAGAAAGTGAAAAGACAATTTGAGTTAACTTTGTATAATTTAAAAGATATTTTAACTTGTATTTTTACGTGAGGTGAACTGAAACTACTACGAGTTAACCTCTTTTTTTCCAGTGTTGTTGCTATGACCCAGGATTACAGAACTGACAAATTCTGAGATTCAAGTTAAAGTGGAGCATGATAAAACAATAAAAAGCATTTCGATATATTAAGTGCTGCTTTTCATTGTTCTGTGTAGTGTTAGGCCACCTAGGTTCATACACTCCCAGGCATAAATCAATTAACAAATGAACCATAACAGTAATACATTTAGATTTATGATAGGGATACTCTTCTTCTGTGGTACTCTTTATTGCTATGGGTGGGATTTTTGTTTAAAGCAGGTAACTGGATGGTTAACAAATCAGTTCATTTTTTCTGCTGATATTTACTGACACTCTCCTACAGTTTTTCATCCCCACTGGCTTATTGCAACACTCAAGGTTATGCAGTTCAATTTAAGTAGTCTTGAGCGCCACATGAGTGTTTTTTTGGGTATGCATAATTTGGCAACATTGCCCAACAGAGCATACTGCTGAAATAATGTCTCAAACTAGTGATTTTCAGTCATGTTTCAGTCTGTGTATCAAGAGCTTTATTTACAAATCTGGGGAAAATCTTTTGTTGACATTTGGATTTGTGTATTTCAAAGGTCATTTTACAGTCACAACGAGGATCAGAGGGAGGTCGTCGCCCTCTTCTGCCTCCCTCAATCTGTCTTTAAGATGCTGCATCCAAGGTCTGTGGTGGTTCTGTGCGAATAAACGAGGCAGACAGAGAGATGGCGAAAGCGCCACAGTGTTGTGCAACACCCAGGATGCTGGGAAATCCTAGAAGCGAATGAATCACCCCAGCAAGGAGGAATGTTGACAGCTGAATGCTAATCTGAAATCAGGCCATAATGTGCACAAACAATATGTAAGGCTATGATAGGTTTGATTACTGTTTATTGGATGTGCTTTAGCTTTAATCAGCAGCAGCTTAAATATGCACAGTTTGAGGAATGTGTACAGCTGCTGAAGGAGGTATAAATACAGTGTAAAATAGCTTGGTGTGCTTAAAGTGAACGCTCCAGAGGGCTACAATCCCTGCTTCCCACTAAATCACTGGCAGACCAAGAGTCCCACACGCACACACACACAGTTTTTAAACCATTGCCCTAGGTGACACACATTTAAAAACCGCACTGGCTTGTACAGCCAGAGGCCAATGGCCACAGAGTGAATTTCATGGTGAAGATCCAAGAACACTAGGAGAATCCTCTCTATCAGGCAACTTAGCACAGAAAGTCACTTCTTTTGCATTTCAGCCCAACCCTTAATATCTCCACACATCTGTTAAAGACAGCAACATCACACTTAATTCAGCCTATATTCCACTGGATTCAGCACAAAGACAAGATTTTTAATGTTCAAACTGACTGTTTGTGGAAATATACACACATATATGAAATCTACACACATTCTGGATTTCATGCCTGCAATAATGTAAACCCTGTGTATAACTTATAGAAAACAAAATCCCAACTTTTTTGGGATTGGGTTTTTGGTTTCCAGAGTCGGACACTGATACTTGCTCAATTTAAGGTCAAATTAAGCAATAGCTTTTTTTGTTCATAATTTACACAATGAGTCAATAAAATTTCAAGGAAGTCATGAAAATCACAATTGCCCAGACACTAAGTTGCTTGTTTCTTTTGGCCAGTCCAACCAACCGTCCTTATCAGGACCCGATCGATTCAGTTGATTTTATGTGTTCGTTGTGTTCTGTTTTGACAGTGTTTGTGTTGATCTTCAATGTCCTGTCAAGTTTCCCGCCTTTGTAATCCCCTACACCTGTGTCTCGTTTTCTTCCCTTCCCCTCCTGTGTATAAGCTTTGCTTTCCCCTTCCTTCTGTGCCAGACTGTCTTTTCCCTGGTGAGCGTGCTCCAGCCATTTTCCCGTGTTGTCTTGTGAGTGTTTTGGACTTCGGATTGTTTCACTGACCAATGTTTTTGCCTTATGATTTGGATACTGTTGCTAGCACTGACTGTTTGCCTGGGTGCCGACCCCTTCTTGTAATAAACCATTTTTGACTATTTTCCGGAATGTGGGGTCGGCTTTTTGGAGTCTGTTTCCTGTCTGAGCCTGATAGTCCCATCCTTAGAGACTCTTCCTTTACCTCGATAAATGACAAGATAAGACAGCAAATCTTCAGATTGGTGAAGCTTAAATATTTGACATATTTGCCTTGAAACCAGTAATCCATAAATTGCCTAACTCTTACAACCTTTAATGTCAGATGAAATGGCGTTGAATGATTTTATAGCACATTTATGAACATCTGAAAGCAGAAGACAACACAACACATGTTCTTGATGATGATTACTTTCACTATAAGACCACTTGCTTCAATGAAATGATTTAGGTTTGGTGTTGTGTTATCTGTCAATAGTGTGTCTAGTACAATATGTAGGAAAGAATAGACCTGGGGTTCATCTCAAACCAGCTTATGTTCCCTGCAGTCAGTGCGTCTTACCACAGAGAGGCGAACGCTCCCAGCCACGGAGGCAGACGTCTTGACCACGACTTCTGGGATCTTACCAGCAGCAGAGGTAAAAACACAGTCAGTTCTGAAAAAAGGTCTCTTAATTCTGTCTCACTGTCTACATCACAAATTTTCTGACACGTGATCTACTTTATATACTGAACACCAACTATGTTGACATTATTAAAAGTTATTCAATCCCATCCAAACCATATGTAACTGAAATTAATTGGAAGGAAATTGAATGAGTCAGTCCATTTGCTGCCCACATGCCACAGCGATGTTAATAAAATCCAAATGCATTCTCCTACAGCTTGTTTGTAGCTCACGTAAGAAACATCTGAGTTCAGGCCTGGAGAGAAAAGTGTTCCTACACCGAACAATGCTTTCATTAAACTCCACGGGAACCCTGTCGCCTGCCTGTCGGGCCACTCTCTATCCAGGTCGTCAATTTCAGCGACATCACTGTGTTGTGATTTGGTCTTGTCTGGGGGATTTTCAGTTTCTGACCTCTGGTGAACATGGTTTGAAGAAGTCGTCAGTCGAAACATCTTACAATTGATTTTGCTCACATGGTGACAAAAAAACAAAAACAATACAAGTGGACAGTGCGTTTCTATGGCCCACCCTGCATGAAAAATGTGTTTTACTCATTGTTACTTCGCTAATGTTTGGCCTTTGCGATGCAGGATGACGCATGTGTAGTTCGAGACTAGAAGGCAGTTTTCAGAAACACCTGCTGGTGTTTACCTGCATACCTGGTGGATATTGTGATATTACATTATTTGGAAGTCTGGGACCGGATTTTTAAGTAGGAGGCATTTTTTTTTATCTAGGCAGCATTTCTAACTGAAATTGAAAAATATTTTGAAAAAATCATAGATGATGAACTTTCATCAGTTGTAACTATCATCATTACTGTATTAGAATCCAATTATTATTCAAGGCACAGTAGCTTTGCATTTTTTAAGCATGACGAGGGGACCTTAATGGAAAGCCGATGTGTTGAAGTTTCTCTTTCCACATAACATTTCAGGAGCTTCACAGTTGTAGAATTCTTCTAAACAACTGAAGTAGATTGTTGTTGTATTGGTAACAAAATACAAAATGTGCACCAAGTCTGGGGAAGATCCTTATTTGAGTTTAAAAAATATTATATTTATTTCACCTTTCTATCCCTAAATGTCCCCAGCTCCTTCAGTTGTTTAAGAAACTGATTAAGTTTTGCTGTGAGGCTCCGGAAATCTTTTGTGGACAGGTAGCAGTTCTGCAAGGCACCCAAAGTTTGCAAAATACCAGCAAGTTTTAGCCATCATCAATTACTACAGAAAAGGCTACAGCAGAATCACCATCACATTAGTGTGCTCAAATTAAAAATGTTGAATTTCATCGCTGATGAATCAATGTGAGCATACATGCTGACGCTGATCAGTTTTGTTTTTTTTGTGATTAGTACTGTTGCCTGACAGCTGGAGAGTTCTGGGTTTGAGACAGTGGTTTTCTTTGTGGAGTTTTATGTTCTCCCGGTAACTTTGTGGGTTCCCGCCGAGTGCTCTGGCTTCCTCCCATAATCCAAATACAAGCAAGGTAGGTGACTTGGCGAGTAAATTTCCCATAGGAGTGAAGGTGAGTGTGTGTGACTGCTCATCTCTCTTTGTGAGCCCATTTGATAACCTGGTGGCCTGATCATGGTGTACCACGCCTCTCACCCAGCGTCACAGGCTAAAATGGACATTAAACGCAAATTTCCAACCAGTAACCAAGTTTGTCTTCACTTTCATTTCGAACCCCGATTCTGTGTATGATGCTTCATCCAAAGTAAATAGTAAATGTATAGGTTCATTCATGTTGCCGTGGCACAACACACGTGACACGCAAATTTACCCTCTGGGGACTTATAAAGCAACCGTGAACTTTGAACAGGATGTGGCATCTGTGTCATCTCATATTTAACTGACTCTGGGTTTAAGGAATGGATTCTAAACACAAGGTGCTCCGTCTGTCTACATATGGCTCGACTGTTTAATGGATCCAGATGTAAAAACATGGCAGCTCTGAAGAAAACCATTGCTCAATACACATCTTTCAAAGTAAAATTCTACTTATATTGTGCATAAAAAAAAAAGCCGCCTGAATGTTTTTGCCAAAGTTTTCTCATCTGAAGTCCAATGAGAAGAAATGGTGAAAAAAAAATTACATTTATTACATCAGCAAAATATTTATTTATTCATGACAGCACAGTCTTGACTAAAAAAATTCCACCGAGGCCTGTGAACCAAAGGCATAAACACACCAGTAAAAGCAGTCAAAGAGACTAGAAGACTAAAAAGTAGCTTGGCTAGAGTCCCTTTCTCTTTCCATTGGCTTTCTTCCTTCGTGCACTTATTTTTAAAGTGTCAATAACAGTTTTACTGGATAAAACCTGTCTTCATTTTTATTTTATACACTCTTCTTTTCTGCTGATTTCAACATGCCACCTTTATAACACTTATATCTTTCACATTTGTTCAAATAAAATCTCTCTTGGCTCATGCTTACCCTCACCTCTGCTGCAGATCTGACCTTCTTGTCCCTGCTCTGGTTTTGTCAAATGGGAGCAGGGCATTGGACTAAGCCAGCCCTGTCACATCTCCCCTGGTTTCGAATCCATGAGAGGGACTCTTTAAGGCGTTTTGGTCCTGAAGGGTCCAATAAAGGCAGTTTATCAGGGCCTGATTGGTCAGTTTGTGGAAGCATTAACAAGGCTAGTGGTCTGGGCCACTGGTGTCCAGGAGACTATTTGCACCTTGGCTAGAAGTCACCAGCATTTTATTCTTATTTCAAGTACTTTGGTGTACTTCCTGGTAGGTACAGCAGCTTAGCTACCTTTTGTTAGGAGAGCGAACCTGGTGTCTCATCCAACCTGTTGGTGCTGACAGAAAAGAAAAACAGATTTAATGTTGTTGTTTGTTGTACTGGAACTCAGATTTTTTCCAACAGAGTTCATAGTTCTAATCTTCGACACTCACAGCGAGGTTCACCTTGCTGTCTTGGATTACTTGCGCTGCTGCCAAAGGAAGACTGGAAGTTATGGATGGTCTCTTGAAGTATCTGCCTTTCGCGGCCCTGATGACAGCCAACAACATTCATTATAAAACCAGTTGAGCCAAAGATGGTTTTTGACTTTCAGTCAGTCACACTGGCATCCATTGCACGTTATCCCTGTTGGCAATTTGCAACTTGTTCAAAATGAGTCAAGCTAAATCTCCTGGTTCACAATGCTAAAAGTTTACTATGACATTAATGTTTAGTTGTACTGCAGAAAAACATTTAAAGGTATATAACAGCAGTGTTTTAACCAAATGCACCTTTCCGGCATTGAGCTCTGATATGGCAGCCAAAATCTGTTGTCTGGGTCCATCTGTTTT
>KV751334.1:5898711-5959895 GCA_001698575.1 Mola mola | reverse complement strand
CAGCGGGCTCCAGCCGTAGTTGTTCCGGCTGTCCACCGAGGCTCCCTTTCGGAGCAGAAAGCGGACCAGGTTCTCGTGGCCGCTGGCCGACGCGAACTGCAGAGCGGTGTTGCCCTCCTCGTCGGTGCAGTCCACCGGTACCAGCGACAACATGTCCGCGATGCTGCACTCCGACCCGGCCTCGGACCGCAGCCTGCTCTGCCGCCCGGACTCTTTGGGGGCCCCGGGCTCCAGAATCCCCCGGGCGGTTTCATAGTCCCCCTCGTCGCAGGCACGGAACAGGAGCAGCGAATTCGCGGGGACGCCGAAGTTCATGTCGTCATTTAAAGTGTGTCGGTTCGGCTCCAGCTAGCGGCGGGGCGAACTTCTCCTCTGTCACTCGGCGGCGGCCTGTGTTTGGAAGTCATGACGCACAGTAAAACAAAGTTTTAAACTCATTTAACGACTCCTCTTCTTCTTCTTCTAGGACTCGGGCCGACCGAGAAACCGTCGTTTTTTAGCACAGTCTAAACGCTCATATCCTAACGGGTTCGAACGCAACAGCTTTCTGGCAACCTGCCGGCACGGTCCCGGTTCCGTTACTTGTTTAGCAATCTGACCGGCGCTTTACACGTTTTTCAGCCCAACACGTGACTTCCGCTTCATCTTTCAAAACAAGAGCCACCTCATACAGCAGTAAGCTTTGTTTGTCCGCAGGGGTTTGTGTTGGGTACACACCGCAGGTATGATGTATGCAGCCTCCTTAAAAGTGCCCAAAACTCATACGTGGGTAAAAGTCTTAAAGTTTCTGCTATTAAATAAACTTCTGACGTTAATGGCGATAAATGTGCTTTAATAAAAAAAAATACAAGTAAAAGTAAATACCTGTATTGTATACTACTTAAATCATGGGCTTCAGGAGCTGAAAACGATGCAAACAAATTGATTACCACATATCAAACACTCCAGGCAGAACCATATGACACTACTTCGTGCCACACACACGAACAGGGCGTCATACGAAACAACGGTGTGCTGCTCACTTCTCTCTGACCAAAACACAGCGAACAGACAGCCAACGGAGAGCAGATATAAAGAGACTTTGCTCCTGGCTGACCCGGTCGGTACCTGTTCTGCTGAGCGCAGGCCGGATCTTGTGAGCGATGACGCCAAATTCCCCTCAATGAGACTACGCGGTCTCTGGCGCGCTCTAGTGGCGAGGAGCGTTACTACAACGCAATGTGACCCATCAGAGGGCCCCAAATCTTCCTGTTCGGTACGGGTCGCCTCAATATTACAACTTGTAATCTGAAAAGGAACTATTAAGGAAAGTTCTAACATATATGTGTAAATGTCATTAATAGTCAAAATTATTTTCAATACCTTTAAATGTAACATATAGAGAGATATCTGGTTCCGATTCTACTTATCATTTCGGGTGAATAGTTTTTTAATCAACTGTCTTTTAAATGGTCGAGGAGAAAGGTCAGAGAATTGTGTGGAGTAAAGTTGTGCTTATAGATCATTCTGTAATATGAAAGGACCCGTTCTTGAAATCCTGATATTTAAGTTCAAATGAGTTTGATTGATAGAGTTCAATAATTAAGTTGGAATAGCTACAGAAAAAGACGGATACATTACTCTAGACAATGATTCTATTTTGGTAATCAGAATAAGAATGAATATGGATAAATCTCTCTATAACCAAGAGGTATGAACAGATTTATTCTTCCTCAATGTTCATTTCTTCTTCTTAAATAAATGTAATGGTGTAAAGGTACTTTAATAATGAATTCAAAGATACAGAATAATAAGTGTTGTGAAATGGTCCTTCAAATAGTCCTTAAGCATTCATAAATGAGAACAAAAAGGAGGAAAAAAATATGGACGGCATTATCCAGATAACTATCAATTGTCCTATATTATATGCTTTTATTTTGAAAACATTTTATCGGATGCGTGAGTAAGTAATTTTGTAAGCTTATCATTAAGATGGCAACTTCATGTGCACTGCACTGCCATCCCGTGGTCATAAATAGGGACTACATAGACCAATCTGGTATTGATTATAGGTGCTGCGCAACAGTGCGACGGGACCAGGCCTTTTGAGGAACATCAGAGGGAAGATAATACAAGGACGATGAAAAAAAATAGACAGAAATTAGGATTTAAAATAAAAATAAAAGGGTAACATCATAATTCCTGCCAGGTCAAATCATATAACCATGGCATCATATTTATGCTTAATTTTCCTTACGTTTTGGTTAAGGTTACAAAGTAGGACTGCTGATTAATTGAAAATTTCTGTTTGATACTTTGAATGATTACTTCAGCGCCGCCATCTGTACTGTCGGCACAAAAAATTAGTCGAAGAAGTTTAGTGAGCAAGTAGGCGGGGATTGGAGTTTACATACTGTTCATAGTTACACGTAATTATGTAATTATTTAGCACTGACTGATTAATAATAAATAGTTTGCAGTTAGTAGCATCTGTATTCAGTTAGAACACACGGCTCCCCATTGCATTCAAAGTAACCACTACGCGTCGCTGTTTATAGTGTATTATCCAAAAACACCAAAGAATAAGAATTTAGAGCCCCGGATGAACGCTACATAATCAGGAAGCGGGCCTCTGTCCGGCCTTTCCGTGAACAGCCAACCACGTTGGTGGCAACTGTTCCTGGCTCACCGCTGTTCGCTTGAAGTTCTTCCGAATAAGTCGGCCAGGAGCGCTCACGATGGTACGTGCAGTTCCACTGTCACTTTTGTGATGTTATTCAAAGCAACTTTTACAATATTTTCCCAGCCACATGGCTGAACTTGCGCGCTGAAATTTTCCGGAGTTGGTTAGCCAACGCTGGTAGCTTTTGTTGCTTGAAGTAACGTATGTTCCGGCACATGTCCTTTGCACACTGGACTGTAGGTGTTGACAATTGATTTATAACCGCGACTAAATATAGAATATCGAACTATTCTTCTAATCCCAACATTATGCCAGCAGTGTTTGCTTTATGTGCCTGTTATGGCTAACTGCATCTAACGCTGGCGATCGCGATAATAGAGTTAACATTGGCTTACGCTCGCTCTTTTATGCGAGGTTTATGATGCATTGAGAAGGTAGTTTTAGAAATTGCCGTGGAAACTCATTCATAGTTTAACCAATTTAGAAAACTGCATTTTCTTAATGAAAAGTTACTGTCAGTGTAAGACATCCCACGTGCTAGTTAGCTGGTTCTATGTTTAGGTGCTCGCGTAAATTTGGGTTAAAAGTCTGCAGCTATCGGTAGGATTAAGTTCTAACCTGACAGTTTTATATTAATAATGGATGTCTTAGATTTGATAAAGCAATAGGGTTTACATCCCTTAGTTTAGTCTGGACTTCATCCTCCCAAAACCATGTCTCACTTTCATGCCAACATGAAATTCTGTGATCGTGTTTTGATTTTATTTTATTTTCTCACAACTGTAGGCTTTCAAGGACACTGGTAAGGCACCTGTCGAGACCGAGGTCGCCATTCACCGCATCCGCATCACCCTCACCAGCCGTAACGTCAAATCTCTGGAGAAAGGTTAGTAAACACTCAGAACAGTTCTGATTAATGGACCAGCACGCCTGAGCTATGAGGACAAAAACTCGTCTGATACACCTGACGATTGTATACGCTATTCTGAGCCTTTCGAGGCTTTTGAAGTGTTATGATGTGATTACTGGGTGCCTGTGTGTTAAAGTTTGTCTTTTTCTCTCCAGTCTGTGCTGACTTGATCCGTGGGGCTAAGGAGAAGAGCCTGAAGGTGAAGGGACCCGTCCGCATGCCAACCAAGGTATTGCTTTAATATATGGACGGAAGACGTACAGTTTGCTGTTATAGGCATCGAATGTGTGTCCCTGTCAACAACCTCTTACGCTTAATTAAATGGTACAGGGGCATGAAAGTGACCTCCCTGTTGTCACTGAGTGATGAAGTATGGTCAGAACTAACACAGGCTTGTACGTTGGCTACTAATGAAAACACGTGAAGCATGTAAACAGCAAGTGCATACCTTCAGTTTTCTGGAAGTGTTTAGTCACAAAACCTTTGCCTATGTTTTGCACCTGCCCCGCCCTCTTGTCTCATTCCTTCTTTTTAAAGAAAATATGGGATGTAGCTATATTCTGGTATACAGCAGATTAAGAAGGCACTTTATACAAATCGTGTTGCACCAAATGATTTTTATTACTGTTTTAAAGAGAATTTTGAAAAATGTCATGATCTATAATATAGAAAATTGTCCCACTAACAATTAATTCAAGCACCTTTAAAGTTTAATACTTGGGAAACTTTTGGAGTAATATCCAATTTGAGATGTAATGTTTCAGTGTATGAAGCAGAATTTGAGCTGAAGATAAGTAGATTTACCAAATATTCAGATTGGTTAAATAAAATTCTGAAAGCTCGTGGTTTTCGGTGTCCATAAAGACATGCCTTCAGTTAACAAAGTTCTCCTAAAGTTGCCCACACGAAGAGCCTTACATCCTGAAATGAATTGACCACATACATATCATGACTCATTTACTCAACTAGAGCATAGCTGCAGCAAGGTGTTGTGTATTAATTTGCTAAAGCTAAAATGTGATCTCCCCTCCAGACTCTGCGTATTACCACCAGAAAAACACCCTGTGGTGAGGGATCCAAAACTTGGGATCGCTTCCAGATGAGGATCCACAAGCGTCTGATCGATCTGCACAGTCCGTCTGAGATTGTCAAGCAGATCACCTCCATCAGCATCGAGCCGGGTGTCGAGGTCGAGGTCACCATCGCAGATGCATAAATCAAGCAGATGATTTCAATAAAGAAATGAATAATGAAGCTGGTGTTCTTTTTTTGTTGGCCGGACTCTTCATGTGAAAAGCTGACGTGTATTGAGAAATGAACAGTTAATTTTTAGCTGTAGGCAGGTGAAGGAACACTGCGTTAGCATCACTTACAAAAGATTTATATCACTTATGAAATGACCAATGGGCTCGTAATCCAAACTGAGGCCAAAATTGCAAGACAATTTCCAAACATCAAAACTTCCATCGCTGTTCCCTCTACAGAAAGCTAAAGTGCTGCTGTACTTTTAACGGTGTTTGACAGCCTAGGTCGGGAACCTCAGAGGACAAGAATTTGAAGAGCAGCTTGGACAACTGGTCACCATCATATAACTATAAAACTGAAACAAAGCTCCCCAAATGATTTTTGTTTATTGAAAAGTCAAATGAGGCGAGTGCAGCACAGGGCCAGGAGTTAAATCAGCTGCTCGCAGAGCATCAGGAGTGACAGAAATCCAAAATATGCACAAGTAGCGACTGGCCAGGCTATTGGCAAAAGTTCACTGTGACAGCAGACACTTGTTGAAATGTGTAGCTATGTTCAGCCTGCAGTAAAATGGATTTTTATTCAGACTCTATTTCACACGGACCTTTACCACCAGTAGACTGGTCCGTAACTGCTCTGCCACCTGCGGATATTTTCTCTTTTTGTACTATTGCTGACTATAATGGAAAATATGAGTGCATTTAAACAAAAAAACATTTTCATACTTTATACTTGTATAGTTATTCCACAAAGTATTTCAGTCCTTGTTTAATTTTTTTTATTCCAAAATCTAATATTTTGATGTTTTTTTCAGCTGTAGACCATAATGATCAAAATGAAGATAAAAGTTCTTGAATTGTTTTACATGAGTCTACAATGTGCTGTATTAAAGTTTTTAAATATCTGATTAAAAAAATTCACAGCATAAACTTGATCACACTCACCAAAATTGCACAACAAATGAAACTGAAAATATCTGCACGTTAGCTTTATTGCTTTTCCATTTAAACTTGTTTTTTCACTCCTCATACTGAGTCATAATTTAAATCTTAATGAAAGATTGTCTAGTTTGAACGAATTACAAAATTATTCTGCATCTATTGAAAATTAAATGACTTAACTTCACCAATAAACTGCATTAATTCAAGAATGAGCACATTAAATTGCGTTTTTGTGAACGAAACGACCACAGATAACAGTAATCAGCTTTAAATCAGTAAAATGGCTCAGTAATGTGACATTGACAGCTACATTTACAAACATCTGCTAATATCACCTAAATTAGTCAGTGTAAAGTGCTGGTGGGACTCCTTCATACAGGCCCGCACACCTTAACAGGATTTTGTTTTTGCTTTAAAACGAAATAAGGTTAAAAAAAAAAAAAAGTTTATTTAAGGGGAGAATCCTGATTCTTCATTGACACTGTTCTCATATTTACTTCTTGTCTTTGTGTCACACTGAACACAGATCTCTGTGGACATCAAACAGACCCTCTTTTTTAATCTTTGCCTCAAAAAGTGAACTGTTTGGCCATTTTTTCAAAAGAAATGGTCATCTGACCTGTATGAGCCACCTTCAGGTTTGGTGCTGTTTCGGTAACAACATCCCTGTTGACTGAAAAACAGAGAATCCTGTTCATTATGAAACAAATCTTCTGAACCTGGCATTACTTGTTGGCCACATTCTGAGTGTGCTCCTCGCATGATCTGATTTCTCAAAGCTGGTTGGTCATTTCTGGATGATCAGCTGACTTTACACCTGCTTTCAATTAAAACTGATCACAAGCTCCCTGCTGGGTTTCAGTCCATCACCATCAGCAAGCCTACGTTCAGCTGAAATCACTCGATTAAAAAGATTAAGTTTTGTCTCATAGAGGGTTATTAAATCCAAATTTGTGAATTTGCACAGAGCTTGGTGGACATTAGGAGACCTTATGGAGGCGTCCTGCCTTGATTTGACCGGTGAAGACTGTGACCAAATGCAGCCTGTTGACATGGAGCTGACCTGTCCTGTCAGCACGTCATCCCAACAGGTAACACTTTCCGCTTGTGTCCAGTTCAATTTGACAGGCTCGCAGGATCCTGGCCTTCTCTCAGAAGCTTCACTGTTATGTGTCTGCAGAGTGAAGTGCCAGGCAGTGCTGAGGTGCAGACCATGAGAGTTTACCTCCGAGTCAGGCCCTTCTCTAAAGAGGAACTGTCTGACAACGAGGACCAGGTACAGTGTGGTGCTGAGTATGAAAACATCACCTCATAAAGCCACACACAGCCTGCTCAACTTCATTTAACAGTCACTTGGACAAGTAAAACCTCCACTTTCATTGTTAGTTTTTTTTTTTTTTTTTTTTTTTTTTTTTTTGGTTGCTGCTCCTGACTAAGAATAGCATCAAGCTCCACACATTAAGGATTGTATAAAAATTCTCCTACACCTTGCAGTTTTTTTGTTGTTGTTGTTGTTGCAGAAAAAGCATAAATATTACATTACATAGTTGTGCACTGCTGGATACTTGATTAGTTTCCACAATATTTGTGTCTTAAATATTTGTGACATCTTAAATAATTCCCACAGGCCAGCCTCAAAAAAATCTGATTTTTCAGTGAGCGCAAACAAAGCCTCACAGGGATACATATTAAGGACTGCTCTCCCTTCACTGTTCCTTGGATCAGACTTTGCTGCTTGTTTTTCAGTCAGGCTGCCATTTCCCCCTTTGATTCCCCCTCTCAGGGTTGTGTAGTGATTGAAAGCAGCCAGACTGTGACGCTGAATGCACCAAAGGGCTCTGCCAACATGAAGAGCAGTGAGAAGGGCATCGGCGTGTCGCTCCACAAGTTCGCCTTCTCTCAGGTCTGCAACCCGGCTACATGAACTTTTATTATGCACAGTTATTAAAACTTTGTGTTACATTACACAGCAGGTGATTTATATATTTTTTTTCTTATGGCTTGTAGATTTTTGGCCCTGAGACTACGCAGTCTGAGCTATTTGACCTTACGGTCAAAAGCCAAACGCACGATTTCTTGGAGGGGAAGAATGCGTTGATATTCAGCTATGGTGTAACAAATGCTGGGAAAACATACACAATCCAAGGTAAAGATAAAAACATTCCCACAGCTTCTTCTCCTGCCAGGCTACTCATGCTGTACAATATTTGAAGGAACTCCACAAGATCCGGGGATCCTTCCTCGAGTGCTGGACGCCACCTTTCACTACAGTGAGGGCCGTCAGTATGAGGGGATGGATCTGAAACCCTACCTCAGGAATGATGCACAGTATCTGGATCCTGACCAGGTCAAGCAGGAGAGAAGTGCTAAAGCTGCCATTTTTGCTTCAGTCAAAGAAGTGAGAGAAGTTTTTTTGTTTGTTTTTTTTTTGGTTTTTTTTTTTTTGTTTTTTTGTTCATTCAACTTGAGATGATTGCCAAAGAAGAATTTTAAAGTTGGAGTGAAACTCTGCACTAATACAATGACATGAATATTCCTGTGCTCCCATCCAGGAGTGTGATGCTCTCAGATCAAGCAAGGCTTCAGAGTCCCTGACCAGCTCCACCAGCTCGCTCTCGGCCTCCTCTGTGTCCCATGATCAAACCGGTAGCCCTCTATGATGCTTCACTCTAAACCCACAGTCCTGTCTTTAAGGCCCTAAAAGCACCAAAGTATCACCCGTTCAGAATGATAGTATCAAACATACCAATGATACAAACTAACTAATCTCCAGTCAGATTTTAAACCTAAGGCTGCACGTTTGAACATGTGTGTGAAGAATGAAGTAGTGTAGTTGACCACGAGCTCTTTCATTTTGTTAGCATTAAGCTCTATATCAGTAACTAACATTAACGTAAACATGGACGACACCTGACCCAGTCCCAGTGAATAAACGCTGCCATCCATCTTTGTCTGAGCCAGTCTGCAAAGTAGCAATGAGGAAGCAGAGCTTCAATATTGAGTTCATGCTCGCCCAGTCATGAGCAGAGCTCAGGTGCCAATCATGATGATACGCCCCACTTATATGGCATCGAATAAAGAACGACCTGATCAGAAAAATCACACTTAAACATACACAAACATGGTTAGAACTACCTAAAAGGATTGAAATCATCCTCTGGGGAGAAAAATGTATTTAAAATTTGGTTTTAGTTTGGCCCAAATCCTACCTTTTATATAATTGAGAGTTTTTGATCTACACTGCAGCCCACCACCAGAGGGCGATCAAGATGCTTTTGCCTCAGTTCCAGGGAGCTCTCGTGTCAACCATCTTTATATACAGTCAGTGGTAACCATAACAAAATGGTTCCACACAGAGATGGATGTAAACAGTGACTTCATAGGGGGGGGCATGTGACCATGAAGTAGTAATTTTATCTTCTATCTTAGTTTTTTTTTTTTTTTTCCCAAAGTTTAAAATTCTGCTATATTGCCAAACTGTTTGTTTTATTTTCTTTTTTGAAATAAATAGCTTGTTTTATTGTGATCTTTCTCAGCCAAGTTTAATGTCCGAATGGTAACCAGTACTTGGTATCACTGGAAGAATTTGTTCAAGATGATAAAATTCTCATCATGCATGATATCATATCTCTTCTTTAGTCTCGGCCAGCAACCCAACGCAAGCAGACGGCAGCCAGTTCGCCTTGTGGGTGTCATTCTTTGAAATCTACAATGAGTGTGTGTATGATCTGCTCCAACCCTCCCTGTTCTCCAAGTCCAAGAAACGTGCTGCGCTTCGAGTGTGTGACGACGGTGCAGGGAATGCGTATGTTAAAGGTGTGAGCTGGTCTTTATCAAATGTCCTTAAGGAAAAAAACAATACTGTTTGAGGTTTCAAATAGAATTACAATGAGTGCTTTGTATTTTAGATCTCAGGTGGATCAACATCCAGAATTTGAGAGAAGCCTGCAAACTGCTGCAGTACGGAAACAAAAACAGAAGCGCCGCAGCCACGAAGATGAACCAGTCCTCCAGCAGAAGGTAAATTATTAATCTCATATCTTTTCTTGGTGTCATTTTCTGTTTGTAAAACTCATACCAGCTACCCTTACAGTCACAGCATATTTACCATGAAGTTACTGAAGATCGATGGCCATGCAGTGAAATGGATCTCAGAGTAAGTTTCTCAGCATTTGTTTCCTCCGTAATCATTTTTCATAATTCATGGTTAAACATTGTAGTGACTGTAGTGCTGCCACTGTTTGCTTTTTATTTGACCAAATATCACTTAAATGTCCATTGGGTAGGATCTGGTGACATCTAGTGGTGAGGCTACAGATTGCAACCAACTAAACACCTTTTGTCTCAGTCTACTATACGACAGATCCTCTCCAGTGTTAGATTTGCCCATTCTTGAGAATCCTTTTTCATGTGCATCACTGCCAAATCATTGCAGGCATAAAATGTGTGCATATACTGCCCACCTTAAATTAAAACATGTTACATAAAACATAGGAAATATAGTCTTTAGGAGAAATATGAAAAATAGGAATAGGGCATGGAAAATAATGCAAAAATGTTATAAAATGGCAGTCAAGACCCAACAGTTCCTTTTTAAATGAAGATTCCTGATTCTGTTCATGTATTTGGAAAAATGAATGGGTTCTTCCATTGCAATCTTCAAGGTTTTGTTGAAGTCCATCCTGTAGTTTTAATGTAATCCTGCTAACTAACTAATCTAATCTAACTAACTAAGAGATGGCAGAAAACACGTCCTTACAGCTTAAAGGCCTTACATTAACTAACAATTGAACTTGCTTGAGGAGAGCAGGCAGTTTATATAGTGAAGAATTTTTAAAGGCATCTAATGACCAGCTTGAACTGTCTTACTTCCCTTAAGTCACTGGACCTCATTTAATGTTCTTTGTACTTCATTAAACAGCTCTGATGTAACAAAAAGGAGCTGCGCTATGAAGAAAAAAAGAATGGATTTGTGTTTGTCAGGTTTTCTATGTGTGATCTGGCTGGCTCAGAAAGATGCAACAAAACCAAGACGTTCGGAGAGAGGCTGAAGGAAGCAGGGAATATAAACAACTCCCTGCTCATTCTGGGGAAGTGCATCACTGCCCTTCGCAACAATCAGACCGACAGGTAGAGTTGGTTATAAAAGGGATGCCAATGCTTGTATCAATCATGGCTGAAACCTTCTTACAAGCGCATCTGAATACTAAAGTCCTCTTCTTTTCCTCTGTGTTAATCAGAACGAAGAGCAGCTACATCCCTTTCAGAGAGAGTAAGCTCACAAAACTCTTCCAGGCTGTTTTCTGTGGCAAAGGCAAAGCATTGATGATTGTCAACATTAACCAGTGTGCTTCCACCTATGACGAGACACTCCATGTGATGAAATTCTCTGCCGTCGCCAAACAGGTCGGTCTGGGTACATTTTGGTGTGAGAGGACGCAGTAGAATGAGCTGGATCGAAGAGAATCCAGCTGTAAAGCATTTAAAGACCACATGTGCTGTCTGCAGGTGGTGCAGGTGATTCCAGACAGGCCTAGAGAGTCTCTGGCACCCTGTTTGGTTGGCCATGATGGCAAACCTCTGGTGAAGAACAGGGTGATTGACAGCCAGGCCCTGGAGAGCTACCTGTCAGAGGAGGAGCTTCTTGATGAGGAGGACGAGGCAGACATGTCTCTGCTGCCGCAGAATGTACAGCTGCCACTTAATAATCCCATGATTTTATTCCTCTACTGCCACCATGAGGTTTATTTGTGACCTCGAATGAGAGGCCTCAGCCACTATAGGATACATTTTCTTTTGACACTTTTATTTATGTCCCACTTAAATAAAATTTTGAATGCCTTTGAACTATTACTTAGTTACATAAAACCACCATCCAGTTAAAATTTTAATTTAGATTTTTTATGACCAGATAGCTTCAAAACACTCCCAATAGCCTCAGCTTTATTGTATTCACTGCTTATGAGAAGATATTAGAACACTACACTATAATGGAACAAATTCTAAACAGCATTTATCTAATGTTAATCAAAGGCAACAGGCCATGTTTCTCACAGCATTAATTGGAGAAATATTTAACCTTTAATCATCACTAAAATTCACAATGTTTTACTCTTCCAGGAGCTTGTGAATATGATTGAGACCCTTCGAACAAAACTACTGGCTGAGCGAAGGAGGAACCTGGTTCAAGAGATGGAGATTCGCAAAGAAATGGGAGACGCAATGTTACAACAACTAATGGAGAGCGAAGAACTCCGCAGGTAGGCTATAAAGTTTTTGTAATCAAGGGCTAGTGATGCAAATCTGTAGCACTTTATGGCTGTTCTTACTATTTTTTGTTTTTTAATTTTGTGATTCCAGTTTGTTTGAAGAGTTACAGAATGCATGAACTTTTCAGCATTGACATCCTAAGGCAAACTCTTAAAGGCTTATGAAGCTGGATTACTGAATGGAGTTTGCTTGTAAATGGTTAGTCGACAGATAGAAGACCTGAAGGAGAGCTACCAGGAGAAGCTGGAGAACACTTTTGAGATGTATAAGGACGCCATCAGAGAGCATGCCTACCAGAGTGCAATGAACAATCTGGAGGATGACTATGTACCTCTTGATGAGTTCATAGCTGAGCAGGAGAAAGTGGAGGTTTGTCATTTAAACCATTTATAAAAATCTGAAGTTTTAAAAGGTTTTTTGTCAAGTTTCGGACTTATTCTGTACCCCTGCCAGACCCAGGACCAGGTAATGTAGTTACCCACCGTTCAAATCGCAGTAATTTTATTCAGCTGTTCAACTCGCAGTGCAGAACTTGACTGACTTTAACGCACTTATGACCCACAGGTTCCAACATACTTCTAAATGAGCACGTCTACCTGCACACTCATCTTCATCTTCACAGCATGTTCTATTTGGATATCCCTCAATTAGGCTTTATTCCAAATGGAGCCTTTTACTATATCACAACGCTGACCTTTTCAAGGAGGTGGATGAAGAAAAGTGTATTTGCATGGTCAAAAAACTCCTCCACCATCAGCAAATTTTGACAAAACATAGAAATTTGAATATTAATGAATTTACTTTCATCTAATTTAAGTCAAAATATTATCTTTTTATGGAAAAAGGCCACCAAACCTGAATATTATGTGCACATAAACAGTCATTGTAGCCTGTAGCACATACTGTACTTACTACTATTTTTCCTTCCTGGTCTGGAAAAGAGCTGAAATGTCACTATAAACACTGGTTTAAACCATCCATGTCAAACTTAGACTTTCTATAATAGCTGGAAAACTATTATGAAGCATGAATATTTATGCTTGAAATATTTATACTTTTTCAACCGACTTAGAATATTTTCATCACATAAGTAAAATAGTCATTTTACTTTACAGTGTTAATAAAAAAAAAAAAAAAACCCAATTACTTTAGATATTCTTTGCATAAAGTCAAGTTTTCTGGCTGTTTTTGATAGCAATTGATCAAACTTTTTAATTGGAAAAGATGTTGAAAACTGCTGATAGAGTGGAAGACATGGAAAAACTAATGATGCTGTCTTTACATTTGATCTTATTTGTTTTCTCAAACCATTAGGAGCAAAAAATTCATATTTCTGTGAGTAATTTGTCATGATACGTAAATGTTTGACACCCCTGGTTTAAACACTTTATTACAGAATAAAGAGGTGTATCTGGTGCTGATCATCCTAATCAGCATTATGTGAGTTTTGGCAAGAGCTTAAAGGTAACGCAACTTCTTTTTAAGAAGTCTTGCACACCAAGCTTAAATTGCAAATTTAGCTTTTGAGTCACCAGATGTCGTCATTTTATGCCAACAAACCAAGCAGTCAGAATCCTCAGATTTATTAAAAACTTGAAATCTCTTACTGACTGCGCAGAGCCTCAAACACAAAGTGTCAGAGCTGGAGGCCTTTGTGTCCAAAGTCGGAGGAGTGAGTAGAGCCCCAACAGTGGAGCAGTCGTGCCAGACTCACCTGTCCAAGTCAACAGAAGCAGAAGGTTAGCACAGTTCAGTAGCACAGCTCATCGTTGTCTTCTTTCAGAGGTGCCCTCTAAGATGAATATAGACAATTTTATTTTAAATGTGCAACATAATGAATTTACACCGATCTCAACAAAGCAAGTTCTGAACAACTTTTGTTTTAAGTCAACTTCAGTCTGCTCTTTTCACTCCCACAGTGGATGATCGTTGCCATCGGCTTTACAAAGAAAAGTGTGCCATAGAGAGGATGTGTGAGGACAAACAAGAGGTAACGAGGACAAACTTTGATTATCAACTAAAATAGTCAAGTAATGTAAACACTTGCTCAGTCTTGCATTCATTTTTGGTTCAGTTGATTTTATCCCTGGAGAGAAGGCTGATGGAGCTCAGTGAAACACTTGAAAAAGTCAGAGATAGCTTCCTGGAGAAATCCGCTGATCTGGAGGCTCAGCAGAGGAAGACTGACGATCAGGTGAGACCATACACGTTAATGCAGAGGTTTGGGGGCAGCAACGTTGACTTATTTTATCTTTTCCCACTCTAGACCAAATCTATGGAGGACCTCGTTCAGCAGAGCATTGTGAAGGACAGGGAGATCGCCTCACTGAAGGCGGAACTCGCAAAGCTCTCCCAGAAGTCCCCAGTGCAGCCCAAAAACAAGCGAGGCCTGCTTGCAAACATCAGGGAGGCTGTGACTTCGCCACGGAAGGGCACGACTGGCCGATCGCTCAGGAAAACCGTAAGGACTGCACACCACTGACGAGAGGTTGCGTTTAGGCTAACCAAGGGAAAAGGACTAGCAACGGAACTATTTTATTCAATCTTATGTTGGCATTTTGTATGTATTTGACATGTTTGTTTTAATAAAAATCTAAATCTCAAATTTTAACTGAAGTAATTTGTCCTGACCACTGACAGTATCTCTTCCTATAATTTTTTTTTTTCTTCCCCAAGCATCATTGGTATGTCATTTCATGGCCACAGCACGTGACGATGCCACTTTTCTTATCCTTTCTTAGCTATTTCCACATAGAAGGCTCGTTATACATGCATCCATTCACTGCTATAGAGATGTCACGCCAGAGCACTTGTGCGTGAAACAAGCCGAACCTTGTATGAACCTGGTCAAATGAGGGCATCCATTATCTACAGCCTGAGGGAAAGTGAGCCACAAAAGACCCCAATAAGAAAAAAATTGTGCACAACTTTCAGTTCCTAAAGTGATATTTGTTATATTGGAGTCGGTCCTTTACCCTTGAGGGGATGAGGTGTGCGTGAGGCTACAGAGCGCCGCCTCCTTCCAGTAAAAGGACCATTGTGGTAGAGACAGCCAGCTGCTCTTCTCTCTCTCTGACCCGGGTGATAGTTAATGAGATTAGCAGTTCGTCTCAGCCTGCGTCAGTCCAAAGGGGTCAATCACAGGATTAGCACCTTGCTTAAGAGCTACATCAGTTTATTACACTTTTTCTTCTCCTTACTTTGACTTTTCTGCCTCTGGCTTTTTGCGGCCTCCAAAAGCATGTTTGGTATGTTTAAATGCAATTGGAGTAAAATAATGCAATGTATCATGCAGCTTTTGGACTGAGCCTGCCTCAACCCTCATCCACTGTATGAGGCATCTTTCAGGAGAAGAAGAGGAGCAAGAGGCAGCCAGAGAAGTGAAGGGCCGCTGGGCCAAAATCTTGCCTGCTGCGGCAGAGTCGGAGACTCTGGACAAGTCATCCTCATGCCACTTGTAAATAATAAAGTGGACGATGATTGCACAGTTGGCGCAGACAAGGCTTTGGCTGATGGGAAGGCTCTGGTGGATTCGTTGATAAAGGTAAGTTTGACCTTTATGCACTCCAATGACTGTGTGGGTCATAAAAAATACCATAATATTTACATTAATCAGTTTGTTTCTAGGTGATTTTGCAGGTGGACAGGCGAATGCAGGTTACTGTCTAAATTTTCCTGTAAATTCAAAGTCAACATGAGGTGGACAGAATTTTTACATGGCAGTCCTCTTTATCTTATGCACAAAGGTGACTTTATTTAACTATATTTATTTGACCTATTTTTTTTAAGAAAAAATATAACTATTGCAACAATATGGCAAAATAATATTGGAAATGAATGGAAATTATTTGTATGTATTTCATCAGCAAAAATACTTTATAGACTAAGCATACACAAGACATCGTCATTTTATTTTTCCCGTGGCTAAAAGAGCACTCTCACTGAAAAGAATTTCTTGGTTCACTGCATCTTTTGGACTATTTTCTGTGTAAGATAATGCCGTGTGTAATAATTTTTGCACGATAAGAAAAAAATGTATCAAATCACATTTTGCTGCATATTTGTTATTCAGCTGATACATGCCTTTGTGGTAAGAGCTTGCAGTTTGAAATTAGACTTGCATTATTGTTTTCTGCAATTCCACTAAGAACCTATTCACTATTCACTCTCGTGAGTGCACATGGCTTATTTAGAAATGGATCACTGATAAGATTATTTATATTTTTCATTTTAACCACAGCTGTTAATCCTCCATGAGGAAACTTTCTATTTAGATCCTGTTTAGATCATGAAAATGGAACTGTCCCACTTCACACTTATTTTTTCAAGAAGCAGATGATAGAGCAGTGGTATATAGAATAACTCACTCATTCTTAATTATATGTACACTGAGGTCAAACAGTTTTATTGACACAACCTCTGAGTGACAGAGGGAAGGAACGGATTGTTTCCCTGTGGATGATACAGTGTTCAGGTCTGACCTTCCAACTGGCAGTAGCTTGTCTGCGACAGCAGCTAGCTTGAGGTGCTCTCAGAGGAACTGATGCCGGCACATTAATTAGCCTAATGAAAACATCACGTGCGTTTTAATCTTAAAGGTGGTGGCATGTTACCGGCACTTGGCCTCCTGCGCTGGTGGGTGCACAGACAGTTTGAAGCTGCGGGATGAGCTGCGACAAACGAAAGAAAAGGCCCAAAAATTGGCAGAGGGCATCTGTTGCCACCTTACATCACATCTCAGGGACAAGAGCCTCCCTCAGGAGCACAGGAAGGAGATGGAGCTCCTCTGGGTGGCCTTCTCCTCCAGCATGGAGCTCCTCCATGTTGACATGTGCAAAGTTTTCAACATAGGTGACATCTTCTCTCTAGCCAACTCTGACAACCTGGTGCAAACTGGTTTACAAGGTAAATTACAACCGTGCATCTCTTACTGTATATCGGGAAGGAATGCAACAAATACTGAAGTTTTGACCTGCTATATAATCACATTACTGCGTAGTCTATTCAAAGGTGATCTGCAAACACATAATATTTGTTAACGTGTGTAATCACCTTAAATCTCAAGTATTAAATCATCATGTTAAATAAGGTACTTGTTCAAAACTGTAACCCTAATAAAATGTATTAACTGGAATTAGCCATTTATTAGAGTTCTTTGTGACCATTATTGTAAAGTTTTATTCCTTAAAAGACACTTAATAGCATGGATTTATATATTGAAAACTCTCTGAAATATTGTCTCAGTTAACTTGAACAATGTTATTAGTTGGCAGCTGTGAATATTGGTGTAGGTGGGGTGGAACAGCACTTGTTTGGTCTTATTCATACTCTGCTACTACAGCAATGCCATAATATCTGTAAGTTATTCAGATTGATGCTGCATAAACAAGCTATATCCCTTAATAAAATGGAGAAATGTCTCAGTTTTATCTTTTTCTTTATTTGGATTTTGACTTTAAATAAAAAAGGCCTTTATTTTAAAATGTTGCGTGAAAATGATTCTGTTTTTGATGAGCAGGAGGAGGCAGTGAGGTAGCAGCTCGGGCTCTCAGTGTGCCAGACCTGAACCAGGCTCAGAGCCCCAGCATCCCTGCTGGCCTGGAGAGGGAGGAGCGCAGCACCATGGAGCAGGAGATCAGCCAAATGTCTCACATGATCGACGACATGGAGATGAGGGTCAACGTGCTGCGCTGGACAGTGGAGCCCCATGGGGCACAGTACCCGGACCCCCTCAGCAGCACAGACAGCGCCAGCCTGGCTCTGCTGTCTGTGGACGAGGAGCAGCCTGGACGCCAACCTCTCTGCCAGCGCAGTCAAATCTTTGTGTTCTTACTGCTGCTTGTTGTTGTACTGGTAGCAGCCACTTTGTCTGTTAGTGTTATATTTTTTTCATGAGTAAAACCTTAATACACAAGTATTCACTCAACGATGTAAAAAGTGTACATTAGTTTTCTCTTCACACTCATACAAACAGCACATAGACTTTCTTCTAACAAATACAGTCTTTAGTTTGAGAATAGAGATGGACGCAAACCACTCTGCCATTTATTGCAGTGAGTCCAGAGCTGCCATATTCTCTGGGACAAAGTGACGAACACATTAGGTGAAACAAATATTACAATATTAAAGGTGGTTATTTAGTGATTCAGCTGTATATAATGATATATCTTATATTTTTCTTTGTTCTAGTTTGTTATACATGAAATGAATTTACATTTTTTTGAAGGAATTTTATTTCCTGTTGCCATGGAGAAAATGTAGGTGCTGATGCTTTATAGCTGATATATTGTATTAAGTAAAATATTCACTTTGATCAAAGCTTTACTTATTGTGTATATAATCTGTGATGTGGAGAATTGGCAATGTATAATAATGCATTATAAAAGTATCAAACTGAATTACTGTTTTACTTTTTAATTCAAATACAGGAAATCCAAATTAAATTTCAACTTTCAAACAAACATAATTGGAATCTGCAGAGGTCTGTAAGACTGAGGTGGCTTGTAAGATTTTCCCAAGTATGATTTAGAAGCAACCACTCATATGGGCATAAATACAGCTTGCCTCTTTGCATTCTCCTGCTTAATAACATACAAAGCACAGGGTCAGTGTTGCATGTTTGCGACTCATCATATCAGCCTGTTACAGCCAAAAAGGGTGAGGTAATGTGAAAGTGTATAGTGCCTTAAAATCGACAAAATTGGCCACCATAAAGCCCAACTCATTTGAGGCAGCTAATGATTATGTTTTAACAAACTAAAATATGTATGGGGCAGAATGCAGACTGGATGTTTGAGATGACTTTTGCAACATACGATCTTGACATAACTCACATGTTTTGTTTTTTTCAAATTTGACATCTCATGAATAAAAGCTTTTCAACAAAGCTTTAGTCGGACAAAAGCATAAACAATAAACTGACTTCTGTATGATGAAAAATCAATTCATAATGAACAGACAAAACTTGGATTTGTAATGTTGAGCAAATTGAATCCTGAGAGAAAGGAGGTAAAACAAATAAGATTCACTCATTAAAGACACAAGCCACTTGCTACTGGCAAGTTTTAAACTATACGCACTAGTGCGCATCCCTTGGCTTTTAGTGGCTCTTAAAATAGCTGCCGCAAGCACATTCTTTGTCAATGATGAACAAGGCAGAAACTAACTGATGTGACCAGCGAAGTGCTGCCAGATCTACATAAATGTTATCAAGATTTCAAGAAACTGTTGTAGAAGTAACACAATTAGATCTTCATGCTGTCACACAGTCAGATAAGAAATGACTCTGATGGGATTACGCGTAAAAAAGTTTCCATCTCTTTGCCATGACAACCCTATCGTTAAACAGAAATGGGAAGAAACTTTGAATAAACGTTCTTTGGACTTGATTTTGTCGTTGATTGAGCAATCCAAACACCAAAAAGATGCCCTAAATGCAAACATAGATAACATAGGGGCGGATATTAGCTGCTTGCCGTCAGATGAACCAAGGCTTTTATTTGAAAACAAAATGAAGGGAGACATAGCCAAACTGCACACTTCTTTGAAGAGGAAAAAATTTGAGAAGTTAAACAGAGATAGTGGGGATCATAAGAAAGGAACATCTGCCAACTCCTCATCACTCGACAGTGCAGTGGTTGGATCCAGTTCCCAACACACACGCTCCAGGTCTGTATCCTTCAACCCACCTAGCAGGGATAAGGAGGATTGGACTAACAGCCAGGTTGGTGAGCCCTCTGATTTCTCAGACAAACACAACGATGCTGGGAAGTCAAAGGGAGAAAGGACACGTCCCTCAACCAATCCTCAGTGCTCCCAGCCCTAACCCTGGATTTCCAAGCATGAACATGACCTTCTCTACACTGGCTATCCTACGATGGCCTTTTTCTGTCACCTAAGGTTTATTGGGACCCTATTAGCCTCCCAGGAAGAGCGATCATGAACAACACTGACTCCCTCTCAGAGCCGAGTGTGTTGATCACCACGTCAAGCCCTTTCTATCTGATTTGCCCTCATACCTACAGGATACCACTCACACCCTTAACAGATTATCTGACCTCACAAACTTTGAACGTTGCTCTATGGTCACCATGGATGTGGAATCACTGCACACAAATATTGTTCCCCAGAGAAAGCTTGCAAGCTTTTCATTATCATCTCCAGCTCAGGCAAGATGAAGCAATGCCCCCTACTGACTTCTTTCTACAATTAACAGGATTGACGTTAAGGAACAACGTATTTCTTTTTCAGCATAAAAACGTGAACCTGGGACATCTGGAGGAGAACTTCATCCTTTGCTCTGCAAAAATAAAATTTTTATGGAAGATACATTGATGATATACTGCTGTTATTTCCGGGATCTGAAAACTTACAACTGCTACAATTTCACAAGTATGTAAATTCCGTCAATAGAGGCCTCAAGATGAGTATTAAATGTAGCAAAACAGAAATATTTTGGGGGGAATTGAGAATTGTTCACCTCACGCAACCATATACAGAAAATTTACGGATAAAAAATACCATTCTCTGGGTGGACAGTTTTCATCCTCCAAGTTTAATAAATAATACACCTTTTGGACAATTTCAGACTTCAAGGGATATATGACAGAGAAGATGACTTTGAGTAGAAGGTTGAGGAGTTGTAAACTGTTAAACCAGTTCCACCCCAAAGCCAAGTCCTTAGATAGAGAATATCTTCTAAAACAATCACACGGGCCCAAGAACACGAAACAAATGTACTTTGTAACACAGTAGAATCGAGAGGCCACTCGCATTAGAGGCAACAGGAGCATTATTGAAAGTGATCCTTTCATTGTCTTATGGGATGGCACCCACTCTTAAGGATAAACTTGTATACAGCAACTTTCCTCTCTCAACCAAGCTTGGTTGGCTCCCAAAACTCTGAAGCAACTATCGATGCAGGAACTGTAGTTTTTGTCATCACATTGTGAAAACTAACAAGTTAAAGGACAGTAGTGAATGCAGAACATGTTACATAAGTGGTATACATATTAGAGTGTGACAGTGGTTGATATTAGGTGGTACAAACCAAACGCAGACAGAAGGGCAGGTTGTCTGACCATGCTTATGCCATCAGGACCTCTAATGATAAACATCCCATGGCTAAACAAGGTAGGTAGCCCTGGTTTCCTTAAAGCCATGGCCATTGAAGTGGTCCCTCTTTCTCAGAGGGGAGGTGATGATCTTGAACGCCTCTTACAAAGAGAAGCATGTTGGATATTTGAAATAAAGCTAAGACGTATCCAGGTTAAATCAGGATAATGACTACTCTCCTTTCTTATGACATCTCTACTGTTATCATGAGTTTCTGTAAAAACAGTTTTTTTTTTCTGTTTGGCTCTACTTAAGATCTTTTTTTTTTTTTTTTTTTCAAGGCAGCATTTAATTTCAGTTTTACTCCTTTAGTGTAAAATAGTAGTGTGACTTTTTGTGGAAGGAGGGCATTGCTTGATTGCTGAAATCTGTAGTGATATTAATCAAATGTTTTCATATTTGTTCTATTTTGATAGTAATAATAATAGATTGGAAACAGCTTTTGTAAATCAAGGTCTCTGTATTTATCAAATTTATCAAATATCACCAAATAATCCATGCAGCCTTTTGGTGCATTACTGCCATTTACTGAAACAGAAGGTGGATCTCACACACACACACAACAGCAGCCATACTGAAATAATCATTGGTTATTCACAATGGTCCATTGGCATTGGGCTAACACCAACATTATTATTATTATCATTACTAATATTATTCTCATTACATCATCATTATTATTAATAATAATTCCAAATGAACTTGTTCCACTTGTAATTCAATATAGTTTTGATGTGCCATCCTGACTGTACAGCAGTTCCACACTTTATTTTGAAGTGAGCGACCATAAGTTCTTCTTCCTGTCTCACTGTGTGTAACTTGGCGCTGGGAGCTCAGGGACTTTAGCCGCTGTACCACTCTCTTGCTCAGAGTTTCCGGGGAGGCGGGTAGGACGGAGGCTTCAACAATGGTGCTCAAACAGTGTCAGTCGAGATTTAAAATCATTGGAGTCAACCATCCTGAAAAGTGGTATGACCTGTCCCTTAGTCCAGACAGTAGTTTTGTGCCTCCGGCGCAGCGGTTCGTTCATCCGCAGGCGTCGAGGTCCGCAGCGGTCAGTACATCGCCGTGTGTCCGCTGTGTCTTCAGCAGGCGTGAGAAGCCGCCCTCGAGGAGGAAACGACCTGCACGACTGAGTCTTTCTGCGGTGACACGCATACCCGCAAGAGGTAAGTAGCTGTCTTAACTCGTAGCTTAAATAATAAGTTAACGTTACAGAACCAGTCTGTGTTCGTCATTTCTTTGTCCGTCCTCGAGTATTGGGAGCCGCTTGCCCATCACAGCTCCTGACACCTGTCAACACAAAGGCTTGTCCGATTTCTGAATGTCAAAGTAAAAGTTCAGCTTTGATGTCTCACGCTTCCTCAAGCCGAGGCACACCCGGATGTGTCCAGTGGAAACCTTTGCCCACATTTCGCACTGTATTTACATAAACATCTCCCATTTGTCCAAGTGTGTCATCACCACCCGTTCTCACATTTCTGTCACTGTTATTTCCATTTAAATGGTTTGTGTTGTTTTGTGTTCAGACTGGCCTCACTCACACACCTCTTCTGATTTGTTGTTGTCATGGACATCTACTCCCCATGTCCTCTATTAAACCAATGTAACTCTTTATTGATCATGTTGGGGTTTAGTTCATGACAGCCAGCAACAAAAGTGACAGGATGTATAGTAGAAAACAAAAGTTCACACCTGCAGAAAACAAAATGAAATGAAATGTGCAACATAGAACAGCTGTGTTCTTGCATCATTTAAGATCTTCTCCTTTTTGATGTCAGAGCTGAGCACCTCCATTAAAGACCTTCAGTACGATATGAGAGCAAGTGCACCAAACTCTGACAGCAGGAAGTGGTTTTTTGACACACACGCCGTGGTGCGACTCTTTGAAGAAAACGGTTTGCCTCTTTTGCTGCTTAAAAAAAAAATTACCATTTTAATCAGAAGTGGTCCATTTTCCTCATACAGTGAATCTTTTTGCACGCAGGTTTCACTACTCAGCAAGCTGAGGTGTTGGTAAAAACCCTGGCGAGGATGACAAACTCGAACATGGACATCATCTATAATGACATGGTGACCAAAGTGCAGCAGGTGAGACGGCACTGTATGCTGTGTATTTACTGTTTCTTCTCTGTGCGTCACTCAGAGGAGAGCTCTGTTGTCTGTCAAACTAAGCCATATTTCCTCAGGCTTTGGTCTGTAATGAGGTACTCCTTTAAAAACCGTGCCTCTGGTTCTTTAAAGATCGGCATCTTTACACACAAAAGCACATGTAACATTTCAATAACAGCACAATCAGATAGTAAACAATAATGTTGTTACACATTAGACGATGATGAGGAATAATACCACATTCCATGGCTGTGAAGTGCACCTCAGTATTTAGAATTGAGACACGTGTGTAATGGAGGCAGAGGAGGACAATTCAATTTTTTTTCCTTATCTCATTATGTTCAAAACTTCAAAAATCACAAGTTTGTGCTCACAATCAGGACCAACACTCTAAAAACTCTCTGTTGGATGCGTGATTTGCTTTGCAGTTTTTCTTGCTTACCATTTGTGTGTGTTGTTGCCAGGAGATCATGCTGCAGCGTGTGATGTCTCAAATAGCTGCTGTGAAGAAGGATATGATCATCCTGGAGAAGAGTGAGTTTTCCACTTTACTGGCAGAGAACGAGGTGAGCGTCCACGTCAACAGGTTGTTCTGCTAATGATTCTCACCACTGGAGGTTTTTAATAATCCAACATATCTCCCAGAAACTCAAGATCCAGTTATTGCAGCTCAAGGTCCAACTGGCTGTAAGTCTGTATTTTTAAACTCTTTTAGAAGCCGGGACATTTTTGTTGGCTGGCAGTTTTGTATGGAGTTAGATTGGTCTCACAATCCACAAATGCACACGGAAGAATTCATAATTGCGTATTGAGATTTATATGTAAATTTCTCCACAAATAAATGAATAATTTTCACAAATGTATTTCAGATGCACACACAAATGTTTGATTTTTTTTAAATATATGCAATGGAAATCCCCAAATATGTATTTAAAATAATTAGCAATTTTCATCAAAAACATGTATGAATGTATTGTGACTTTTGTATGCAAACTGTAGAATCTGCAATGACAAACTACTTGGCAGTGGTTTGTGAACTTCACTGCGTTTGTGTGTGGGGTTTTTTGAGACCGTCCTGACCTAAAATAATGGACAAATGCATTTTTTTCAACAGGAAATATTCTGTAGCTGATCAGATGTTTCCCTCCTTTCAGCCCCCTTTCACTGCCACTCCCTTTTCAGCCAATAACATGAACCCATCCACACAGTGATACCTGAATAATTAGTAAGGTACAGAAGTATGTGGACAATGACACAGTTTTTTATCATTTTGCATTTCTATACACCACCACAATGGATTTGGGATAAATCAATCAAGATGTGATTGAAGTGCCAATTTTCAGTTTTACATTAAAAGGTTTCACAAAAATATTGCATTTACCATTTAAGAATTACAGCCATTTTATGCAGAGTGCCTCCATTTTCAGGGGCTCAAGTATTTGGACAGGTGTCTGACAAGCAGTTGGATGGCCAGGTGTGGTCCGTCCCCTTGTGACTTCAAGACAAATGAAGCAGATAAAAGGTGTGGAGTTGATTTCAGCTGTTGAATTGGCATTTGGCAGCTGTTTGACTGGAGCTATCAATATGAAGTCCAATGAGATATCCATGCAATGGACATTGGACATCATTAGTTGGAAAAACAAAATCACAGAGATAGCGCATTTTTAGGAATTGTTAAATCAGAAATTTGATCCATTCTTAAAAAAGGAAGAATGCACTGGTGAGCTCAACATCAAAAGCCCCCCGGAAGACCACAGAAAACAAAGTGGAGGATCACAGAATCATTTCCTTGGTGAAGAAAAATCCCTTCACATCATAGAGAAAAGTCATGAATACCCTGGAGAAGGTAGGCCTACAACCGTCAAAGTCTACAATCTAGAGATGCCTTCATGAATTTAAATACAAAGGGTTTACAACAAGGTGCAAACCACTGGTAACCTTCAAGAGCAGGAAGGCCGGATTAGACTTTTCCAGAAAACATCTAAAAAAGCCTCCCAAGTTCTGACAGATGAAACCAAGTGAAACTTTTATCAGAATGATGGGAAAAGTATGGAGAAGGAAAAGAACAGCTCATGATCCAAAGCACCACATCATCTGTCAAACATGGCGGAGGCAGTGTTATAAGATGGGAATATAAGGCTGCCAATTGAACGGACTCACTGCTGTTTATTGATGATGTGTTTGCTGACAGAAGTCAGTATCAAGATTAATTCTGAGGTGTATAGGGCTATACTCTCTGCTCACATTCTGCCAACGGCTGCAAAACTGATAAGACGGTGTTTCACAGTGAAGATGGATAATGACCCTAAACATACTGTGAAAGCAACTCAAGACTTTTTGAAGGCAAAGAAACTGAATAATCTTTAATGGCCAAGTCAGTCACCTGTGCTCAACCTAATAAAAGCAGCTTTTCAGTTCCTGAAGACAAAACTGAAGCCAGAAAGACCCACAAACAAGCAGCAACTGAAGGTGGCTGCAGTGAAGGCCTGGCAAAGCATCTCTCAGAATTTGTTGATGTCCATGGGCTCCAAACTTTTTATCCTAAAATGACTGTAATTTCAAAACAGTAAAAGTCACATTTTTGTGACACCTCTTAAAGTAAAGCTGAAAGTCTGCACTTTGATAATATCTTGATTGTTTTATCTTAAATCCATTGTGGTGGTTTATAGAAGCAAAATGATAAAAATTCTGTCGATGTCCAAATATTTCGGGACCTAGCTGTATGTTACCAACATGAGTTCAGTATGATTATTTACTGAAAGGCGTACTTTTGGAGCTAGACAACATAACTTTATAGTAACTCACTTGCAAATTGCCTGTATAAATATATACATTATAAGTTGCCAGCAAACTGATAAACAAAAAAGTTACTAGCTGTCATGATCAGACTTCACACATTGACCACTTTGCAGTTTTGATTCTCTAACATTTTATAATGTTTACATTGTTAGTTGACATCAGCCACCTGTTAGCTGCACTACTGAAATGAAAAATAATAATATAATAATTGTGCTGGAGGTGAAGCTTGGTTGGCTGGATAGGTAGTGTTCACCACTATGGAAATTTGGATCAGGACATTGAGATGACTCTGTCTTTAAAGAGCTTTGCTTGTTGCTTCAGGCATCAGGTACATAGGCACAGTTTACGTGTCCTTTGCCTTACTGTAGGTGTGTGTGGTCTACACGGAGGATAAATTACAAATAACTAAAATGAATAAACAAGCAACACAGAATCAGTAACAAGGAAATAACGTCAAGAATAAAACAACTAAATCTCAGGAGGTTGCAGTAGTTTGAAGCTCACAAATGATAAATATCCCTCATCTAAATTCCACATGCACATAACTTAGTTATCTAATCTCATGAGACTCACTATCTGTTGTTCAGTTAGCATGACAAAATGCAATGAGAGACAAAAACTAGCACAAGAATTGCAAATGTACCTCTAACGTCAAACAACATAACAGTGAAATAACAATCCACTTACTCTCACTCATCTACGCACAGCACACAAGTCCTCTCACAGCTGACAGAGAGAGAGCATCTGCTGCATGCAGGACAAGTTCCAGAGTCTGACCATCTGGAGGCTGCGCTGCTTCATTGGCTTGTTAACTTGAGCGCTGCCAGAGCCTTTTCTACAACAACCTCACTTTGGGAACATAATTATCAGGAGCTGCTGTGCGATAGCGTTCATGTTATTGGCTGAGAAGTGAAACATCCCCATGAGAAAGTGGGCTGAAAGGAGGGAACATCTGATCTGCCACAGATTGTTGGAAAACGCATTAGTGAATTGAGACATTTGAAAGGTATCAAACAAATGCAGAGAAGTTCACAAACTGCGAGCAGTTTGTAAATGCAGATTGAACTGTTTGTGTATAAAAGTTGCAATGTACATTTATGTTTTTTGATGAAAATTGCAACTTTTTTCAAATAAGTATATTTGTGCATTTCCATTGTGTGTAAAACAAGAAATGTGTGTGTGTGCTGCGTCAGAATTACATTTCTGAACTTTATTCATTTATATGTGAATTCTTCTCACATTTATAGAGAGAAAGAAATATTTTTGTGCACATTGAAAAACATTTTTGTGGAGAGAGTGATTTATATATAAATTCCTATGTGCATTTATGAATCCTTCTGTGTGCATTTGTAAATTCTGAGACTGATCTAACGCCATAGTTTTCCTCTGATATTCTTTGCATATCTCTGTTACAGGATGTTATGAATAAAGTGCGCTCAGACACTATTTTGGACATGAATTTGGAGAAAAGTCATGTAAAAGAATTGGTAAGTGCATGAAATATTGAAACGTAAGGATTGTTGTTTTATTTGGATTTGATGAGCTTTCAATGCCTTCATTGTTTGAATATTAGATTTGATAACTTTTCACCATTAATCAATCTCTATTTTCACAAGCAGATCCATGACATTTCTGATGTTCTCCTTTATAGAAAGGTGAGCGAGAGAGACCACATAAAATGTGATGATAATTTTATCTTTTCCAGAAAGCAGAGCACGAGAAGAAGCTTCTAGAGACACGAACTGAAATCATGGAAATGGTTTGTATAGGTGCAGCACACCTACACAACCTGCTTCTCATCACATCTCATTCTTGGTTGATGTCAGTCTACACAAAATGTACAGTTACGTCACAGTGTCAGGTTCAAGCATGATGGGTGTTATTTTAGATGAATGTGGTGATGCAAGACCTGCAACAGTGGCATCTACTAGTCAGCCTTGGAAAATTAATTGCCAATTATTTTGATATTTTTTAAAATCATTTCAACCTTTCATTGTTTTGTTTTTTGTTTTTTTTAAGTAAAATGCTAAACATTTGCTGGTTTCTATCAGAAACTTTGGTTTTTGGACTATGTGTTGGACATTTGAAGACGTTACATATCAGAAATTGGATGGGAAGCTCTTTTAGTTTTTTTTAAAAAACATTTTTTAGGCCAAACAGTTATGATTAATCGTGAAAATTAAGAGCGGCACTAAATTGTCCGCCATGGCTCAACACTTCCTGTAAATCAAAATGTCTAGTTCCAGCCCTTTTTCCATATCCACATTAAAAAGGCTCTTCTCTTGGCCCAGGCCTAGTGCTCCCACCAGGTGTGGTTGAAATCCATGCATTAGTTTTTACGTATTCCGCCTAGCAAACCAACCAGCAGCCCAAAATATAACCTCTTGATTGGAGGTAATTATTGGCAGATTAATCAATAATAAAAATCATTAGTTGCAACACTTGGTCTGTCCAGTACATTGTTCCCTACATTTATTGTTGATCTATTCCATGCCAAGAAAAATATTTAGAAGGAGCACTGCTGTAAATCAAAAACACACAGTCCCATTCTCAACTCATAAAACGTTGGTGGGTCTCTGATGCTGCTTGTCATTAATGTGTGAGCATGTTTGCCTCTTTCACAGACTGCAGAGCACGATCTTCATTTAACTCAGACCAACATGAAAATAGACACTGAAGTGGCCGGTTTGAAAACCATGTTAGAGTCTCATAAGCTGGATACTATAAAATACCTCGCAGGTAGGATGTGGCTGTTGTTCATTGTTGTTGTGTAGAATTACTGCTTAAAGGGGGACTTCAGTATTTTTTCAACCTTAGCAACATTTCCCAGTCTTATGGGCCCTAAGATTTAACAAATTGCATCCTTTTTTTTTTTTATAATCAATTGAGTCTAAGTATCTACTCCACATTACTAGACATTTGTAATTAAAAAATAAAGGATTGTATTTAAAATAATTTTGATTGTTTAAACTTAAATCACGAAGAAACAAGATTTTCATCTGTTCACAAGTAGTACAATAATTAAACTGAAGCTAATAGATCCATTTTTTTTTCCTTTTAGGTTCAGTGTTCACCTGTCTCACTGTGGTTTTGAGCTTCTATCGTATTTGGATGTAAGCTCAACTATGATAAGTACATTTCTGTCTAACCCCTCGTAACACTTGAACTTTCAGTTCATCCAACAACATTCAACCATCTCCGTCATGTCAAGTCACCAGTCCAGTGGAAGAGAACTTGCACCAGATTCACCAGATTACTTATGAAAATGTTTTGAAGTGTGGAGACTTTGGCTGGGACCATTTTTTTTTTCAGCTGCAACTTTTGCTGCTGGAAACCTAGTAAACCTGATAAATGCATTTATTAGAAGCTTTTGACTGGCCAATTTAAAGAACTGACGCCATGTTTAAATGATGATATCTGAAGCTGATATGTATTTATGTTGTATGTGTTTATGTCAAGCACGGAGGGGTCTGTGATGTGTGAGTCCAGTGTATCATCAAACATGTAACTTGTATTTATCCCTCTGATTTGTGATTTTATTTCAGAAATTATTTAATTGATAATATTTGAATAAAAATGTCTGTCAACCAACGTGAACTTTGTGTGATCACATGAAAAAGATTAATTTAAATGTGATATTTTTTTAGGTTCTGATTTTAAATTCACAACTGTAACTTTTAATGTAGATACTTTCTCAGGTTTTTGAAAAAAAAAAGTAATATAATTTTCTTGGAATTCTTAAGAATTTAAAGTCGTAATAATGAGGGGGAAAAAAGTCATGTCAAATGACTCAAATATTTCATCTCAAATATTTTTTTCTCAAGTAGCCCTTCCTGTTTTCATGGAAAATGTTGAATGTTTTATCTAAAATTTGATGAAGATAAGAATTTGACCTATACAATACAGTATCTGCATACATGTAAATCTAGACAAATGTGTTTTTCGACAGTAGTTATCGCCAAAAATGTACTTTTACTATCAGAAGTACATTTAATATCAGGCACCAATATTCATATGGGTGGCTTTTACTTACCAAAGTAATTTTTCAACGGGATAAAGGGACAGACGTTTTAGTATGAGTTTTGGGGTACTTTCGGCAGCTTTGAACGTACTATACTTTATTTTAGTTTTAGTCTCACTTGAACACGAATATTTAGTTCTGTGCTGGACAAGTTGATTACATTTAAATGACCAGTACGAGTAAGATGCGCCGCAAACCAGAGCCTGTCTTTTATTTTGAAATGATTTGCACCGGAGGTGATTGGATTGCGTGATTGTCTGTAGGGATACACGTGTGTACGCTAACTGTCAGAAGCGTTTGTTCGTCCTATGACATTGGATTGTAAGTTTTCATGTGTGTCGTAATGTATGTACAAAACAGCATACGCTGTAAATGATAGCTTGTGATGGGTCTGGAGTCAAGTCGGCTAACGGCTAAGCTAACAGGCTACACCACGGTGAAGCTCGTAGGTAACTTACAGGATGATTAAGTGTGTAGTGGACAGTATATTTGTTTGTTTTTTGTTACGTTGTAAGACAATACCGGTACATTTGAGCTGACAAAAGAGTTCCAGGTTTTTGGCTCCATGGCTAAAAGCGTCTTTTGTCTGGTGCTGAAGTATAGTTGGGAGTGAAGTATTTTTCGCCCCTTGAATAAACCCTCCAAAAAGTCAGAAAATGGTCACCTACTTATATATTCTTGAAGTGCTGAATTGTCCTTAGCTGAAATTTAATATGTTTGTGTGTGTTGCAGGCACGACCGAGCGTTTTCTGCGCAGTAATGGCTGATGCGTTCAGCAGCAGCTCGGAAACCGTAATACAGCGTGTGGTGGACGTAACGGCGAAGACAAACACCCCCCCGGATGAACTTGACGATTTGTATCAGATTAAGGAGACGTGTGGCTTCATCAGAGAGCGTCAGTTTCAAAGAGTGAGATGCTCGTGTCTACTTGGAGTCGTATTAAGCATCACCGGTTTTCTGATGAAAGAACACTTGTTATTGGAAAAGCTTTGATTAAAGGGACAATTCACCGCAGGATCAGAAATACAAATTTCCTGTAGCGCTCTTTATCCATGTAGATTGTTTTGTTGTTAGTTGCTGGTTTGGAGATACAGGTTGTAGCAATGTTTGCTTACTCCTGTACAAGATGACACTCTTGTGGTACTCAAAAATACATTGGAAAAAAAAAAAAACCCAAAACAATGTCTCTTTCCAATAATTGCAACCCTGAGCTAGCTAATCCCACAGCTCAGCCAAAGAGGATGTTGTTTATTGTTTACATCCTGCCATATCATGAGTAGGAGCCTCACCAGGTCATGATTTCTTTAAAGAGACATCAGCTGTTGAGTTTTTCTATTTTATGGCAGTTTGAGCACCACACATGAAGACACTTTTAGTTCGCTTATATTTGTGAGAGGCTAACGTCTGTGCGGTGACATGTTCAAAAGTTGTAAAACAATCTAAATGGATAAATAACACCACATGGGGATGAAGGAAAATGTGCATTTTTAGAAGTGAACTGTCCCTGCTATTCAGTGTAGCATCTTAAGTCAAATCATATGCGTGAATGCTACATTTTGGTTTGACGAGTGATTTTGTGTAAAATGTTCAATGCGTTCCCAGGTTGCCCTGCAGTTTCCTGATGAGCTGCTCGTGGATTCAATCGCAGTAGCACGGGAGATTGAAAGAAACGTTAATGCCAAGACGTTTATTTTGGGTGACACATCCTATGGCAGGTAAGAAACTAGATTGAACTGACAAAAGTCTTACTTAGTCTAATTATGTATGCGTGCTACATTCTGGTATGTCATTTTTATTACCTGGATGCAAAGTGAGGTGAGGAGTCCAGGAAATTGATCATTTAGATTTAGAATAGATGGAGCAAATGATATGTAGTAAACTTTTGATGTTATTGACATTTTTGTTTTGATGATTTATTGTTATTAGCCTGTGTAATAATATAGCTAAGCCCAAAATTATTCATGCCCCTGATCTTATTGCACTATTTTGAGGGAATGCAATTTTCTGCACCATTCTAAATGATCCTGGTAACTTGTAGCATTTTGTAGAGCATTCTGATCAACTATAAATTCAGAACATTGGACACCGGTTTGCTAGTCAGCCTCTGGTCAATTGCAAGTCATGGCTAAAATGAAGGAGCTCAGTGAAGACCTCTGGTTGCAGATTGTCGATGCTCATAAGAAGGGGAGAGGCTATAAAGGTATTTCCAAATGTTTAAGTACCAGTGACTACCGTGCAAAGAATTATTAGAAAGTTTATGGAGTTTCACACAGTACAAAGTCTAAAAGGATGTGGTAGAATGGCAAAAGTGACCCCATGCACTGGCAAGAATGGTAGTGCAGGAGGCTAGAAGAATATAAGGATCACCACAAAGGCCATCCTGAATAATCTGCGTAATGATGGTACCAGCATTTCAAGACAGACACTCCAGCGGACGCTGCACAAGGCTGGCCTCCGTGGACACCGGCCAAGGGGGACCAGAACACAAAAGCTTGCCTAGCCTTCACAAAAGCTCACCTGGACAAACAAAAAGGCTTTTGGTCTGTATTTTCTGTGGTCTTACGAGACGAGTGGGGAGAAAAAGGAGAAGCATTCAACTCCAAGAACACCATCCCAGCAGTCAAGAGCGGTGGTGGTGATAATGCCTTGGGGGTGTCTTTCAGCCAGTGGCTCAGGCAACCTTGTAAACGTAAATGACTACATCAAGTTTCTGGAGCAAAACATCAGACAGTCTGCAGAAAAACTCGGCCTGTGGAAGCAGTGGACCTTCCAACAAGATAACAACCCAAAACACACAACCAGAGTGGCAAAGAGCAATATCAACTTTTTGGAAGTCTGAGTACAGACCTGTATCTGGAAACACAATGTCTTACAGTCTTTTGCCACTGTCTTGTGTCATTTCCAGTCAGAATAAAAATTCCCTTTAACTCCAAATTTGTCCCGGGTATGAATCCTTTTGGGCTTAACTGTAGGCAGTGGCTAGTTAAACTTGACTAATCGCTTGTACTGCTACACTGTGAGTTTAATTTGGACATTTTAGCACATGTTGAATCATTCAGGCCTACAAAGAGCAATATAGGTGTCAAAGGTTTTTGTGATGTAACTAGCCACTTTTACATGAGCCGTTAGTTTTGAGGGTATTAAAAATATTCACTGAATTTTCTCGAGCAGTTGTTGCGTGGATGAGGTGGCTGCAGAACATGTTGGCGCCGACTGCATCGTGCACTATGGCGGCTCTTGCCTCAGTCCGTGTAGGAGGCTGCCCGTGATGTACGTCTTTGAGAGGAGACCGGTGGATCTGGAGAAATGCGCAGCTAGCTTCAGAGAACTCTACCCTGACACTCAGAGTCACGTCATCCTCCTCTATGACGTCAACTATGTTCATGCCATAAGTAAGCAATTTTATAAATCCCTAGTGTGTTTTTATCCAATGTATTTACAAGAATTAGATCATTATACATACATACATTTATGTGTATATTTATATTTAATATTTACACAAGTATCTTTATAATATATTTGTCTATCCATATTGATTTGATTATTAATCTTTGAAATTGAAGTGTAATTCTTTCTATGAAAATGAATGCATTATGATTCAGATTAATAGAACAAATGAACTATCTTATGTCATTTGGCTCCTTAGATCATTTCTTGTAGCATCATCAGTCTAAAAATATAATGTTAGAGTATTTAAATCTTGCCTGTTTACATCTTGCTTTAATAAAGGTTTGCAAATTATGACAGTGATTGAATACAATGTGTTTTTGATGTTTTGGGGGTTTTTTTCCCCAGGTGATCTTCAGACACTCCTCTCAGCAGAGTATCCAAACCTGGTCGTCTCAGAACTTGTTGTCGAAGGGGAGCAGTGTTACAGTCACGGCTGGATTAGAACACTAAAGGATGATGCCCGTCTGTCAGAGCCAGACAACAACCAGGTCATCTGTCAGTTTGGAAGGCAGTTCTCCTTGAAGAGGGGTTTAGCCGTAACAGAGTACAGTATGTTCTACGTAGGCCAAGAGGGAGCAGCATTGAGGAACTTTATGATGACTTGGAACCACTGCTCATTCTGTTTGTTTGATCCCATAACACTAGTGGGAAGGACTGAGTCAGTAAAGATCAACCGTGCATTGATGAAGCGATATTACGCTATTGAAAGGGCCAAAGATGCCAGTGTAGTCGGCATCTTGGTTGGCACACTAGGGGTGGCCGACTACCTCACCGTCATCGAACAGTTAAAGGAAACCATCCACAGAGCCGGCAAGAAGAGCTATATGTTCGCCATGGGGAAACTCAATGTGCCCAAACTAGCAAACTTTCTTGAGATTGACATTTTTGTGTTAATTGCATGTCCTGAGAACTCACTGCTGGACTCCAGCGAGTTCTACAGACCCGTAATAACACCGTTTGAGATGGAGGTGGCCTGCAACAAGAAGAGGGAGTGGTCGCAGGAGTACGTCACAGACTTTCGACAGCTCCTACCAGGTTAGATTATGGGTTATCCACATCAAAAAAATCAACTCATCTCAACTTTTTTATTGGTCATGATAAAAATTTTCCATAGCAGTGCCACAGCATATGTTTATTTTCATTATCAACCTTTATTCACTATTTTTTTAGTTTAAAAGATTTAAAAAAAAATAAATAAATTAGATCAAAGCTCACCACCACTTCCCAGAGCGGTGATGGGAAGCTACGTGTAAGACAGCAAATGTAGCCTGCGCAAAATTAATGAAACACAACAGATATTATCAGCCACTGGTATCGCTGAATGCCACCTTATTTGTAGAGACACCGTTGCCAGTCAATCTTTTCCATATAGGCCAAAATAGATAGTGAGCTAAATCAGTCTATCCCTACTTCCTGTTGCTTTTTTGTTTTACCAACAGTCCAAAAATTTACTATCAAGTTACCAAGTAAAGCAGCTAATCCATTTATGAAGCTCTCCACCTAGATAATTTCCATTCAGTCCTGAAAATGAACACAGTGCTGTATCTTAATTAGCCATATATGCCAAGTTTATATGTTTTTGATCATATATATTTAACTCAAATTTTCTTCTATCTCAAACTTGCACCAGGTGGACAGAGTCACGTACCATTGGCTGATCAGCAAGAGGACAGCGATGAGCCCGATGTGTCTCTGATCACAGGAGCCCTGCGAAGCCACAATCTGTTGATCAGTGAGCCTGCAGAATCCACTTACAGCTCGTCCGTGGTGCTGAGGAACCAGGAGATGACTGTAGCCACCACCAACTCAGCTGGTGTGTTGCATTTCATGCTGTTTGCTTTCAATTATTTAGCACACATTGATTGTTACACCTTGTGCATGTAAGCCTGTCGCATAGGTAAAAAAAAAACCTCCACAGTCTTGGAGAAACACATAGAAATGTCTTGTGTTACACTCCGATTTTCTGCTATTTCTTCTCAGCGTCGTTCCTGGCAGAGCGAAGCTGGCGTGGTTTAGAGCAGAAGCTGGGAGAGACGCCTGTGGTAAAAGCAGGGAAGGGCAGGAAAGGCATTGCTATTGCCTACGAAGAGGAAGGAACATCCTCATGATAATTTATCAATAATTCAGGAGATTCTGACAGTATTATATCATGTCTGTCAGCAGTTGCAGGTGTTAAATTGCTGGAAACTGTAATTATAGATGCCACTTTTTGCATTACTTGCTGAGTCACATAATGTACCTTTTGATTTTATCTACACATTAAAACTTGTCTCATTTGTCGAAAGCTATTGTGATCATGTGAAAAGAGGTGTAGTTTAGCACTTAATTTCGATCAAAATAAATGTAGTGGTTTTTCATTTTGAAAGAATTGCTATTATCAGTTTATCTAATGTGACTCAGACAGAAATAGTTCACATAGGAGTTACTGTTTTATTCATCTTGTATCTAATCACTTCTTCACTCTGACTCTCCCACAACAGTTACTTACATGTAAGCAAATTAAGCGCACCGGTCGAATAAAAATATCTACTGCTTTGGGTTTGGGCATTGTTGGAAACATTTGGGACACAATATAACAGTATTTATATCAAACATTCGTTCGTTTCGGACATTTGAATGCAAAATGTTAAATGCAGGAAAATATGTAAGTAATTGATTAGAAATTTTGATAATGGTTCCTGGCCACTTTTCTACTTTAGCCACTTCAACTTTAGCTCATTTTGTGGTATCTGTTTGAATTACAGGAACTTCTTCCACAAAAGCTGCGGGAAATATACCAGTGTTTCCATTACACTGCCCCTCCAACCAGTCCTGGTTAACTAAAAAAAAAAAAAAAAAGAAGGCACAATGCATTAGCATCATATTTCCTGATGAAATTAGAGAATTTTGAATATTTGGGATGTATGTGATCAAATGAGCAGATTCTCACCCCTAGAGAGGAAAGTGATCGTATCGCCTTGGTGAAAACTTAGATCCTCTGGATTTGACGACTCGTAGGTATGAAGCGCCACCAAGTGGATCTTGGTTTGTGGCATTCCATCAGTTTGCTTGAAACATGAAACACAGATGATCAATGTCTGCTCAGTGCCCTTGAGCACCAAAGACATGTCTGTCTGTCTGGTGTTGGTGGGCTGCATCAACTGTAGCTACCATGATTGAAGATTAAACACATCTGTATGACTGATGAAGAGACAGAAGTGCTGAAAGGCCACTGTGCAATAACAGGCTATAAATCAACAAAAAAAAAAAAATGGTCCTGAGGGGCATCACCTGATCCATCTGCTTTTTGCTGAAAAATCTGTATCATGTTTTCCCAAAATCTGTTGCTTTACCACATTGACAGAAATTCTCAGGAAATACTTGCCATTAATCAGTAAGATTTTTCCATCCAACAAAGGTACAATATCAGTTCTCATATGCATCACTTCAGTCTGTGAATGGACTCACCTCTGCAGTGATACACCACAAGGTGATGCGATTTCTGCTGACATGACTCCACACACTTTCCATGTCTGTGTTGGCATCAATTACGCTTTGTTCAGTTGCCTCAGAGGTTAAACTAAATGAAACAGAACAATTAAGCCTTTATACTCTGTCAGTCACACAGTAGAGCGATTAAATCAGATTGTTATCTACTCCAAAGAGGGTTACGATTTCCCTCCTTTTGGTTGGTGTGATTGTTAGCAAGATTGTGCAATAACTACCGGATGGTTTTCAACAAAACTTGGTGGGAGTTTGGGGAATGAACCAAGAAAGAAATCATTACATTTTTGAGCAAATGCATGAATTTTAATTTTAGGGGATTGTTGGGCCTTGGCATAGGTATGTGCTTGCTTCTAATGGTCCTCATACCTCAAGCTGACAGCAGCAGAAGGGACCTTTAGTTTCCCACTGATTTTGTCAATCAGTAGTGAATAGGGAGACCCGCTTGGTACCGTTATCGCAAAGGTGAACGTGAATCGGACTTTGACAACACACAAATTGTCAGAAGACCGTGTTTCCTGGTAATAATGAAAAGAGATATGATGGAATTGAGCAATCACAAATTAACACAAATCCACTTAAACATACTGGTATCAAACACATGTGCGGTACCTGACAAATCAGCTATTTGACTCAGATTACCTTAACTTGTCTGTCTCTACTGCCATGATCACTTGGAGTAAGACCTTAGATATATGTAAAGAAAATGTTTCATATTGGTCAAATTGTAGTTTCAAATACTTTGTCTTGTGTTGCAGCATTTGTTATGACGGATAGCTAGAATGTGTCAAATTTACATGACAGTGAAATTGTCTGATAAGGCTACCTTGTTTCCTTTCAGGTCTGGTTGGCGGTTCTCGAGTTGGAGGTTGAGTTACTCCCTGTCCATTGAAAAGCCATTCAAAACATTGAAAAAAATAAAGAAATAAATGGGATTATAATGAAAAGGCTCTACAAAGTGTCTGCAAAGTATAAAGTATCCAGAACAAACTGAATTACTTACATCGGCTCCTTTGGAAGCAAAAGAGATCTCCAAACGTTCGAGGTAGTTGTACGGAACAAGTCCCCTCTATAACAGAAATGAAAATGATGTAGACTCTAACTGACAGAAACACGGAATTACATACAGTAACATAAATCATAAAATAGAAAAGTGCAAGGTTGCAGTTTTGACACATGATCTTACTCTTTCGTTGAAGACCACAGATGCCCAGTTGTCAGCACCCTTCTGCAGTACAAACACAATATTTCCAGGGACCACAGCCAGCTCATCACTGGTCTCAGGAACAAACTCAAACAGCACGGTGTGTGGTTCTCCTTCTAAAGCCCTGAGGAGACAGGACACGTCCACCTGACACTGGTGCAAAAGTCTATTTATTACTGTTGTCTTAGTTATATTCAATATATTTTCTATTTCCCTCATTAAGGGCTGAGTTTACACTTTCTCCATTTGTGGTGGGAAATCCATCTTTATTAGAAAATCATGACTATTTCCAAATGAATCATTTTTTTTTTATATAAAACTACTAACATTTAACATTATATATAAAAGATGAAAGAGAGATGATTTAAGTTTCAGCTTGCTCTACCTTAGAACCTCACGTTCCTTTGGACAACTTGGACCACTTTGGACCTGTCAGATGCCCCCACCCCCGCCCAAAAAAAAGCTGAAGTTGGTGCTAACACGTTAACACGTTGTTATGCCTTTAACAAAACAAAATTTCAAAAATTTTTGTAATAATGACACAGCGATTTCTTTATCATTTAAAGAAAAGCCCAAATGTCACCTGTGGCTGTAAAGGAGCAAATCCAGAGAATTCATCCTGAGGGACCACAGATGCAACAACCTGAAGACAACAGGAAAAAAAAAGTAGCGTAAGTATAGTAAGTAATTATAGTTTTCTGCAAAGTGATGTCCGATCTCTTTCATATTGATAAAAGCAATTGTGGGACATTTTACTGAGATGTACTCAGTTTTATGTGGTCACGGAAACAAATACTGTACACAAGAGGATTGAGGCCACTTGTGAAAAAGTACGTCAGTTATGGAAATATTCTAGTTCTGACTTTGAAGTCAGAATTCTGAGAAAAAAGTCACAACTCCAATAGATTTTTTCACAGGTGGCACTGATGTTCTGTCCTACAGCCAGTATCAGATAAAGCCTTACCTTGGCTTTTCCCAGGTAGTCCTTCTTCTCCAGCTCAGCAACATAGTGCTTATTTGGTTTAAAGAGCACTTTTGATGGGAACTCAACAAGTTTAAAAAGTCTCTGTTTCTGTCGAAGGAACAGCAATGAAATTGAAGTTTTAATATATCATACACCGCTAACAAGAGAATAAATATATTATAAAATCCAACTCAGTTGCTAAAACTGTTGCTAATAAACAGAATCCTTTTGACGTGGGTAAACAAATAGCACCATATTTCCTTTGTGGCCCATACCTGATTAAACTGACATTAATACTTTATTTGCCGTTTGCTTGCAAATGCAATGTAGTGCCATCGCATTCAAAAGGTCCCATCAGTCTGTTTAAATATTATCCACTCTGAAGCTGAACAAAATTTGTCACGTACCCAGGGATTTGCTTTGTATTTCTGTTTAATATAACGTTGAACTGACCAGGGTGGACTGCAGAGCAATGTCGATCATATTGAGTTTAGATTCTGTCTTGTAGTCGAGAGCTTTCACAAGGTTCACCTGAGCTTTTTCCCAGTTACCCAGCTGAGCCTCAGCCAGCGCCATATTGTGGAGAACCTGTGGCAGGAAACATTGATTAAAAACCTGCCAATATTTGAACCTGTCATGCAGACCACATACAGTCATTTAGAATAATGCCTTAAACTATACACTGTCAAATAAAAACAGATTGAAGCATTCATTTTTAACTTCGAATGTGCCATTATGGTATAGAAAATAATGGTCAAAGGGACACAATGCCTCTGCACTAGTAGAAGACAGAATATTAATGACATATTCATAATTTCTAAAATAAATAAATAAATGAAAAGACTTAAGGCTAAAATACCAGCACTTACCTCACATGCATTCAATTTGTATCTGAGGCCAAGTGCTTTATAGTCGATTAGCTGGTTACCTCTTAGTGCTTTGAAAGCATTCTGGAAATCAGCTAAACTTTCCTCATACCTGTGAATATAAATAATCCAGTTAATTACTTTTGCGTGTAATAATAACACAAGTTGTAAAAATAAGAGTAATGATTAAGGATCAAATTTTGTAATTAACACACAGTCTGTCTAATATAGAGTGTCTTTAAATTCCTTTAAAAAAAAAGATGAATGTGGCCATTTAAGCAACAGGATTGGTGTGCCTTGCCTGTTCATTTTGTAGAAGGTGATTGCCCTCTGAAAGAAGGCCACAGCCAAATGCTCATCCTTGCGTATGCTGCAATCAAATGCCTAAAGACAATATAAAATACAGTAACTTCCTCTAGAAGAAAAGAGAAATAGTGAGCTTCACTTCTTCATTCTCAGTGACTTGCACTTTCAGAAGTACATATCTACCACATTCATTAGCCGCTTTATCAGCTCCATCTAAACAGGGATTTACTTTTGATGAGTAATATTACAAGATACACCAGATGTGTCTCTGTAGTGTTATAGTTAGAGATTAGCCAGACCTTTTCAGCAGCCTCCAGGTCTTGATTGAGAAGATGGAGGCAGCCGATGTCGAAATAAATTTTGGAGTTTGGTTCTTGAATATTCAGAAAAATCCGGAGCGCCTCGGACAGATCCTGTCTGTCAGCAACAGTGGTAGCCTCGTCCCACTGGCGCAGAGTGTCCACAAAAGACATAGTTGCAGATCAGGAGCAACTACACTGAGGAAATTGAGGAAGCTCTTCTGATTTGTACTGGGGAGATCAGGAAGTGTGATGACACCGTGAGTTCATTTGTGTCTGCACCACCAGGTTTTAAAATAAACAGTATTTGCATTTCCTATATGAGACTGTAGAAATTATGAGTGTGTGTGTTGGTACTTTCCAGTATCACTTTGACAAGTTGAGTACTGCAGGTTATCATAAATGGGGGTCATTGTATGTAAGGCTGTGCTGAGAGATTATGAAGCCTCGACCATCATACGGGAGCGGAATTTGGTGGTGTTTTATGATATACTAGCATGACATCTGTGGCAGAAGGTAAAGTTGGAACGTTGGAATTCTCTTTTTATGTTGTTTTCTCGTCTTGAATTGTTAGCAGTGACGGAAGGCTTAACAATAGAAAACTACTTCCGCTAAAGACCTCCGTTAAATGGTTAATAATATATTGCCTGTGAACGGCCATGATCGAACGATTAGCAAAACACCACAGTCTTTTATAAAAATTCTTTATATTCTAAAGTCATTTGACCACACGTTTTGGCGTTTTTCCACTCTTGTTGTGCACAATACCATGGGAGCCGAAAGTAAATAATGCTCTTATTTTAAAAGAAGATAATACGTATTTCCGATTTACATCTAGTTCCCGACCAGTTGCTCTGATGCAGTCGTCGCTAGCTAAACAAACATGGCTCCACTACATTATCAGACTATGGACATTAATGATACTTAGGCAAATGCGGCGATTAGTAAGCAAGGAGCCAAATGTAAAAACTATACATGGCGAGCTCATATGTCAATAATTTGGTCAGCTTAGTGTAGCCTCTTGTGTCCGTGTTTACACATTGTTAGCTCTCGAAGTTGCTAACGTAAGCTAGCAAAATGGACCTTGGAACAATGCTGTACAACAATTTAAAAGATGTTACATGGAGCTCGACGTCCTTACCTTTAGATCAACTAGTCAGTGCCTACAGGTTGCCTCAGATTGCCAAACTGGACAACGGTTAGTCACCTTAAGTCATCAGTATTTTTTTTGTTTGTTTTTTGTTTTGCTGTAGCTATCGTAGTTAGCAGATAAAGTAAAAATTCAGCTGGTTTTGAGAAGATTCTAAAGTTTGTTTTAGTCAGTGTTTCTTGTTTTGAGTGGAATTGTCCAGTTGGCATTTTCTGACTCTGTTGTGCCAGTCATTTGTATTTCACCAATTGTTGTTTTATTCCATATATTCCCTATTTTATTCACTAATTGTTATTTGGTTCCCCGTGTAACTCTGTCTGCTGACACTTTGCAGCCATGCAACACATTAAGAGTTGATATAGTTACTGTAATGATATTTCATATTGGGGGGAACATGGGAAGAATTAATTTTACAGCACAGTCGAGAAAATCTGTGCATATAGCAAAGGCCACATGTTCATCCCTATGTCATTTTTATAAAGAGTAAAACTATATGTACAGATTTTAGCGGGATACATTATATTTATTTTGGAGCCTGGCTGAAAAGTCGTTTCTTCCTCAAACTAAATGTAGTGAAAGACACATTTAACAAAGGCATTACGTTATAATGAACATGTGAAAAAACTAAAAATAATGGGAGAATTTACAGTACTGTGCAGGAGTTTTAAGTAACCATTATATTTGTTGTTTTAGCAATGTTGATCATTAATGACCATATATATTTATTTGTCAGTCTCATCGCTGGAATACAACTGTATATTAAAGGCAGTATTAGTATGCAGTATTAATGAAATCAGACCAACAGCTGCTATCGGCTAAAGTGGCATTTATTTAGTGTGACCTCCCCTCACACTCAGCATGTCTTCAAATCTCCTGTGCTGATGAGGTGAGATTTACCGCACTAATCCCCTTGTGTTTCACGCTAAGTTTAATCAAAATATGTTAAAAGCAACTCATTGACTGAGCGGCATTTGTTTGTTGTTTTTTTTGTTTTTGTGTTGAGCACTACAGACACATCTTGTCAGAGATTAACTCACTGGAAGCAATGCATTCCATTCAAAATGCCAAAGATCACATCATTTGACAGACATGAAATCATAGTTTTATATCAGCAAATCACCAAACAAACTGGATACTCAAGATGTGATATTCAAGCCGTTACAAAGAAATCTGAAGAATCAGGAGAAGCCAGAAAAGCTTAAGTTTTAAAACTTAACATAAACATAAGTTTTTATGAGAAGTATCTCAAAGTTATTCCGTAGAGATTGGAAGATGTCCATCAAGGACCTGGCTCAGCATCTGGCAGCATGATCGGGATGCTGAATTAAGCCTAGTTTACTGTCTAAAAAAGTTTGATCATTGAAAGTCTCTGTGGAAGGGTAGCTGGCAATAAACCATTTTTTTCATTAGGGGGTACAGGATGAAAAGGCTAAAAAATGCTAAATCTCACAAGGAATGGAATGAAGATCAATAGAAAAGAATATTCCTGTGTGACTACTTTTACCTATAGAAACCATTTTCTGAAGATTGTGAGTGTTTAACTGCCTTTTTTGGTGGTATATTAATAAAGACACTGAGAAATAAATATTGATGGTCATTAAAACAACAAAACTAGTGGTGGCCTAAGAGCTCAGTACCTGGGCAACAGCTATTTCAGCTGTGGTGAGTGATTCAATGCAATGGCTTAAGTTGAGGACTCTGAGAAGTTCACAAGTAGTGTTAAAAGGGATTGTGAATCATCGGTTTTCTCAAGATATGTACTCTGTTGTTCGCATATTATCTCCAACCAAACATTTTCATACTTTAAGCATGTCATCGTGCAACAGTCACATCATGTTTTTTGTGTTACAAGACAGTCGAGTCATCACAACATATTTTTCTCTGTTGAAAATAGTCTCCATAATAACAGTACTGTGTTTGCTGGATTAGATGCAATCTGTGTTCTGCTCGTTGTTTTATCCCTGCAGGTCAGTTGGTTGAAGGGCTCAGAGACAATGACTACCTCTTTATTCATTCCTGCCGTCAGTGGACAACTATTACGGCTCACAGTCTGGAGGAGGGACACTATGTCATTGGGCCCAAAATAGAGATCCCGGTGCACTATGAAGGTGAGCTATGTTGCTGTTGAATTTGTGTGACACTGTCTTCTGGTGATGATTCATATCAAAACCTCGGTGGGGAGGGGGCGGGTCAGGTGCTTCTGTTCACAGCGTGGGCTTTGAGCATTGCTGTATCATTGTTGAAAAGTCATAGAAACAATGTGGATATTCATCCCAAACTAAACTTCACTGATACTTGCACTGCAAAAGGTCAACTCATGTCAATTACACCAATACATTTTTTTTCCTTTTGTTTTAGGTCAGTTTAAGTTACTGGAACAGGACAGGGATGTCAAGGAGCCTGTGCAGTACTTCAACAGCGTGGAGGAGGTGGCCAAAGCGTTCCCTGAGAGGGTGTACGTTATGGAGGAAATCACATTCAATGTTAAGGTACAACTAATCTGCCGGAAGGATTATCATAATTTGTTATGGAGTGTTAAAGATGCAATTTGTAAACCATGGTTATAATTTTAGTTAGAAATGTACTAACATTATCACCAGACTGTGAATTAACAACTCTATTAACAACTCTATTAAATCAGAGACATTTATGTGTTGCAGAGATCTTCTGTCTCGCACTACCACTCTTTAGCCTGCTGTACTGTCAGTCCAGATGTACCGTATACAAGTTGTCAGCAAAGTTTGATATTTAGTCTAATAAGTAAATAACAAAAAGTCACAAAATGACCAAAAAGGAAATTTTCTTGCACCTGTTTTGCCTACTAAATAGAAATAAATCCTTACACACCTTCTAATCTAAAGTTTCTCTTTACCAAACTAAGGCAATATTTAGCACTTTATTAAAAATGAACTGGAACCATCTTGGTTTTTCTCCTTCCACAATCAACACAGGTTTCCTCCAAGTACAACTGATGGGTTTTCTTTAGATTTAACCATCAAAACAAACATTTAGAAGATGGAATATCTCTCATTAATTAGTTCAAATGTCATGTTTCCACAGATGGCATCAGGGGAATGCAATGAAGACACTGAAGTCTACAACATTACACTAAGCACTGGTGATGAACTGACATTAATGGGTCAGGCTGAAATTTTATACGCCAAGACCTCAAAAGAAAAATCAAGACTCAACACTATTTTTAAGAAGATCGGTAAGCTAAACTCCATCAGTAAGATCGGCCGAGGCAAGATGCCTTGCCTGATCTGCATGAACCACCGCACCAATGAGAGCATCAGTCTGCCTTTTCAGTGCAAAGGCAGGTTCAGCACCTGTAGTCCGATGGAGCTTCAGATGCAGGACGGCGAGCACACCATCAGGAACATTGTGGAGAAAACCCGTCTCCCGGTCAATGTCACAGTACCCAGCAGTCCGCCCCGCAACCAGCATGATCTTCACCTCATCCGTGAGGGTCATCGCTACAAATTGGTCAACATTCAGACTAAAACAGTGGTTGTATGCTGCATTCTGCGGAGCAACAAAATTATTCCCGTCCACTTTCCGTTTCACATGGCCATGCCCAGATTTATTGTTCCAGAGGAATTGCTACAAGGAGAGTTGTGGCTGGACACAATGGTGCATCGCTGGTTCTCCTTTTGCCAGGAACAGTTTGACATAGATGAGTATTCACGCGCCGTACGGGACGTGCGAACGGACTGGAACGATGATGGTAAGAGCCCCAAGAAATGCAGCGGGAATGGTAGTTGCAGTGGAAGCAGCGGGGGCAGCAGCACTTCCAACGGAGGGCCTAACTACATGCAGATCCCCAGCTCTTTAAACTATGCCCGGGATGAGCTCACACAGTCCTTCCACCGACTGTCTGTCTGTGTGTATGGCAGCAACCTGCATGGTAACAGTGAGGTTAATTTGCAGGGCTGTATGACATTCAGTGGAGATTGGGCTCTCCTGCCCTCTGATAGCATGCCATCAGAATCAGGTGACAGCGAACAATTTTTCCCCGAGCTGCTGGACAGCACAAACCAACAACCATGCCTCAACAAGTCGGACGTTCCCTACGAGGAGCTGTGGTTGGATCACTTGAGAGGGCACATCCCAAAACCTTCGATAAGTGAGGACATTCGAGGCATCAGCAATGGCTGTAGTACCACAGCAGCTTTATCGTTCCCGGTCACGTGTCCTCTTGTTGCACTAACCAATTCAGATGTGCCTCCAACACCACCACCAGTCCCACCCAAGTCTGAAGCTGTGAGTATAATCACTTATGTCCAACGTTATTACTCTTAAATTAATTTGGCAACACCCACAGTCACTGTGGTAACAGCAAGTATCATTTAATACTACAGCAAACACTACAATTCAACAGATTATTAGTAAGAAACCAATAAACCCAGTATTTGTAACTGATTAAAAAAACAATTGTGTGAAATTTTAGAATGACCATTGATGAACTAAACAATAACTAGTTATAATTTTCTCAACTACTGTACATAGATGCATCGATTTTGAGGAACTTTCATATACTAGTTACTTTGCCAAGTCAGATTATTAATACAAAATGCAAAAACTATTACAGATTTTACTATTAAACCAATTCATTTTCCATTAATGTATTTTATTGGAAATTGGGCAAAAAAACCCCAATACAAGTAATCACAAAATGATGAATATCAGATCTGATATTCAGCCAGGCCAATCACTGTCAACACTATTATGGCAGCTTCTTTGCCAGAAATACAACAACAAACACATCTTGATCATCAGTTTACAGCAGAACAAAACTCACATAATTGATATATAAAGAAGTAATGAATCGGTTAGGCTGTGTGCCTGACACAGTCAGAGCAGTTTTCCACACAACAGAAGGACATTGTAAAGTTGGTCAACCTCACCGAAGAGCCTGATTCTCTGCAATCAGCAGTTCATCGTGACTCTTCCTCCCATGTCCCACTACTCCTTTTCAGAAATTAAAAATGACCTGTTGAATAAATAGAGTGGGTGAAGAGGTGGTCAAGCTCTCTATGATTTTAATTTTAGTGCTAACCCCTGACATTTTGTTGCTTGTGGATACTTCACATGATATATAGTCCATTGTTTTGCGTGTTGAACGCTTTTAATGAGTTGCAGCAGACATAGGAATAATTATGTTATGTAATAATAATGTTATGTCGTTATGAATCTGATAGGATTGCACTAGATGAATCTCTCCTGTGTATGTAGTTTGAATCCAGCTAAGGAATGGTGGACTCGGTCCCTACAATAAAAACCACTATACAAAAAAGTAATCGTAATAATTTGAGTGACTGTTTCAGATAAAACTACAAATGGTATCAATTATGGGGGTAACTTAAAGCAGTGCACCACCTTCAGATGGTTATTTTTTCTGCCAGATTTATTCTCTGTTTAATTCCTCTCCAGGTAAAGGAAGAATGCCGACTTTTGAATGCTCCGCCTATTCCCCCGCGAAGTTTGAAACAGATGCCATCGGTGCCCATCCTGTCTAAGCCACGGCAGCAAGACACTCGATCTCCCAGTCCGACCCTCTCCTATTACTCTTCTGGTCTCCACAACATGTAAGAAATGCAACTGTTTCACAGCACACATGGAAGCAATTACACCCAATAGAAATTAGAAAGCAAAACAAAGAGAATACTTTGCTTTGAGAAAAGCTAAGTTGTTGAGATCATTTTGTTTTTTTCTTAGTTGAAAACAACACCTATGAAAATCGTGTTGTTGACCTTGTTCACATGTCCATATGGTGGTTTTTTTTATGTACCACGACACATACCATGACTGGAATTAACAATTAACATCATGGCTGAAGATTTCTGCTGTCATACAGCAATCCACCAATGACAGCCTCCTAAATACATATTCCAACATCCTCGGTCTTCAACCTAGAGAACCTAAGGAACCAATCTGACCGCTTGCTTGGGGAGGGGCTTAACTTTGTAGAAACGAAACTCTGATGGATCAACTTGTAGGCAACTTTGTACAAGTAGCTCTTCCTCTTCTTTGTGGGAATCCCTGTCTCAATCAAATAGAACTTGCTACTGTGAAGTGTATAGTAGACTAGTTTAAAAGTCAAAAGGTGACAGAACAGGGAAGCTCCTGCTTACTACAGGGAGCAGAGACGGGGTGAGACTAAAGTACCACATTTTTGGATCCCCACAGCCTAGCAAAGGTGTAGAATTACTTCCAAGCCAAGAAAAAAAATAATGTCCTAAAATATCCTGACTTCTTATAGAACAGTGTCCAGGGACGGCTGGCAGGCCTGGGCGATTTGGACAAAATCCTCCATTACAATAATGATGTATATCAATGTATGTTTTCTCTAAATTGTAGGAAAAATGTCTATACAAAATAACCACATATTTCATGACAATTTTTTTTTTTAACCTCAGAATTAAAGAAACTAGTTTTCAGTTGCAAAAAAAGGTATTTGGGTGTTATTGATTGATTTAGGTCCAAATGTTTGACAGGTTGAGTTATAACTATGCTTAGTGAGGAAGTCTTTCATGAGGAGGGAGGACAGGAGGAGGCTGACATAAAGTTGTAGAGGCTGCGATCTGGGTGGTGATGAAGGGCGGTGCTTCGATGAACATCATACATTAATACAACCAAAAGAGGAAAAAACACCAGGCAGCCGCCGCCCAAAGTTCAACACAGTGCACTCTGAGTGGCGAGCAACATCTGTGTATGTTCATGTGGACGGCAGACGCTTCTTGGTCCTACTGCCACACGATGCTTTCCTTCCCTGCCCTTCCCTCACTGAAATGACTGTAGGCGCCGGCGTGCAAAATCAGGTCGCAGCCACAGCTTTGCAAGAGAGGCAATATAAACAATAGAGATAAATATCTATTGATAGACACTTTCTCTCGTTCTACAATATATATTGTCCTATCACCCACCTCTAATGGCTGGTATAAATGGGCTAGCAGGGCCAAGCCCTACCTACTTTATGCAACTAAGATCAGAAGACTATTGTTTGATTAACTTAAAACAGATTGTTTTAAGTTTTGGTAGAAGCTAGAAAAGCAACAGCACTAAATAGTTGAAAGGTAAAACACAGGTTATCTCCAAATTGGCGGGTTTAGTCAGCTTTCAATCATTTTCATAGTCAAAGTGGGTGACAGGTGTCAAGTCCCGCCCCCATCATTTACTGATCATTTGGACTAATTTCATTCAGCCCACATTCGGTGATTGTTGACCAATGACAGTGGTTTGACGCTGTAAAGGTTCTGTACTTATTTACAGGAGAGCGGGGAAGGTAAAGAAGTTTGAAAATGGAGGCTTTTAGCATGAACAAGGTGAATTATTTATTATGTCGGCCATTTTTTGAACGCACTGTCTATTGAGCGGGACTTCATCCAAAAATCACTGGACTTCAGAAACACAGCATCCCAGAAAGGCCATGGATGTGAGCCTCTTTTCGAACGAGGTAACCCCCGAGTCTGTCAGACACATTTTCCCCATCTACTCTCTCTCTTCTATAACAACAGTTGCTTTTGCTGTGCTTCATTATTTTTTTCAGGGAAGCTTTCCACAGTGTGTCGCACAGCAGTTGTGAGAAGTTGCAGTAGGCTGTCCATGTTGCAGTTGGAACATATTTTGTTGTGCATCCCTATAAGGAGCCTGTTTTGATGCTGTGGACTGTGATCAAATGAGATTTTTCTTGCCACTAGACACTTGACTGCAGTGTTGATGTAGAGCACTAACAGAGTATAGTGTGTTGTTGTTGTTACTTTGTGTGTGGGATGTGATGCTGATCTTGCCGCAGTGGTAACTTTTTATTGGATGTAATTCATGTAATAGCCCAGCCACCCAATTTCACCACCAGCTGCATATGAAGGTATCCATTTCAATGTTTAATCTTTACAGTGTTTCATGACACATTTTAGGGTCGACCGACATTCTTTTCTTTCCTGCATTCTGCATCAGTAAATGTTTTAAGCCCTATATGTTTTACATGGTGTATGCTCTTACAACACAGACTTTATTTTTCAGTAGTGGAGCATGCGAACAAGAGGCGGCCAACCCACAGGATCACTTGTGCTACCCCTGTAACTGGGCTAAATCCAACAGCACTGAGCCGGATGCTACGTTGCCCGGTGGTAGCCTGCCATCGGACGGGATGTCATCAAGGTTGTCTTGGCCAAATAACTTCAGTGGAGGAGAATCGCACGACATGGATGAGTTTCTGCCAACCAGCTGTCGAAGCTACTACAGCTACCCCAGGAAGAGGTCCCCAAGCACCCCCAAAGCCTGCACGTCTAGCCTTGTTGACTTTGATGGCAGAGAGCACGCGCACTGCAGTAAGGACTTCAAGATGCAGAATGCGTCTCTGAATCAGTTTTGCACCAAATCCTCAAGTTACAATTCAGAAATGTACAGAGAGAAGCCAATAGATGAATGTAACACTAAGCAGAGCCTGTCCTGCCCCATCTTGCCACCAAGAACATCAAAAACAAATGCTGTGAAGACGTACAGAGACGTGCTGTCAGGATCGGTCTGTGACAGCCAGCAGGAACTGTCACATAGTTTACCTGCCCCACATGAGCACGGCACAGATGAGAGCAGCTCAGACTCAGTAAACTGTCCCTCCTTTCCTCCCACTGCACAGTGGCAGCCTCCGTCCAGTCTGGCTGGCCTTTCTATAGAGGAAGTATCCAAATCTCTAAGGTTTATTGGCCTGCCAGATGACATTGTTTCCCTCTTTGTGTCTGAGAAGATCGATGGGAATTTACTTCTGCAGCTCACTGACGAGATTCTGTCTGAGGACTTCAAGCTGAGCAAACTACAGGTGAAGAAACTCATGCAGTTCATAAACGGGTGGAGACCCAAGATATGACAGTATATGACACTAAACCCTGTGATAAAACAGAAGACTCATGCCTTCAGTATATATGCTATGCACACCAAGCCACAAACAGTTTCTTTTTCTATAATATGAATTTATATCCTCGTTATTATGTTGTGGGTAAGATACAGTCAATGGGTAATATTTGACAGCCCTCTTTATGTCTGTGACTGCTATTTACTAACTGAATGGAATCATTTGGCACTTTGATGGAGATACATTCACGTCAGGCACTTAGACCCAAAACCTGAGTGTTCATGTCATCACACAAGAGATAACTGATGCAGACAAATGTAAAAGAAAACATGTTTTCTTTTACGATTTAAAAGAGGATTTTTAAAGGAGCACAAGAACCAGAGGAAGGTACACAATAATTGTGGCTTATTTTCCAAGTAAATATCAATGTAAAAATCATTTCAAATCTATTTTGAATGTTTGATAAACAAATATATATATATATTTTTCCATCCAAATCTGACATCCCAAGCAGGCAATCATATCCTTCTGAAGGAGGTGATATACACTGTTTCAGTTTTTTGGTGTATAATTTTTTCTGCTTGTTTTAACCAGTCAAAACATCCAGTTTAATTTACTGCTGTTGATTGAAGACTTGCCAACTATAAGATGTACTTGTGTTCTTTTAAAAATCTACCCGATGAAACCGTAAGTTACAGTAAAAGCTCCATCTGTATTGGTTAACGCCCACTATTTTTGGCATTGGCAGGAGACAACCAGCGATGTAAAACTTATCTTTGAGCCTGTGGTATCACAGGATGAACAGTTCTGTAGAAAATGAATTGGAAGAATAAGACAGGTGAGCTCATTCTGAAACTCCTTTCATTTAAGGTGTTGGATAAAAACTAAAAAACAAAAACATCAGCTTTTCTGCCTGATGTCGGCTGCGTGTGTTGGTTTGCTGGACTTTGTTTTTGTTGGCCATCAGAAATCTGGCCTAGTTTCTGGGTGAGATATTCCTCCTGCCGGACCTGTGCCCGTAACAGTGATCCAATTCAGATGAGTGTTGTGGTCTCTCATATGCAAGATGATCTCCTTATGCAAGGTCTTACTCCTATTGAGTCTTGTTTTAATCTACAGGTTGAATTCAGCTTAGTACCACTTGTTTTATCCTGGAATATATCTACTGAAGAAACACTTGAGGTTAGTTTAATCTTAAAAAAAACTGAGACCTAAAAAAATTTTTTATCTTTACTCTATATAATATAGAATTAACCAACCAGTATATATTTAAAAAAAAAACAAACAAAAAAACCAACAGATAATGGACCATGACGTTGGACATGAAATACAAATCATGCATCATGCACTTTATTAGATTTCAGACTAATTATATGGAAGAGGACTGAGGCCACTTGAAAAATTTGCTTGGGTTCTGACTTTAATAACGAGTTATGAAAATATTTTAGAATTTTGATTTTGACATTTTCTAAGGATTGGTTTGTTTGTTTTTTCTCAAAATTCAGAATTTAATCTTAAGAGTTTTGACATTTTTTTTCCTCTAAATTTTAAGAAACTTTTTTTTCTCAGAAATTTGAGGAAAAATCTGAACTTAAACAGATGTATCATGTTCCCCTAACTGATTTTTTCCCCCTCCCCCCACAAGTGCCTTAATCCTCTTCCGTATAATTAAATGCAGTTTAGGTCATTAATTCTAAACCTTTAATCTTTTGCAGAAAAGATTCTCTGTACCGAGTGAATGCACTACATCCTTTTTTCCTAACTGAGGTGGTACTTCTGCTCTGTTGTCATCATGTGTGTTGTACGTGTCTTCTATTGTAAGAAACAGGTAAAAGAGTTTTTCTGCGCCTTAACCCAGAGATCTTAAAATATTGTTTCATTTTGACTTCATGTTTAGTCTTTCAGCCTGTAGTCATGACTTTATTCTCTAATGTGTTCTACTTGAACATCAGGGAAGTGAATGTTCCTGTAGACCCTGACAAGCATGTGGGGTGAAATTCAAAAATGAAATATTGGTACCAAATATTTTTTTAATTTATGCAGTTATTTAACTCATATAACAGAATGCGAAAATATGCAGACTCGTAATTGTCGGACTGTTCGTGCGAGTGATACATGAAGGTGCCTCATCAACAACAGCATTTCCGCAAACCAGGTCTGATCTGTTGGCCAATAGCTGTTGTTTTTCCCTCACACTTTTTTACAGCAGGGTGTTACATGTACACTTGATATTTGTAATGTTTATATAAGTACGAATGTAGTTTTTTTAAAGAAAGTTATTACTAATGTTATTTTTTTATTGAGGATAAAAGACTTATGTACATTTTTTTTTTTTATTCTGTATAACTTCATGCATTAAAATATGTGTCAAAGGGGGGAAAAAACTGCAGGCCACAGTCACGGTCATGGACAGTCACCAAAAAGATAACTTTAATAAGCAACTCGTCTAGATAATTAAACAGATTTCCTTACTGTTTGTCACAGTATCCACTTTATTTTACGGGGAATGGCGCGCCTGACTTGACACTAGTATTATATGGTGGTTAAAGTCCTATGCAACAGCCACCGCACTGCAGAGGCCAAAGGAAGGAGCAACTAAACCGTACGCATAGGACTAAGTGTGTATTGTTATCGTCTCAGTGTTTATTTCAGCGGAAAGGGAAATCGTGCATGCCAAAGGCAATTATTTCCCATCCACTAATGTTACCGGAGTAATTCTGAGATATCAACCGTGAACACACTACAACAACTGATGCTGTCCCACTAACCCCACCGTCATCACACTCAGATTCCACGTGGGTTTGAAAGGACTTTAGTGAGCAGTAATGAAGTCTTTCGACTCAACTCGATTCTTTGTTTTTGATTGTGTTATCTATTAAAATGAATTAATTCATGTTTGTGTGTGGTATTTTTGTGTGTGTCAAGTAGCCGTTCACTGTTCAAATGAACAAAAAAAAGTGAATTGACGATTGCAAGTTTGATCACCTGCGTGGCAATGTCATACTGAACCTGGATGACAAATATGGACGTTAACTTGCTTAAATGATAGACAGGGATTTGAAACATGTAAAACTAAGCAGGATCAATTTTATCCTGCAGTCTCAGGAAAGTGGATCGTTTGTGTTACAATGGCTTAGAGATTTAGAGAACTATTTATAAACCATTTTGATTGATTCCATATTTCAATTGAAAGAAATTCATTTGATGGTTGTAGCTTTTCAAATATGACAGTGCTGCTTGTCTTTTATGTAATATATGGGCCATCCAGTGGGCTGCGACCCTGTGCGCCAGCAGCAATGCTTCTCTGTTGGACTCAGGTGGACACCTTTTTTTAAAGACTAAGTAGTGATTTAAAAAACATGACTGATTTGTTGCAGACTAGCTAGGTTTGGTGTAATCTATTTATTAATTGATCTCACACAGTTGCAATCCAAACGTACATTATGACAAAGTCAGTCAGCAATTTGCAGAAGGTCATCTGCAGAGCTTTGCTTGGTTTTCTGTCAGGACATTCACCAGTTCTGCTTTTGCAGAGACCTTGCAACAGTGGTTTCCTGCCTTGCACCAAGCAGGTTAACATCTTACAGTTCCGCTTTTTATGCCCAGTGTCCATCAGGTTCAAAGGACCCTCAGAAGAAATGACAGTTCCTGAGAGCTCAACTGGCAGGGCACAAACTGCAACAACTTTCTCTAGAAACTGACAGGGTAAACGGTAAAACTACGCTAAATATCAGTGCCAGGACAGAGCTGTCCCTCAGACTACCTCTTTTGTACTGGGGTGAAAGCAGAAATCTTTGAAATGGACATCTCTAAACGTGGGCAAAATACAAATACAGTTTAGCCAACTATGTTGCATCATCTGTCCAACGGATGTAAATATTTCAGAGCTGGACTACCCATTTGGCAGCTTGTGGGCCACATGGAGGCCCAGAAACAGCCTCCGAGGTGACTGTGGAGGATGTGACAGAGCTGCTGGAGTAAAATAAAAAATGCACTTTAGGACTGAAGCTCAGGAAATTCTTCCTGCAGGACCATGACGCCTCACATGGTATGTCTCCATCATCTGAGCCGAGGAGACACTGAAGCGAGAAAACTGCTGGAGTCTCCCCATGTTTGGTCGTCCACAGATGGGAAATGTGGCTGAAGGTGGCCCCCGGATCCAGACTGCAGCAGAGGGCCAGGTTCTGCTTAGGGTCTGGGTCGAGAGGAAAAGGCCCCAGAGATTCTTCACCTGCTGCTGGCTGTCTGCAGAAGAAGATGAATCCTCTGGTTCACATTTCGGTCTTTCAGAAATAAGAATAAAGTGAAAAATAAATAAATGATTGTTGTGTTGTAATCCTTCCATTTTACTTGTTTACTGGTTACGTCTTAGTGTGAAGTATTGCAACACGTGGCAGTTTGTTTCATTTAATGTTGATTTGACGGGTACAACAATTATCCAGTGCGATGACACATTGTATCTACAACCACTACATACAGTACAAACAGCAGAGAAATTGTGGCTCCAGTAAAATATGGAGGTTAAATCCAGTGTTTCTGAGGGCTCCAGCTCCACTGTTCTTCATTCTGCAGGTCCAGCAGACGGGCCACATTCCTCTGCTCCTCTTCAGTCCTCACCAAATTCACCAGGCTCGTTCATGCATTTAAAACTCATGTCAGACATTACTCTTGCAGTATTATTATCATTATTATACTACATAACTTTAGTGTGGAGCATATTTTCATGATATATAATGCCAGAAAAACCTCTGAATTTCAGTAAGGGATCAATAAAATCTAGTCTTTATTCATATAAATCATTAATGGATAATAATAATAATTCAATAATTAAACTGCTACATAACTTTTTCTTAAATGATTGTTTTGATTTAAAACTGTTAGATGTTGTTATTGTTAGTTCATTGTATTGTGTATTAATTTTCTCAAATGTGCAGTCATTTATAACCAAATATATAAGTTGGATGCAGTGGAGTATAAAGGTACAATATTTGCTTCTGAATCACGTAGGAGTATAAAGGATCAGACAATGCAAATACAGACGTAGTTTGGTAGAGTTACTTTCCAGCGATTTCACGAACATAAATGTACCTGCCGCTTCAGAGAAGAACTCATCAGGTTTTATACCAAAACGATTCAAATCTAATCAAGAGTGGAAGTGACATCTCTTCAGTCTTATTATTCTGAGACATTATTTCTAGACAGCTGCATCACATGATTCATAAGGAGCTGTTTAAAAATACCAGCGGTCTCTTTATTAAACCACTTTTATTTGACAGTAAATCAGGCTATAGAGTTAACTACATTACACTCTTCGTTGCCGTCAGACATAATACGAGTCGAGTCAAGTTAATAACAACCATCAGTGTGTAAGTGCAACATACAGAGGAAAATAGAGCGTGGTAGAAGAAGCTGGTGGTGAAGCACAACCCGCTTCTGCTTTATATCACACACCAGCAAAAAGAGAAAAAGAACAAATGACTCTCCCAAGTCTCCCGGTGAAAATACACCAAATAAAACATAAATATTAATATTTTTAAGTACTGCTCCAAACATGGAGGAAATCCGAAGTCGTTAAGGCCCACCACCACAAGTCAGGGTTGGTCAGAATTAGTTTTTTGGACACTCATCAGTGGATCATAGAACGAAAGCAGAAATCTTCGGCCGTGAAGTCAAGTGCTTATTTCAGTCAGGAGTGTGTTGTAGTACTTGAAAAAAACACCACATGGACATGTTAACAAGGTAAAAAAAACCCACATAATTTTGTCACAATTTTTTCCATTGGTGTGCGCTCGAGGAGTTGGGGGTGAATTTGGAGGTGTGGGGCCCTCTTCAGCTCGTAGAGCACAGTCATCAGGCCCCATTCAGGCAAGGAAAATATTAAAAACACAGATATGCCTGCTTGTACAACTTGTACTGTTGCTTATATGAACCCGTGTGTTCTCTTACGGCTCAGACTGGTCATCTAGAGAGGTATTGATTAACTACACGTACTGGGGAATACAGACAAACAAGCCCTTCAGTTCTCCAAACATCCAGGAATGTTCTGACAGTTAACAGCTTCACTGTTGTTTGACCAGACATCCAAAAGTGCAACATTTATTCCATGACAACCCAATTTAATAATTATCTTGATGCTTAAAAATACTCTGCCTGTTTATGCTGAATAACAACATAAATAAGACAGAAATATAGCTGGCGCCTGGCCAGATTCACTAACCGGATTTAAACGAGCGACTGACTCTTCGAAGGCCCCTTCATTTGTTTTGTTTTTAGTCCTGCATCCTGCTGTCTGCTCCCTTACGTTTGGTCACTTTGGTCAAATTAGCCACCATCTGAAAACAATGTAATCTGCTGCACAGCGTACTGCACACTTTCCAGCCATTTCGTCTGCGTTCACAAACACTTAGACGCCCCAGGACATTAGAGACACTATGTCTACAGTATTTACAAGGCATTTAACTCCCACAACCTCATCGGCTCTGACAACGCTGTTTACCACGGGACAGTATCCGAAGACGACATACGTCCCAACTCTCACTGTGCTGTCAGACACGATGAGACAAAAAGAAAGCGAAGCTCTTTGCAGGTGAAGCTACTCTGCTGTCAGACACTGTATATCTGGTGTGGAGTAGTGATGAGTCAGCCGCTAACGAGCTTTTAAAGGAAAGATGTGCATCAGGAGCCAACTGTTTTTCTTTGTAACAATGTACCGTGTTTAGTCTAAGGAGAAAGGCACAAATGCAAAAATTAAAGTAATGTGTGGATCAGGTTTGCATTTACATTTGGCCAGTCGAGCTTTACGTCTGTCACATACACCCATTCACACTCTCACACCAATGGTGTGAGCTACTCTGACACAGCGAGTGCAGGGCTCAGGAATCAAACTGCCGCTCCTCCTATAAGAGGACACCCACTGTACCCCAAATGTCATTTCCACCTGCCAAATTTAGATGATAGCGTGCGGATGCGTCTTTCTGCTCCACCTGACTAAACAGACAATGACAGACTCAAAACCTCAACCTCTCTTTTATTTCTGAGCTGAGCCGATAGATGCGTGATCACATAGAGGAGCCAGAGTTCCCATCACTAGTGTCAGGTGTCTACAACAGTGCGCTGGTGAGTCACATGGTGGACCGACGGCCATCTCAGCAAGAGATGAAAGACTCCCCTGTGTTCGTGTGTTAGATCTACACACACCTGAGTGGCAGGAAATACAGAATGATGAAGAAAAATGCAACCCCAGGATGACATGTTAGGCAGCTTACGGTGTCTCCTCATGTTTTAGGTATTGCTCCATCATCTCTGCATGGGCGCGATAGAAGGAAATCTTCAATCAAAGTGAGAGAATTGAGCACAGTCTGAGCTCGTTGTTTTCAAGAGTTCTCTTAGGTCTCTGGGTTTGGCGTGGCCAACAGCGGCACATTGTCCCTCCTCCTCCTGCCCAGCGGGGGGCGTCTGTATTGCTCCCCCTCGGCCAGCGTCTGAGGCAGCGGCTTCCTCTTGCTCTCGGGCAGCAGCAGGATGGACAGCACCGCCAGCAGGGCCAGAGAAGAGTAGACCACGTGGTGAAGGAAGTAACCGTAGTGGTTTCTCAGGTCCATGAGTGGCCAGCTGAGGCGACCCACGCAGCCCAGGGCGAGCACAATGCCCACACTGGTGCCCCTGTGGACACAGTGCCAGCGGAGAGTTCATATTGAGCCACATTTTACAGATCCAACTTCTCCTATTTTCTTTTCCAAAGTTTTTATATTTTTTTACGATGCTTTGTTGCCCATTTGTCTATGTGTGCTTTTATTTAAAAGAATAATAAATATTTTTCCCCCTGTTTGATGTTTGTCTGTTTATAGAACAACATTAAACTCTATTTCTGAGTCTTTTAGGCTAATTAAATACATTTTACTTTTATTTTAAAATTACTCAAGTTTGGAGTTTGGCCACTAGGACAGTTTTGTTTTGCAAGGCTATTTAATGAAACAGCACAGGCCAAGTCAAAATGCTGGAAATAGATTTTTTCCTCTACTAACAATGCTTGAAATGGTTTTACAAGTGTCTGGTAACATGGAGCGATACCTGCAGTGAAACACCTGCGTGTTTTGGACTCAAAACTTTTAGAGCCTAACAGACTGGGAAAAGGGATTTAGATAGGGCCTTAAATACAGAAATCCTTTATTATGATGCTATAGCCAGAAGAATGTCAGCTGAGTTTAGACTAGAAACTGGGGGAGGGGATGACAGCTAGCCTGTCTGAAGAAGGTAAAATACATTTCATTGTTTGTACAACAGAGTGTTTAAACTTCACTGTATAGAATGATGCATGTGCAGTCTGACATCATAAACCTTGTTTTACATTCATTCCTCAAAGTGTAAAGTTTCTCTGTGCTCACTACTAAATCATTCTAAGAGGTGAGCCTACAAGCATGATTTGTGACATGTCATAGTTTGAAAGTCAGTCCTGAGGGCTGTACAACGATGAGAGTTAAAATAACTCAAATCTAACTTGGTGTTATGAAAAAAAGTCAAGGCTTACAAAGGCTTATATCTGTCTAGACTGTTCAGAAATGAAATGTCAAGTACAATGATATCAGAGTTGGAGGAGAGGGGGAATATTCTGAGACAAAAACAAAAACTGGTTAACACACAACAGAAAATTAAAGACAAACTGAACTGAACTTTAGCCCACAGTCACTATATTATCATAAGCATGTGGGCTTTAAACACACAAGGAATTAAATACGGAGAGATGTTCAGATTAAAATAAATAAATAAATAAATAAACACACAATGAAAACATGAGGATTATGACATCAAATTCTGTACTCGGATTATTAGGCCACCCCCCTCACCACCTGCTTTGTATTCTTTTAACCTATATATTATAAACCACGGCGCTTTCTGAATATGTACACGCTTGCTAATTTTAATACATATTCTCCCTAAAACACCTCGGCTGTAATATCACATGTATGGCAATAAAATCGAGGTAGTAACCAAAGTATAGTAAATAGAGTTGGCAGTGTGGAATATATACCATATGTGCATAATTTTATTTTATGTCACAATTACAGATATTTTAACTTTTAAACAGAGTCAGGTCTGCTGTTTCCCTCTGTTCATTCTAAGCTACGCTAACCTAATTATCCAGTAGCAATTGCTTCATATATAGAGTGATATCAATCTTGTTGGCCAACAGGTAATTGAATACAATTACTTTCAAAAATGTTAAACTACAACTATGAACTAACCTTTGAGAAATATCAGGCAATATGGTAAATGTCCAGTTTTTATATAGCGCTCTTCTAGTCATTGCTGACCACTCAAAGCGCTTTTACACTACAGGTTTTGCATTCACACGTTCACACACTGGTGGCAGTGACTCCGCGCAGGGAGCCACCTGCTCATCAGGAGCGTTAACCATCCACACTCATACACTGATGACGCAGCTGGCTCACCGGTCACTGCTCTACCATCTAAGCCACAGCTGCCAATACCCAGCATGAGTGACCTGAAGGTCCCTCAATTGGAGGCATTTCATTCCTTCAGGATAATAAACCACGCTGATATGTGATCCCAGTAAATGAGGATTTTTAGATGTGAGAAAAACTTTCATTCCTAATACATACAGATGGAAATGTCCTCTCTCCTCTTTCATAATTTACTGCATCTTTCTGCATATCCTACTTAATTCTGGCAGCAGAAGGAATAATATCATGCATCTTTGCAGTATATTTTGACGGAGATAAAGTGTTCCACCTTTGCGACTCATTTGTTTCCTCAAGTGCAGAGTGTAGCCGTGTGAGCGTTACCTGATAATGGTGGGCATGATCTCTGCAGCAAAGAGAATGGTGAGGGATGCTGTGGCCTGGGAGGAGAAGAGACCCAGCACTGAAAAAACTGTAATGGCTGCCTCATTGAGATCTACAGGGGAGGAGGAGAGGCAGGCAGCAATCGTTATAAAATACCTTGGTGAAATGCAGCTCCATTATTTTTCATTTTTTGATGACATATCATCATGGACCATTGATTATGAACTGACAGTACTAAATCAGTCCTGGAGACTTTTACAGTCATCTTTCAGCAGTAGCCAGAGATGGCAGTGTGTGGCCTCTCAGAGGAAGTCAGTGCTGCTGCCCCCATTCAGCTTGATTAGACCACAGCTCCTGACACGTCTTTGACTTTGCTGCCACTGCAGTGTCCTACATAAACGGTGTGTCGTACTCTTCTCTGGCCACAAGGGAGCGCCTGAGCCTGAGACAACAATGGCTGTGTCCTCCCACACCATGCTGTGGGAAGACAAAGCCACCTCAGCTGTAATTTTCCATGCACAATCCTAATGTGATCTGATTTTAACATTAAAATAAACTACTTTTTAATCTTGAATTCAATGAGGATCTTAGAATCAAGGCCCCTAATCCTTACACAAGCCTCATAATGTTTTTCTTCATCAACAGGAAGTGATTTAAGGGAAGGTGGCCTGTGTCCAAACTGTTGCCCATGACTATTAATAGTGTTCATTCTTGGGTACGTGATTTAGTTCATA
>KV751334.1:5878975-5889431 GCA_001698575.1 Mola mola | reverse complement strand
AATTATTTAAAGTGTTCTTTTTTTTAATTAAATAATTTAAATTATTTTTTAAGATGCACTAGCAAATGGAAATTTGCAGAAATTGCTCCTTATTCAAACAGTATATTTTTTACATCTTTTCTCCTTCAGTTTCCATACATTAATAGTCATCACACTCGTCACACCCGTTTATAAAAATAAACCGATTCCTGTTATCTAATAAATTGTATGAAATTTTTGGCGCCAGCTGTAAGCCATTTAATTTATATATTTAATGAGATTTGCTCACATAGAATACGCAGCAAAGGCAGTGAAGCACACAGAATCAACAATTTTAAGAGTGGGGCATCTGATCTTCGTCTACTATCTTTACAGAGGACTTATATTGAGCTCTCTGCCACGTGGTGTAGCCATAATTCGCACCCAGGTTGATGAAGGAGCCTAGTTTTTATAATGAATATGCAATTTCTAACATTGTCTTTTTTTCATTTGCAATTTTAATTTATCAATGATAATTTTCTTCTGGTACCGTGGTGAGAAAACCAGAGAAGAAACGTTACACCCTGATAGCACTGCTGCTCCCACTGGGCCCTGGACAAAGTCCACTGGTTTGATTTAACATTCAGTAATGGCTGCTAAGGCACACTTGATGGCACTAACACAATTTGTTGCACTGCAGTGACAGCAGCCAGTAGTGTAAGACTCGTGTTTGTGTCCTCCACGCATCATGGCTGCCCTTTACATGCAATAGCACCCATACAAGTGATCTTTTGGTGATAACCTGGATCTGGATCCAATTTCTGCAGTCAGATCTCAAACATGGACATAACTCAAAAACCAACATGCAAACAAGTTTTCTAGACAATTTGTTTGCATGTTGGGCTAAAATCAAGTAACAAAAGTTTGAATTTTTAGGAGGGATCAACATCAGGATTTGGATTCCAGATCTAGATCAAAATCAAGCATGGTAACACAAAAAATGATGTGTTAGCGGGACTTGGCCCAGTAGATTGTTACAGCTTTTGGAGAGATCTGGAGGTGATCAGGATGCTGATACTGCAACCAAATGAATTTCAAACAGGAATGTAGTTCAAAACTATTGGAGAGGTTTCTATGAATTATTTGTGTTAGTATGGCATGGCCCATGAAACCAACACCCTACTGAGTGCTTTATTTATAGTTGCAGATAATAAACAATTTTGGTCAATTATCTGTAGCTCTCATAAAGCTCTTATCATTACAAGCTAAAAGTTCGTGACACAGCTGCGGGTTCCCTGCCGGGCTCTTATTTATTATCACTGTAAAGTGCTGTTCCCATCACACCTTTTAGAAAAACCCCAAAGTGATCAGCAGCCATAAGGTTGGAGCGGCCTCAGTGAAGTTGTGGCGGGGTTCATATGGTCTGCTGCTGTTGAGTAACGTGGGGAGGAGGTGAAATAGTCTTTCTTCACTCTGCAGAGATGTTGCAGTCCTGGGCCCACAGATTGCCCCACACGGCGCTGCGGGACATTTCAACAGACACGGCCACAAAAGAAGTCATTGTGTTTGCTGCTCAATACACGACAGGATGCAGGTAGCTGTGCTGCACTTTCACTGTCCCTCTATAAATGAAGAGTCTGACACCACCACGAGTGACAACGCACAGAAAAATGGAGGATAAAGTGATTGGAAATTAGAACTGCTAATCAGTCATTTCATTTATTTATTTATTTGTTTTGCCTTTTTTAAGGGACAAACACAACAAGACCTGCTGGTGATAGGGAGCTGTTTCACAGTGACCTCTGATGAAGAGGAAGAGAGAGAAATAGACATTTTTTAAAAATCTTACATGTTTGATTCCATAAACTATTTTTAGATCGATTCATACTTTGTGTTATTACTCTTCTTCTCCAGTTATTTATGGTGGCAAACAAGCATCGAACAAAAAATTTTAGTATTTACTGTAGACTGATGGCACATTTTTTCTGCTTACATTTGTCAAATATTTGTGTTGTTTTGAAGTTAACAGTCCTATTTCTCCTTTTTTGCAGCTCTTAATGTTACAGACAGAACTAGACACTCTGTAATGAGCTCTAGTGAAAGACGCTCAGTGACTGCTTATAAAATGAATCAAACTGCACATACCATTTTAACTGAATGAGTTGATGTTAATATTCTACACAAATAGCTCTAAATATAATATATTTGCTTTTACGCATCTAACTAATCCTGCAGGTGTTGACTTTTAGTCAGGGGCAATATCATCAAATATTTTCCGTGTGTTAAAAGTTCAACTGTATGTATATTTCAACCTTTTCACTGTTAATAATTGTATATTTTTAGCACATCAATCAGCAAACAATCAAACTACTTTCTACCTCATACTGATAAAGTGAAGATTCATATCATTCTTGATCTTGGGATGCCTTGGATCTCATACTAGTTATACAAGTGTTGAAAATATTTAACCATAGTTAAGAAAATGTGATAACTATTGTTTTGAGCAAGATGTAAAGAAAAGTCTGGCTTGTTGCCACCACTAACGCGTTTCTGTCTCCTATCTCTATGTCCCTTCACTGCCATCACAGCCACAGGAAGGCCCTGGCAGCCCGAAACACTGATATTATCTCTGCGCTCCTCATCTCTGTCCTCCGTGTGTCGAAATCTTGCCTATCCCACAAAGGGAAGCCACTGGTGCACAACCGTCCACGGCGTGACGTCCGTTTCTGTGGGTAGACAGCATATGGTAAACACTTTGGCAGATGTGTGCCATGATCCCCCATGAAGGATGAATAAGTGATGATGATGATGCTCAACTGTAGATGCCTTGGATATATCACGATTCAATGTGATATGTGATCCATAATCAAAGCTTGTTGAGTTTTGTATCTGTAACATTATTTGAGGAAGTACTGAAGTTGCTTTAATACCCAAAAAGCACATCTAAATATCGTTTTAAAAAGTGTTTGAATGTGTGAAAAGTGTGAATTTTAAAGTAGCTGATATAAGAGATGGCCATTTGATTTAAGCAAAAACAAATATTTCTTTAAGAAATTTTAGTTTTGCTTTGACCATGTTTTATACTGTAAAACTAGTAACAGTACAGAATATATGGAAAACTAATATTATTTCAAGCAATCGCACACTGATTTAGTAACAAAAGAATAGAATGATAAAGAGAGAGACACTTAGATTTCCTCCATGATCCCCTACAAACCACAGGTTCTGGTGTAATCTCGTTGGGCAACAACACTTACAATCATCTCGGAGGATGACAAGAAGTGCCAGGTGTGATTTGGCAATGTTTAATAAATCAGATCGTTGCACAGGGGTTGTTATTGGGTACACACATTGTAGTCAAGAAATGTGAAAATGCAGTTTGTTAAATTTTAACATGTATGGTTTTAGATCTTCGTGACTTTTTGGTTGCTGCACAAATTTGTCCAGTATTTTGGACTTTTAGATTAACAGTACTGCACATCAACTTCTCCTTAAAATCTTCTCTTCCCTCTCACAGATTTGTTGCTGTAAGGCTGTCATTTAAGAAATACTGAATTAGTCCAGAAAAATGTCTTAAACCTAAAATATTAAAATTTTTTTAAATAGGGGACATAGGGGTTTTTATTTATCGAGTTATGCGTTCCTGTATGTTGTCTTTAAGCGTTTTGATGCTGTATTAAAACTTACACTGCCAATAATTTATTTGACCATCACTAGAACAATGCTTAACCTGCAGCCCAAAAAGCTAATATACTACACAACATGGCTTAGCAGGCGTAAGCTTCTCCACTTGTTGACCATGTTCCATACATATGGAGCAAAATACACTCTGTGTGTATTAAGACTCTAAACTTTGCCAAACAGTGTAAGGTGCAAATAAGCCCGAATACAGAATGGTGAAGTAGACTTGATATTAGTACAATCCACCCGGAGACGTCACATTATTATAAAAAAATAAATAAATAATAAACACAGATTCATGGTTTTTTTTTGGAGCAGCTGTGAGGTGCAGATGTTTGGCAAGATTGCCGAGGCATGGCTGTCAAGACTAATGTCACGCAGAGTAAAGTTAAAAAGCTGCTAATCGGTGATGGCAAAGGACAACTTGCAGAAAGCATGCAACAAATAAGAAGTTTCTTTTGTTTACTTCTGAGTGAAACTGGTTCAGATGTTTCATAAAAGTAAGCGTTAACTTAGCCACAGTATCAGTGCAGATTGAATGCTGTTTTCTCTCTTGAGCAAGCTTTACAGGGCTTAATGAACATCATTTATAGAACTTAAACTGCTCTGGTAGCCAAAACCCAAATTTGTGCTGCCAGCGCTTTCCCTCTTCAAAAACTATAACCAGGCTCTGGATCAATTCTGTATCCCCCCCAAAATGCTTCATTTTCAAGTCTAATTCTTCTATTTGACCTCACAAATGGCACACTTTTGGTGAAAATCGACAATAAGACATTTTTAATATGATTAAGGACTCTGATTAATATAATTAGACATTAAAATCAGCTACAAATGTGCATAAGATTCTAGATATCAGCCTCCTCTGCTGCTCTCTCCTCAGCTCCATGCAGGTGCCGCTGCGACAGGATGTGTTTGAGAGTGTCCAGCTCCTGAGTCAGCTGCCCTATCCTCAGCTGCAGCTTCTGGTTTTCCTCCTGCAGCTGCTGGGCCCTCTGCTGGGTCAGCAGGATCCTCCTGCGGGCCTTGTCCCGACTCTTCCTCACAGCAATGTTGTTCCTCTCGCGCCGCAGGCGGTACTCCACACTGTCCTTGTTGATGCTCCTCTTGTTTACTGGGGCCCGCAGAGTTGGAAGGAGGAAAGAGGAGAAGTCCTGGAGGTCAGAAACCAAAAATATGTTTAAACACATAGAGAACAAAAAGTAAAGTTACTATCATAATGTTTATCACAAACGAGTACCTGCTGCGTGTTGGCGTGGCTCTGGTGCTGGTTTGTGCTCCCTGCGTTCGGGGCGTTGCTGAGACAGGAAGGGGGATACGGCAGGTAAGATAACCCCATCATCTGCTCAGCCACTCTGTCGTCAGTGACCCCTCGCACCAGGCCCTGTGACTGGCTGTACGGAATCATGTCCATCTGCCCCAGCTGGCTGGTGGATCCAGAGTGAGAAGAGGTGGTGGGGTTCAGGGTCTGAGGGTGGGTCTGACCTGGATATGCCCACTCCTGGATGACAGAGGACACCCTGGATTCAGACATCTGGAGGGTTCAAACATTGCGTTCAAACACGTGTTTCTGTAACGTTTTGTTTGATGCTATATAATGTTCAGGTTGTTGGTGATAAACACACTACTTTATTTATTTCATTGCATTTATTTAACAACCAAAGGTAGCAGTTGGTACATTGAGAGTTTACATATACAAGAATTCAAACCACTGCAACAACAAAGGCTGTTTATTTGTTACTGCCATGTAATTGATCATGGAAACATGATTTCCTACTGCAGCTTGCATGCCTCATTCAGCTGCGTATTATCAATAGTTCCAGCTTCACTTTGTTTATGGTCAAAAGCAATCCAGTAATATAAACTTGGGTTGTGAGGATGAGTTTTTCGGGCTCTCTTAAAATTGAACAGTTGACTGAAAATACATATGGACAATGAATATAACTGAACAATGTAACTCCACATTAAAGCTGCATCTACAATGTACTGCAAAGTAAAAAAAAAAAAACTAACTACAGATTATTATGAATTTTTTTAGCATCCTCTTGTCACTGTCTCTTCATTCTGTAATCCCTATTTAAAAATTTATCGCAACAGTATTTAATGACACAGTACTTTAACTATATGCTATCATTATTTAGCTTCACTACTTTCAATTAGGATAACTGAAAACTAGCCACAATAAGATTAAAAGAGAAAACCACCTCTGCTTCTCATTCTGGCTTCTTTATTTCTAAAAGGTCAATGGTTGAAATGTATTAGTCTATTTTGTGACTTCTCCACAGAATAATGAAATTATGATCCGACTTACCATGACGTAGCTCTCCACAAAGTCACCAGAGGTTCTTCTGACAGTTCGACTGAATGCTGTCTGATAAATAGAGACAAGCAGGCAGGCAGGCAGGCAGACAGACAGACAGACAGACAGACAGGTACCTTAACTTACCTCACCATCACTTCCTCTCTCTCTCTCTCTGTTTTTTACTACTTTTCAAGACAAGAAAATGTGCATTTTTCGAGCAGTTCACATTAACCATTTTGATAAATAGTCAGTTTTTTTTATTTATAGCTTTGTGTTAATTTTTGCTCCTTGTTCCTACTCGCCATCATAATTTCAAACTAAGTAGTACGACTTTACTGTGTATTGTCGTCAAATAAACCAGGCACCGTATGATTGTTCTTCCGCGGCTTCCGTAGATCCCATCCAAATCAAAATGGCTGCCCCTATTGACAACGTGAGTGAATCCCCGCTGCTTAATAAAAAAAAATTTGCTTATCTCTTTTATATGCACCGTGACGCGATAGACCACTCTGACTACTCAATGTATGTCCCGAAAGCTTTCTCATTACTTGACAGATAAAAGCAGTGGTGATAATAGTTTGGGTTTAATAACAGAAGCTAGCCACTAGCTAACTTAACGTTAGCCTTTCGACCTTTAAAGTACCCATCTTTTACTGTGAATACATGGTTTTAGGAGTTTTGTGTAATTCGTTTTTGTCACGTGTGTGTTCGGACAGGCTTTAATTGAAAGTGATTTACCCAACGCTGCACAGCTGTTGAGTACTCTCACTGGACAGGTAACGTTTAGAACCGGTCAGTAAATTTGGAGACTACGCAGACCCGTGTCAACATCTTACGGAATAACACTTTTCTTACATGCTTTTCTCTTCAGTTAGCCTCTGTCACGAGTCATGTCCAGGATCTGCTCACAAAAGTAAAAGATGGAGCATTCAATACCACAAAGGTGAGCAGGGACCTGATCATAATTGTTTACTTACACAATTTGCAAGTATTTAGACGCCCTGGATAATGCTGAATTATAGTGGGTCTGGCAAACCGGAAGCCTCCTTTTTACTGCTTTCCTGCGTCTTTTGCTTGATTGGTTTGTTGTAGAATTTTCAACACTGAAATACGAAGTCAGCTAAGGCTCCTGCATTGTCACTTAATTTTTCTACCATTGTTTTTCATTAATATCTCAAATTGACATGATTCTTCAGATGTCTTTGGGACATAATTTCAATATAATTTACAGAGTTGACCATGTTGTCCACAATCTTAACTTTAAAAAAAAAAAAAAAATTTGGGTTTTTGTATTGGTATTTCTGGACTATTGCATGAAATTAAGCCAAACCTCCTCTCCCTGCAGGGTTTGTCTTTTCTGGACCTTCGGTATCACCTGCTGCTCTTCTACCTTCAAGATATCACTCACCTGATCAGCATCAAAACAGTGGGAGGCAAAATCAAGGAGAGCGAAGCCTTGAACAGAGTGGTCACAATCAGAACGGTGAGATAATAAACAGAAGGCTAACTAGCTTTTCTTCCCCCTAATTTGCCCAAATGGGATGGTATCAGTTATCACGTTTCCATGCTTATTTTAAGGTCCTGGAGAAGATGCGCCCGCTAGACCACAAACTCAAGTACCAGATTGATAAACTTTTGCGCACGGCTGTCACTGGCAGTTTAGGTAAGACACGTTTCTTACTGGTTGTCATGGATGCCTCTACTAGCCATTTAATTTTAGCTCACGTTAGCATGAAAGATATAAATGACAATGTCTTTCGATTGCAGCTGAGAATGATCCACTGCAGCTACGCCCTAATCCTGAAAATCTCATCAGCAAAGTAAGGGCTGAATATTGTGGTCATTATTATCTCTGTCTTTATTCTGGTTTGTCACAAAGCAACTTTCTTGATATTATATGCCTTAAAACAATTTTAACTTGTTTCTTGATTTATTTATTAATTTATTTAGATATTTATTGAGTCAGGCCATGACTGAACTTATGCATTGAAACTGTGTGACTTTCCTTTTATAAATCAGCTCGGTGAATCGGGGGGGTCTGAAGGTGAAGCTGAGAGTATGATGGAGAAGAAAGCAGCCCACTCTAGTGGCAGAAAATATGTACCGCCAAAGATTGCTGCAGTGCATTATGGTACTGTCCTTTGCCTTATTGTCTTTATTTTTGTCAAAACAAAAAAATATCTCAGTTTGAATTATGCTCCCAGAGAGAATATTTTCATCCTTGGAAATGACCAAGATTGCCATAACATGTAGCATTAACAACAACAAATCCACAAATTGTCATATAAAACCTGTTCCCTCCAGATGGTGACATGACCGAGGCAGACAAGAAGAAAGTTCAGGCAGAGCGTCAGCGGCAGGCTGCGCTCAGAAGCTCTGTGATCCAGGAGCTGAGACAGCAGTACAGTGACGCTCCAGAGGAGATCAGGGAGAGACGGGACTTCCAGAGCGAGCGGGAGGGCCGCGAGGAGCTACATAGGTGTTTACTTCATTTGAGTGATTTTTTTTTGGGGGGGGGGGGCATTATGTGTAGTGCAATACTTAATATGATATAAGCGTGAAGTTTTACAGGTGAGTGTACATCATCAATGACTGGTTTCTTTTTCTTTGCAGGAAAAATTACGAAGAGTCAATGATGGTGCGCCTTAATATGCCCAAGCGTGTTAGGAACTCCAAAAAGAGAAGCATGATGTCCATGTCCAGCCAGTTGAGCGGCATCACGCACTTCAGTGACATCACAGCGCTGACGGGTGGGGAAGGCAGACAGGTGAGCTCACAGTGACATCAGCATCATGTCAGGGAAGAGGGTCATGGTTCACTCACTGATCCAGTTTGAAACTATGTTGTGGCGTGGAGGGGAATTGTTGAGATTGTGACCAGGTAGAGCAGGAATTTGAGGCTCAGTCAAGCAGTTGACAGACCTGCGTGACTGGGTCTGGACAAATCTAGCTTTATTTTGTTTACACTGGCTGTCGCACAACTCGGGCAAAACACGTGTCATGCCCTTTGAAACCATACGTTTTTAGTATCTCCGTGAGTCAGCTAACTGTTGCTTGTTAGCACCGGTTTGGCAAGCCATCCCTCTCTGTACCTCTATCCTGTCATTAAAAAATACCAATGAGCTATTGACGAACCAACTTTGTGCTAATTGCGTTTCTCTGCCTGCAGCTGTAAACACCTTGAGTCCAAGTGCTTGGTTTAGATTTTGTGCTGAATGAGCTTTGAATAGATGTTGCTAATAGGCTCATCAGAGTTCTGTATGAATGGGAGTACTGTCTTAATGTGGCTGCCAGTCCTATCATGTTTTGTTTGTGCAGGACTGGGATAACCTGCAGCCTAAGAAAAAGAAGAAACTAATGAAGAAGAAAACTAAAAGAAAAGGTGAGGACATTCAAGTTTTAACTATCTTTTAAGTCACCTTTGTTGTTCATCTGGTGCATTTAATTTCTAAATACTTATTTTCCAACTAGATGTTAAACGTTTTTTCATATCCTTCTCTGCAGCATTTAAGAAGCAGAGATAGACCTGTATTGTGACATCCACTGATGCGAGGCCAAGTGACGACACACAGATGCTACATCATTTCAGCTTTTACTTAATCGCGTATACTCCAGTCTGTTGTACTTATTGAACTGTCAATGACCTCTGTGTGTTGTATGACTCTAGAATAAAAATTTGTTGCTGGTTGTATTTCTGTTTTCTTAAGCTATTTGAAACAACAGTTGAACGATTACTGAATTCCAAGATTTTTAACATCTCATTTTTTTACTTGACCACATTTCAGGACAGTGGCCACACATGTAGCATTCAGTTCATTTGCACCTGCACAGCAGCTGCAGAAAAACATGCTGATTGCAAGGCCTAAGTTTCAACTGGAGTACCAGAACCACCATTCAAGTGCTTTAGTACACATTCCTGCATTACACAGTAAGATGCTAATGTAGGTCCTTTTGTTAGGGGTCGCAGGAGTGACCGATTAAGCTAACCCCCATGTTTTTGGATGTGGGAGAAAGCCAGACTACCCAGAGAGAACGCACACAGGGAGGACATGCGAACTCCGGGAATCGAACCCACCCTTGCTGTAAGGCGACAGTGCTAACCTCTGCACCACTGTCAAAACAAGTAGCAATTTAACATTTGACATAACCTGAAATTCAATGCAAAGACTTATTCAGGAGCTTAAAAGCACCATAATGCTAACGCATTAAAATTCCGAGGAAAGAATGCACTTAAGACACAGCAACACAAAAGTATGGCATTATGGTATATATGGTATTAAGGGTGTCAAATTCAAGTTGTAATTTAGACAAACCCAATCAAAATTATTTGCTTCAGAGCAGTAGTTCCTTTACCTTACGCTTAGCATCATTTAACGCCGACTATAGTGGACCAATAAAACTGCATGCAGAACAGACGAGAGGTCTGGGTAGAATGCCTGATCAGAATAAATTCACACAGATGCAGCCTCATTTTTACACAATGTCTTTATTTTTTTTCCCCTAATTACAGACTCATGGG
>KV751334.1:5853751-5878025 GCA_001698575.1 Mola mola | reverse complement strand
ACTACAAACTCAAAACACAACAAATACTCTGGCTGGTGGAGTTCTCACATATGTGCAGTACATGAAACAAAAAAATGAATACAGTATCTTTGCTCGTTGCCCTTCCCTCCCACTTTTTTTTTCTTGTTTTGGCGGTGGAGAGTGAGTGGGTGGGCTATGTTGGTGATGGTGTGAAAGCAGGAGGTCACAGCCAGACCAAAGGAGACACATCTGCAGCCTGAGATACCATCATCTTCTCTCTTCCCCCCCTGCCCCTCGAAAACCAACAGAAGACAAAGAAATTTGCCACCGTGTTCTTTCCCCAATGGCCAACTTATACCTTACCAGGGGTGACCGCATCAATCTCCGCACATGCATGCTCACACACAATCGCACACTGCGGCCAGTCTCTCTGTCCAGGAGAAGCGCGCTCTCTCTCTCTCTCTCTTTTGTCTTTTTTTTTTTCTCTTCTGGGATTTTCTTCTTTTATTGTTGGGAAAGGGGAAGGGGAAGGGGGGGACTTTTTCCTTTTTTTCTCTTTTTTTTTCTTTTTTTAAATATGGGAACAGAGAGGGGGAGAGGGTTGATAGCTAAGGAGTGTTGGGGGAGGGAGGGTGTGTTTAGTAAGGGGAATACCACGATGTTGTTCGCCCTCGGCCCCTGGAAAAGAGAGAGAAAAAGAGGGTGAGTTTTTTCTGGTTGGCTTAAGAAGACGGACACCAAATTTCCTGGTGTGATATAAAGGGTATGTGTATGCGTGTGATTGTGGGCACAGGAAAGGGCTGCTGAAATTTCAGTCCAAGAAGTAAACTGAAGGGGAAAGAAATATACTTATAGATCTAATGTATGACAGAATGTTTAGGACAGTGTTTACAAATTAATAGACATACCATCTTAACGGTATTGTGCCTTTGATCTTAAGGTGATTGCGTTACAACAAATATGGAAGAGTGGACTACAGCGCTGAAAGCAGCTTTGTCAAGAGAGGAAACGTGCTTTATTTCCAGATAATGGAATAATGATTAGTGTGTGGGTGTGAGGGGACAGCAAAGGCACTCTCTCTCCCTCTTTCTCTCTCTCTCTCTCTGTGTCTCTCTCTGCGAGAGCCGCCTCTAGGGTCACTGTGGGGAAAAACCTGGAGGACAAACAGCACCACACATATACCCCCAGCAAGACACTACACAGACATACAGACACACACACACACACATTTTGGGGGACAGAACTTGCAACTACATCATTATTATACACTGAAAACACTGGCTGTCACATACACAAAAGCAGCTGCAAACTTTCCACGTGTCCTCATACGCACGTCAAACAGTGGCAACAAAACACAAAAAGTCACACTGGGACTGAAACCAGTGGTCATTAGGCTAGATGCTCAGGTCAGGCTGCAGTAATGCACCCTTGTTTCTGGGAGTGAATGCTGTAACAGTGACTCTGACTTGCAGTGTGTGTGTGTTCCTGTACATGCAAGCACACCGGCAGTACACAAACAGAAAAACAAACAAGGTTCCTCCACATCACGAAAAGAATGTGCATCAATCTTTGCTCTTCACCATGCTAACCCAGGAAGATGACGAAAACACTCATGTGGATGTAATCAGGCCAATTCGTTCGTAGATGGGAGCAACAATGATGTTCTTCGTTCATTAGCACTCACTCTAGGTGTAAGGGTTGTAGCTGCAAGACTAATGGCAGTATTTGTTTTCCTAGGCCAGCACAAAGGACACTTGTGACCTTATTAATTCCTGGCTTCTTGTTATCATTTATGTCAATATATTGTTATTGATCATGTTTGGGCAACGTGAAATCTTCCCAAGCATGCAACAACTTAATGCAAACATTTTGAAATCAATGTTTTTTTTCTTTACAGGTGCGTTTCAACAACAAGACATCGGTGAAATAAAATCACGGTTCAAATCTAAGCAGGTTTCTCTTCAACTGCAGAATGATCTTAAGGAAAGTAGTGATGAATTTCTAATGCACCAACAAAACAGACTTTGTTTCCCTGCAAGAATTAATCCCGGCAAATTCAAGTTTTGCAGCTTTCAGAAGGGATGGTTACAACTCGAACCGATTGTGTTCGATAATGGGAAGATACCAAGAGACAAAATAGGTATGCTCTTTGAATGAGAAGAAGCTGGCTCCAGTTTGATTCCACAACACTCCATATTAAAATGCCCACGTTTATAAAAACATGTTTTGTTTGTGTATCCTCATGACTGACAATCATAAACCAATTTTATATTTAGAATTTAATTTATGCACAATTAAGGGTGCAGCCATTTTAAGTAACAGGTCATCAACTAGGCCTCATCTAATTCTAGGCGCTGAACTTGATGTATCTGCTATGTTTTATTAGAATCCTTCACATAATACAGTCAGCTTTTCCATTCCTTGACTTTGGAACCACAATACATTTGTAAAAAACTTTTAAATTTGTGTGTTTTTGCTTTTCTGCTGGATGGAAGTCAAATTCAAACAATTTCCATCACAATATAATTCACCCTTTAGACACACAACAATAAGCTAACTTAAATCCTTTACAGTCAAATACAAATAATGTTAACACGCTTACCCCTTACACCAGTGCTTTCAGCTTTCTGAGACTAAAATATTAAAGACACTTTATCCCCTTCCTAAGTCTTTGTGTGCCTTGTCCTGCAGCTCAGGCCAAATCCCAGCAAATAAACTGGCAGGGTTAGAGTTTCTTGGTATGTGGGGGAGTGGCTGGAGTAAGTACACAGAGTTATTAGAGAGATTCTGACCTTGAGTTTCAAACACTTTCTCATACAAAGGAATGAACTAGGACGTAACCCTTTCTTGTGGTTGCTTAAAGTTCGCCTCTCTAGGATTTCATTGTGCAAATAGCAGATTCAAAATCAAGTACTAACAAGATACAAGAGCAACACACAAGATCATCACCAAAATAGGGGCTTGGCAGTAGAATGTGGCAAATAAGTCAAATATAATCTTTTACCAAGTAGCCGCTCTAGCATCTTCTGGAAAATGTGCTCAGCTGAACCCATTAAGTAATAAGCAACAGCTGAGGCTTTAAGGCTTTAAGCATTGTAGGGATGAAAAAAAGCTGAATCGCTCCGTCTCAAAGGTCAGTGCATGTGTGGGAAATTCGACATGCACATCAGTGTGTTTGTCACCACACTTTTACCAGTCTAAACAGAAAACATGACTTTGATTTGACTTTGAGCTTAATGAGGCTTTTACAGAGCTTTCCTGAGATTCTTATAGTCTTGATTTTTCACTGCCTTTAAGAGCCAGTCACAGTTTGCATCAAATGACACTAGGTAATGTTAACCTGTGCGCCAAGAAATCTCTCATATTGTTTAAGCTCCATCCCATATACAGTAGTTGCATAACTAAATACTTTGAAGTTTGCAGTGACAAACCCAATGTGGCTTTGCAGGGGGAAACTAGACTTAAGATTGACAGGACCACACTGCAGACCTCTCAAGCCCAGCCCAGCAAAACACCAGAGGTGGGAGGCCACCAGGATCCCAGTGCACAACACGCTGATCATCAGGCTTTTCTATGCTGCTCAATAACAGATTACCATAATGCATGTTTGATATCATCAACATCATAAACTGCCACACTGCTGCAGCTGAAAGAAGCACTGTTACAGGTCACGGAGCTAATCAACTTGTAGCCCAAACTTCAGTTAGTAAAATGGTTTACACTCTCCTGTATATATACACTCCAATTACAAATTACATCCCAATCTCACTCTGCACCAGTAGCTGTTATCAGAGTCAAAGGAGATTGCACTGGCGTCAACCTAAACATGGTGGGTGAACAGCCTGAGAAGAACAAACTGATGTGCACTAAGTCCTTTTAGCTCTGATTAAATGTTATGTGATGTGACATGCAATGAGCCCAACACAGGTGATTTGATTTCTGATCTGATGACATGACGTGACACGAGCCCCTTCCATTCTGTAACCATCTATTATGATCTTTATTTCTTAATAATGTCTACATCACGATCAAATATGGATTTGTCTTACCAAACCTGACACTAAGCTGTTGTGCGCCTAATTTTACAAAATACACGCTAATTTAACATCTAAAAATTAAGGCTTAAATATTTTAATTCAATACTCATCATTCTGGCCCTTCAGTACTTACCTTAAATTTACCACCCAATCAGAAAGTACAACAAGTTATTTTTTCCTCTTTTGCTAAAATCTATACAAGGCAAAAACAGTTTCTGCTTTGCTGGATCCCTCATTGGTAAAACATAAATAAAAATGATCACTACTGCTGGCCCTCATAGCACATTACCACCAGATGCTAAGTCTGGCTGATTGTGGTAGTCTGGCTGATTGTGGTGGTCTGCCGCATCTCTCCTGTCCTACGAGTGCAAACAGTAAGTGAAGTGCAGTGCATGCAGGTGCAGTTCTCTCCCACGGTGAAGCATCTCACTGTCAGCTCACCTGAAGGCCCGTCCTCTTCCTCTGGGTGGTGTGTAGCCACTGTAATAGCGCGCACGCGATGAGAAGTTTCCTCCCCGTGACCGGAACCGAGCCCGTGGAAAGCCGCGGTCTGTGGTGCTAATGCCTGGTCTGTTTGTCCTCTTAGCGCCCACCTGGGCAGCGAGAATCAAGCAAGAAAAATTCAAAGTCTTTGGTCAAAGTCTTCTACAGTCTTGTAGCAGCTCTTGTTTTCAGTTTTAAACAAAGAAAAACAAAATTTTTACAAATTATAACATTTTTAATTAAATTCCTTCAATTTGAAAATCTATTCAAAGACTGGCTCGGGCAATTGAATAAAATCATAAAAAATAATTTTAGTTTTTTAAAATTACATATTAACATTTTTCCACAAAAAAAAATTCTTGGATGTAATTCTATGTCTTTGCCTTATCTAGGCTGTGATGATCTATGAATGTGCAAATTTAGCCACGCCCCATTTTCACTCACTCTCCTCGCCTGCAACCAGAGCTTACTTACTTTGTAATCTTCCACCCTTTTAACTAGTCTACTATAGGCTGCACATTGGCAAGTTCTAACAATGGAGCAATGTTTGAACTAGACACAGATTCTTGGGAGGAATACGAAGAGCTTCTTGTTTACCTATAAGTAGATGCATTAGAGTCCTAAGTTTTGTTTCTAAATGTTGAGGCCCACCCCTGAATTTTTCAGGATGGGGTCCTTAGGTTTGATACAAAAAAGGGCTGCCAGACTTTGTTTATTGGACACATTAATATGTGGATTGCTGAACAAAAGCAACTGCTTATTTCTCTCCTGATCATAGTACATAAAACACCATATGGAGAAATTAAGAAGGTCAAATCATGATTTGCATCTGAGAAGTCTAAGTTACTGAGGATCATTTCAAATCGTGTGCAACAATAGGAAAAGCACAAAACATTTCTATTACAACCAAGCCACATACGTATCAGCCAACGTCAATATTAGGGAAGGGCTGTTGCTGGAATACAAATCTACTCTGTTCTTATTGAAAATGAAAAAGAATATAAGATAATGTAGCCATATTTTATATAGGCAGTATCAAAAGCAAAAGCTACTAACAGTGTGTGTTCTATAACCGCATTATTGCAGTTGACACTGATCAGTTTTATTACTGATCTTAGTTATTTCCAATTTTCCAATACTCAGAATTTGTTACGGGAAAAAGATTTATTCTGCCTGTTAAGAAAAAAAACTAAGTACATTCTTCCTCTCTCAATAGTGATATTTTTGTAATACTATACATACAAAGCACCAGTAATGGAAAAAAAAAAAAAAAGGGGGTGCTGAAAGTTAAAATCTTACCTTTATCTGCCTTCCTCTGAAAAGAGATTCATCCAAAGCCATGGCTGTCCGAACAGACTCTTTGTCTGCAAACTCAATATAGGCAAATCTGAAGAAAAAAGAAGGTAAAGACATTGTTGGTGGGGTTTATTGGTGTAAATTTGAGCAATTACCAGGCCTTTGGTTTTAAGCAACTTTTTAAAACGCACATTCAACTATCCACATGTCCTCAAACGTCTTGATTTTTATGGATTAATCATAAAAATGTGACAACCCATAGTGTGATTTTGCCTTATTTGTCTGCAAACAGTGAATCTAACCACCACCACTCAATGGATTTATCCACTGCCTTTTGAAATGATAAAGGACAAGTTTATTACCCCTTGGGATGCCCTGTGTATTTGTCACATAGGATGGTGACTCTGTTTACTGAACCGCAGCCATGAAAATGGGCCTCAAGCTCTTCTGCTGTGGCCCCGTAGTCCACCTGTGGAGATTTAAAAAAAAACAAAAAAAAAAACTTTGTTTTCAGACAAGACCAATTAAAATCAGTATTTTGAAATTGTAATTTTAGCAAAGAAACTGAAATGAAAAAGTATGAAACCAACCAAAACATAAAAATGTACTATTGGGTTAAAAAATACTAAATAGTTATGCCCCCTTTTCCACCAAGCAGCACAATTTTTTTTGTTTTTTTCCCCATTGTAAACAGATGTGAACGGTACCCTTAAAAAGTTAACCATACTGTGACAGTTTTGTCACCCTTTGATGGAGGAATCAACCAGAGCTAAACCATACCATGTGGGGGGTTTAGCTCTGGGTGACTCCAGTGACACCAGCTGGACCTCTAGACCAATCTGTCTTGTTACTACTTCTTTCCCATTTCAGTCATAAATACATCACGCCATGACAATTGAATACTCTCCAACGTCCATTTAAGATGGACTTTAAAAAAACTTCAATGCAAGTTAAATGCATTTATACACCGGATGCAGTGTAGCCTTGTCTGTCCAGAATGATAAAAACGTACTTATCGAGATACAAATATGCCTCTAACCAATATCAGTATACCTGATGAGTTTGGGATGGTCTACCATGCTTCAAATATGGATGCTGCTGCAAAAACCTCTAAAATCTAGATTTTAGCAGAGCAAAGGATCTATTCAACTAGCACAGGTTAAAGGTGGCCATTCAAGATTAGTGCCACTATTTCAACTCACCAAATAAGTGGTTTTGGAAAAAAACATTTTTTTAAGACAATTAACAGCGACAAAGTCCAGAAAGGTTGAGTTTTTGGGAAAAATTATTCTGAGAGACTTTACTTCTTACTCACATTTCCGACATAAATTGATCTGCCATCTGCTTCCATCTTTTCCTCGATAGACATAATGACGGGACCGACTGCACGAGAGGGGAAAAACAACTTTGCGTGATCATCAAAATCTTTGAAATGAAAGCCAAATATTCAGAAGATTGTTGTGTCTATTACTGGATGATTATGATGGTAAACGTGGAAAAAAATAAACACATAATACATAAACAGAGACACACCTGGTGGGGGGCTGAGATTCATCTGTTTCTCCACTTCGTTCTGTAGCTCCTTCAGCTTCTCTGCCTCTTCCTCCATCTCTCTCACACGAGCTTTGATTGCCTCCAGCTCCTGCAACGAAGACAAATATCATGAGCTTCCATTCCTCCATAAACATCAAAAAAATCGAAATCGAAACCGAAAAACATTTTTGATAACTATGGGCTACTAACATTGATGAACATGAAAATAAGAGCAAATGTTTCCCCAACACCCCTTTGATGATGCTGCACCTGTGATGAAACTTTCGTGACATGATGTCAACTTTAAAAAAATAAGTCTGTTTCAGTCAAAATCAAAACATACACATTGGGACAACCTCTATTTAAAACTGTCTGCATCAGCATATGCCAATAGTTAAACGCCGGGAAACTATTCAAGTGGCCAGTAAGCAACTGACCAGCTGGTATAATTTGGTTGGAAAGGGAAATAATTTTGCACTGTGCATTCTTTTCAGGCTATGTTTCATTTGAGGAATGACACAGGGGTTAGAGTTGATCTGTTTTAACTGTTACTATGTCTTTTATGCATTTAACAAAGTATAACCTGTAATGGCAGTGATCTTGTTTCTCAAGTCTGTGTCATAGATGTCAGCGCAGGCCTGAGAACCTTGGTGTTATACAATGGTGTCCGAATACTGACACCTATTTCTGTTTCTGACTTGCCCGGTCATATACCTTCACGACTCATTTCACTTGCCACAGGCATATACTGTTGGCGTCCTCAGAACCGAAGTGGTACATAGATGTGAGACATTTGTCTGACAGCCAGGATAGAAACCCAAAACAAATATCAAGTCAAATCAGTCCTTGCTTTAACTTTCCCATCATCCAACATTAGCTGCCATGTACAACTTGAAACCCTAAATGCATTTTTTAAGCCTCCTTTGGCCATGAAATGCCTGGCATCAACTATCTGGCATGCTTAATTTTTACATTTCCTTCTTAAACACATTTTTTCAGCACAAAAGGCGACCGAAGCAGCATTTGTCATTCAACTTGTTCACCATGCAAAAATACATTCATGCATTTTATGTGTCACATGCATCCTATGGCAAGATGAGAGAGAGTCTTTGGGCCAACAACGTGATCAGGTCTGAGAGAAAAACTGAAGGAAAAAAATACAATACTATAAAACAATCACAGCTAAAAAATAAATAAATAAATAAATATTTTGGTGAACACAGAGCAGTGTACTCGTATTGGGGCAGACCCTCCTGCCTGACAGTGGCGCACTGCAGCACAGTGGGAGCCACTCCAGCTTCATCCTGGTATGATTCTGACAGCAATTGTAAGGTAAAAGCTTTTTGTACAACTGGGTGAACTGATACAGCCAAACCATCTTAAATCTGAGTATTCTCATCACAGGAGCACTGAATCATGATATACTGCATGCAAAAGTACCATCATTATTCTCAGCGCAACTGCATCAATGTGCCTGATTACCTACATCAAAAACCATCAACCTATAGCTGCGTAAAATTAGAGGAGACATCGAGATTTAAAGTAACAATCCATTTATACAACAGGACAATTAAAATAAGCCATCAGACAATGACTTGATGTCGACCTTTTTGTCGCATATTCAGTGCAATCTTTCACTCCCCTCCTTTTTCTCCCTCCTTGCCCTAGTACAACACTGAAGGATGCAAACCCAGCCCCTCAAATACCGCAACCCCCTACTTCTGCGTTGCATGTCGCGCTCTCACTGCCCGACAGCCTTACAACCGCAAAACCAACCTGGACGTGGGCACAGACGTTAACGTCATCCCCATGATGCATGTGTGCGCTGATTTGTACATCTTCAACAATTCCGTGCAAAGTAAATCGTAGCCCCACTGACGGGCAATACGAAATGTCGTCCAAAATAAATGACAAAGATGGTCAGGTGCACGTCTGCCATCTCCACCCTCCTCGCTTGGTAAAATTCAGCTAGCTAGTTAGCGCGACAGAATCGTCCTCTTATTGCTTTGAAGCAAATTTAGCTTGCAGGCTATCAATGGTCGGACCCAACAGATTAACGTGGAAAGCCTGCATTTAAAATATGACTGCGCATTACGTTTGACAGGTCCTGAAGTCACATTAGCTGCAGTATTTGATGCTAGTGATGCGAAAAGCTAACGTTAGCCTGCTGACAATCGACGTGTTCACACCGGTGTTTGAAATGCAGCAACAGCCGGCATAATGGAGGACATATATGTAATTTAAAATGTCATTACCGTAAGCGGCTCGCCTTCTAAAGCGGATGAACTCGCACGGCCGCGACTAATGGCGGTGGCCTGTCCTACTCTCGCCCGTAACTGTCTCCCACATCTCCGTCTTGCATTTTTGGCGACGAGGATTCCCCCCAACGGTTCGAGCTGCTCCCTGGCGCAGAGAAACTGGCACCACTGTTGCGCCAAGATGGCTGCCGACACTACGCATGTCACCACCCATTTCTGCTGCACTGCGTGAACCACAATGGCGGCAATATCGACCTGGCGCTAGCAGTAACGCACACGGCATGTGACCCAGGATTTATGGGGAAATATCGAACCGAATCGGTCGCCTGCTTTTAATAACTATTGTGATTCCAGTAATAATGTATTTTGGATCAATGTGGGCTCCCACAGCTACAACAATGCCCGTCACTTACCGGATCTTCAATCGCGGCCTCTCCCTCTTCTAACCCAGGTTCCTCGTCACCGACACCCGGGTCTTCCAGTTCTGGATGTCCGGGGTCTGAATCTAGTAAAGATTCCTCTGCCAGTCCATTACCGAACTCCGCCATCGCCCTGTTCCGACTGTATCAACGCACCTCGTGGCCAAACCAACGCTGAAGGCCCGTACTCACACACAAGGGGGGAGACTGAGCGGGGCGGCGAAAAGAAAAAAAAAACGGCGGAAAACGCCGCTTAGTAAAGTTAAAATGGAGAATAAAACGCTAGGTACGGTCCCAGCTACTACTCAAAAAAATATACCGCGTACAAGAACCAATGTTTCACTCGCTACCTTGACGCAACGGTACTGATTTACGACGGAGAGCCTAGTTTATTCACTTAAATGTGTGTTTAAAAAAAAAGGCGAGCATTCCACGCGAGAGCGGCGGCGTCCCTCCGTTTAGAAATGGAAGCCGGGGGTGGAGTCATGTAGCGATGCGGGCGTGAAACTCGCAATCCTATTCGTTGCTGAATATTTGTAGACGAACCTCTGTTTTATTTGCCACGTTTCTATTGGAGAATAGTGCCGGATTTTCCGTTTTCCGAATCGAATGTGTGCTTTTAAGTTGATAACATTTCTATCAATCACATCTCGGTTGGCCTTGTAGAACGGCATAAGCCAATTGTTCAGTTAATGAATTCAGAGCACATTTGAACGTAGAAAAAAAAAAAAATGCATTTCCTGGCGACAATGCATGTGGGTGATGTTTGCTGAAACAAAACTTTTGAAACAATGGCTGAATTGCAGGAATGAAGAAAGCATTGGGCTACAATGCAAGGTCACATGGAGCAGTGGCAGCCCTGTTAGCTGAACAGCATCATACTTAAAAAGTTAAAAGATGCAACTAATGTTCAAACAGCTAGAAGCTAAAGTTGTAATCCCGTCATTAATGAGAAATTAAAATGACTGACTGAAAATTGAAAGATGCGCATACAGACAAGGGGACAGAAAGGAAAGGAGAAATGAGAGACAGAAGGAGAAATTATGTTTTTCATGTCTTTTATGTTACAAAAGGCTTAACCTCTCATCAAAGAAATATATAGGGCACAGCATGGCCATGGAGGACTAAAATCAGCGGGAAAGGATTGCTTAAACAGAGAAGATTTAAAATAGACGTCATATGCCCGAATTATAAACCAGAAACCAAAATCCTACCTTTGAGGTTTTTGGTCAAAAGTTGTCAATGAAAACACGATCCAGATTGTATCTTCTAAGGCACCGCTGTGACCTGTGAATTTCTTTGATGATGAATTAAGTCTTTTAATAACATCAAAGACATCAAAGGACTGATGATGTCATTCACATTCCAATGATAATTTCATACTCTGAGGGGGATTCTAGTGAGTTTTCTTTTCGGAGTTCTCATGTCACAGCCAAAAGTCAAAATGTACTGCGCTGCCGCAGCTTCACCCTGCAATGAAAACTCAGGAACAGCACAACTGTTTATGAAGACGACATCATGATTATTCTGACCTAAGTCTCTCAGCTAAGATATCTACTTGTGAAAGCACTAGGCATGCAAATCGAAAAAATTAAGTTATCGCACCGATAGGCTTTTTGTAGATCTAGATATGATCTACATGTGTACCAAATTTCATATGACTAGGTGACACTTGATATGAGTGGTTCTCTCTAGGAGGCGCAAACAAGTCAGGTTTTATTAGTTTTTGAGTGTGGAAAAATCATCAAAAATGTGATTCATTTGCATAAATAATTCCTTAAATTTCAAATCAGTACTTGCACTCTTTGGGCCCTATTACAGAACAGGATAACAAAAGTGTGGATGCCATATAAATTGCCTTCCTCAGCAACAACATAGACAATCTTATACCCATGAAACAAACAAACACAAAAAAACCAAAAACACTTCAAGTAGCACTATATACAGATATGCTTTGTAGGTCAACTGATTTTTATTTATTTTTCTGTAATATCAAAGAAAGCATAATGGAGACCAAACACAAAAAAGCAGGTACAAGTGAGGAAAAAAAAAAAAGCATAAACAAATCTAACAATTCATAACACCACTGCCACTATTATTGTTCAATATTCAAAGGAATACCATATTGTTTGGAGCAGAGGTGGCATTTTAAAACCATTGTGGATCAATAATAATCAAAAACAGTGATGAATAGTAATGATAAATGGTATAAGTAGTAGTATGGTTATAACAATAGTGATAATAAAAAGTGACAATGAAACAAAGGGAAATAAAAAGCAGATCTCCAAAAAAAATCTAATTTGGACAGTGCAACAGGGTGTTTGTGTGTGTGTAATCCCAGTCTAAAAGTCAAAACACTCCAGTCCTTGCTTTACACGCGATAGTTTCCAACAAGAGTACAAATTATTACTTATGAAAAGGACATTGTTACCTTCCTTGTTTCAAAAACCACACCAAGTGACTCCTATTGTTGCGTTAATGGCTGTGATCATTTGAAATGTCTGTATCTTGTGCAAAAATTGTGGACTAGTGCAAGTGTCAAGCTGTGGATGTCCTTTACAGTTTGCATTTCACGAACGCCTCTCCTGCTCTCTGTCGACCTCAAGATTGCTTTTTGGTTTTTGAATGACAGAAAGCAAAGGGAGGTTTACTTTGGAATATCAGTTATCTTTAATATATTTCTTTACAAAAGTTTGTTTTAGTTTTGCATTTTGTTAAAACTATCAATAGTAACATTAATATACAACTTAAATTGAAGGAAAACATCTTCAGTATGTTATGTGTCCTTCAACACAGCACCATATTATTAGCTCTCAGTCAAAAGATTTTAAGTCTCCCAATTTGCTTCCTAGATGAGTACCCATTAGTCCCTTAAGGATACTAGTAATACCCAATTTTCTCCCTTGTAATGGTTTCCAGATATTAGATTTCATTTCACAGCACATACATTACCAGAATTTAGTAACTATTGAAACAAAACAGGGGGGAGGATAAAGCCCATTTCAAGCCCTGCTCTCTTAGTATTTTAGACTTGGCTTTTGACCTAAATAAAAATCTGTCACATCAGTTTTAAATGCTTCTGTCATTTGTATAAATATTGACGTAAATAAAACAAGTACTTAACTCTCCCATCATATACATGGTATTCATTGGCAAAGAAAACCATAAAATTACAAAATTGGACACCTGGTATGAAGGGCTGTCGGGATGAAATTAATTCACTAGCATTGCATGAAGATAACCTGGGCTTGAACTTATTATACCTGGTGGTTTCTTCTTAAGGCTGTCATGTCTGTAACACACATTGGATGAAAACATTTTTTTACCTAAAAAGTTTAAGGAGCTGCATTTCAGAATGAGATATACATGATTTGAGGAAAATGTAAAATCCACAGGATAAAAGAAATGTGTTGTAAAAACAAGAAAGTTGGTAATTTTAGTCCTTGGCCAAGAGAATGCTAACATCCTTATTAGCATATTTGCCGTTTCCCCCGAAGAGTGATATAAAAACATTTTGAAACAGATCTCTCTACATACCAGTCTGCTTCTTGCACAATATTATGGTCACACCTAAAGCATGTTTCATTAGACTAGAAAAAAATTTATTTCATGTGATTTATAAGGCATCCAACATGCATGAATGTATCTTTCAAAAAAAGACACTTGCAATAGAATGCTTAAAAACATTTCAAACAATGTAAAACGTGTCAAAGTGCTGTATGCCAAGATTTTACTTTCCTCAGCCTCTTTTGCCCTGTCTATTTGGATTGTCATGAACCTATGAACACGTCAGTGGGGATAATTCAACAGCCCTATTCTCTATTAAGTACCTCTGTGTATCCCAATTGAGTGGACACAACACTCCTCAGATTAAACTCAATGGTTCAGTCCAGTCATATTATATCCAAGAAGTTTGCCCTAAAAATAAAAAAGTAGGCATGAGAAAGAAAAAAAAAAAAAAAAAATCAATAATTCCACAGGAGCAAACAGGGAGTCATTAATGTATGTATCTTAATATCCCATAAAGTGTTTCTGGCCCTAGTGTCACATGGCTGCTTCCAAAGAGGAAACACTTTTGCACCAGTCTTTAGGGTAGGACAGTTCAAGCATGACGAGATGAGTGCCTTCAAAAATCATAGGAAAGTCATTGCAGTAAGGTAATGTATAATCACAGGCTTAGGAGCAAAAATATTTGTATAAAGTATGTGGGGACTGTGGGAGACTTGAGATGTGTTCAGCATTTATCAAACAGCAACTGATTAAGTGTGAAGCAGCATGGAAATAGTCTTAAATCCAAGGTGAATGCTATAGATAAACGGATTTCAAGTCAGTTAAGGTTGAGCATAGGATAGCGGGTGCAGGGGGCCCCAACTTCAAAAACTAAAGAATATTAGCTTTTGAGAATTAGTGCTCAAATTTCTTTATTAAAATCTGACGAGCCCAAATGGGTCCAAGTATAGTCAATGAATAGACCAATCCTGATATGAGTCTTTAACTTTTGCTGGTGGCCATTGTTGCAGGTGACTCAATAATAGTCTCCCCTCCAGAACCAGCACCAGAACCGGGTAGTGGACTGGAATGAGGGCCCTGTGTGCCTGGCACAACACTGCCAGATCCAGTGTTACCGGTTCCATTCTTGTTGACGTGTGGTGTTGGCTGGCCAAAGTTAGTGGTTCTCAGGGTTGCCAGATGACGTAGGGAGAACACGTGGGCTCTAGCTGCAGCACGGGATTCAAAGGAGACATTGCAGGCATCGCAGCGGCCCGTCAGGGTCTCCTTTGGCATTGGCTGGCCAGGCACTGGGGAAGCTGGAGCTTCAGTAACTGTCAGCTGAACAGGTTTGGGCAGAATGGGACGGTTGGCTTTGAGAGCGTTGTACTGCAGGTAGCCTCCTGAGCTCATGTCCACCTTCCCACCTGACAGCGGAGACTGAGAAAAGGGAGAAGGGGCAGATAGGGAGGGTCAGACAGGGACACAGAGGATATTTGTATTGTAATATCATGTACTGAATTTTAATATAGACTTCAATTAATGACCATTTGCTCAGCAACAACACTTTCCCTTGCAAGTAAACTCTGCTGAAATTTTTCATGAAGTTATCAGGCAGAAAAAAAAAGTTACATGCAATGGGATTTTATTAGAAATAAAGTGTGTACTGTGTTGCTGAAAGACTGCTTTCCCAGCTGAGATCTGTTTAACAGCACAGACAACTAGCACCTGGAAACTATAGAAGTCAAGTAATGGCTTATGCCATGTACTACATGTTACCCAGGTTAAATATGTCTGAACCATTTTTTGCCAAGATGATAACGCCATTGCAATCTGGTTCAAGTATCCAATTCAGGAACTATGTAGTCCATCTTTAAACCGCAGTATTTCAATAGAGACTTTACAGAATTAATCCATACTGATATGCTAAAATCAAAACTAAATGTCTCTTGTGATTATTACTGTATTAGAAAGCAGGAACTTAAATTTTAGAACTTTTCAGCACCCCATAATGTTTGGAAGATATGTCATATGACTCCCAAATTTCCCTGGCATGCATCAACATCTTTGATGGAGACTCAGAATCACAGGATTACAAATATTACAGACTATGTTCATGTTATGTTTCCATGATAACAGCCAAAACAATAAAGAATTCTAAAAGAATTCAATAAAAAAAATCCTATATTACTCATTAAATAGAGTCTGAAAGGGAAGCAAAGGTTTTCTGGTTCCATGTGAACCCAAACACAGTCTGTCAACATAAATTACACAATGTCAAGATCATGGCGTTAGACATTAAAAAGGTGGATCTGTGCATGTCTACTGGTAACCTAATTTTTTTTTTCCTGAAAGAAAAATATAGCAAACATATGTAAAACTGTACGTAAAAATTAATTCGTTGTTTTTTATTAGGAAAGAAAAAAAAGCTGATCTGCTACAAGTCGTTTTGTATTTGCCAGTGCTATTCTTCTATTATTGTGTGTCAGAGCAACTTCAAATCTAAAACACTCCAAGGAGGCCACCAAGACCAAAACTGAAAAACCTTATTAACTGCTATACACACATCACCCTTAAAGTTTTGATGATAATTTTAGTTCAAAATTTTTTTTTCATTTTTCTTCCTCCTCTTCACACTTTAAGAAAATATCCCTCGTAGTGAACCAATGCTACAGAATACTTCTACTTTCCAGCTTACCAATTTTTCTTGCTGCAGCCTCCAGCGCTTCTCCTTGGCTCTGGTGTTTTGGAACCAGATCTGCACCACTTTGAGTGGCAGGCTGAGCTCGGTACCAATTGCCTCACACTCCATGGCGTTAGGATGGGCACAGGTCTCGTAACAGGACTGCAGAATAGACAGCTGTAGGCAGGACAAGTGTGTGCGTGGCCTACGGTTGGATGAATGAGGCAAAAAACTGCTTTCTGTCGGGCTTGATTTAGCAACAACCGGGGTGGAGGGGCTAGTCACTTTGGCAGAGTTAGGGGTGTTCGGGCTGACAGGTGCAATACTGGGGGTGGGAGGAGGGGGGATGGTACGAGGAGTCAAGTGTGTTGGAAGAGCCAGTTGTTCTCTTGACAAAGTGTTGATCTTAATGGGGACTTTGGGGGTCCAATAGTTGAGCCCATTCTGTTTTTGTGCCACTCCTGTTGTGGCAGGCAGCCTGTTGTTGATAGGAGTTGTGGGCAGCTTGGGCACCATGCGGTTGGTGGTGCCTGGTCCAGGACCCATCTCATTTTCATTGTCTCTTTCCTCATCAGTTTGTTCATCCTCACTCTCCTCTTCTAGCATTCGTTTTTGGGACGGACGTGGGGCAATAGGGATTGGACCCTTGGGTGGTGCTAAATGGACAGGGGTGTTGACTTTGGGCGCAATTTTGACCGTAGTGACACTGCTGGTCGTTTCGAGCTTGGTCTTTGGCACTGCAGAACCACTACTGCTAACAGCAGAGACTGTGGTAGAGGAAACAACCTCCTTAGGCTTGATAGGAACCGGGGTAACTTTTTTCACCACATTGGGTTTTCCCTGCTCCTTTACCAGCTCTCTCTCGGTCTTTATGAGGGAGCGCACAATTGGTGTGGTAGTGAAGCCCACGGTATTATTTGAAGGAGGCTTGTTAGAGAATATAGGCTTTGAAAGAGGCCAGGTAAATTTGATGAGAGGTTTGCCAACGGCTGCCAGAGTCCCATCACTTATGAATCGGACCTCACCTTTTCGTTCTCTCGCCCTCATATTCTGGAACCAAATCTGAACAACCTTCTTTGGAAGGTGGACCCACTCTGAAATCTGTTCAAACTCATGTTTTCCAGGATTTGGGTCTTTGAAATAGCAGCCATAGAGAATGTCAAGTTGTTCAGCTTGAATGATGGTCCTTGAACGCCGCATATCCCGGTATCTTTTTCCTTTGGACTTCCTTTGCTGCTGCTCCTGTTCCTTTTCCTTCTCCCTTTCCAATATTGTGGAATTCATTTTCTCTGCTTCCTTCATGTAAACACTTGACTTTGTCATGTTATTGCTAGTGACCAGACTCTTGTGAGAGGCCATGGTAATAGCAGATTCAGGCTTCACCTGGACAACTACCAGGCCTTTGGAAGTGGGCCTCAGGCCAAGTCCATCCAGTAATTGTCCCTTCTGTACTGCAATTTTATCATCCACAGACAATAAAGAAGACGCAGGTTTCGAATTGTTTTTCCCCATGCTGAGATCTAGAGCAGACTCACAGTCATCACCATTGGATAAGTAATGCGTTTGGTTGTGAGAGGAAAGAGACTGTGATAGAAGAGAGTTGGAGAAGCGTGTGATAGTTGGTGGGTTTGGAAATATGGGTATCTTGCTCCCATCTCCAACCACTGAAGGAGTAAGGGAGAGGACATAGGGACTGAGAAACTGAGTAGAAAAGGGAGCAAGGGACAAGGGAAGAGAGTGGAGAGCACCGCTTTGAATATCAGGGTGGTCCATATTATGGGACAGTGAACTTGGAGGATCCCCTTGGGCTTCCAACTCTAGATCCACATCGGGGTCCGGTCTCTCCTTCTTCACCTCCATCTCATCCCGTTCAAACTCCCTCTTTCGTTTTTTCCTCTTGACCCTTTCGTCCTCCTCATCCTCATATTCATCCTCTGCATCAGAGAGAAACACAGTTGTGGAGCGCAAGACCTTTCCTCCAACTGAGCTCTTATCTCCTTGGACCTCCCACTGCACTTCATCTTTAGCAGGACTCTCAAGACTTTCCCTTAAAGATCCATTCTGACTTTCCTCATCAGACACAATGACAGAAGTGTATACCTCATTTTCTGAGTCAGATGTGAGACAGGAATCTCCCTGAACCTCCTTTCCCAAATCTCTCGGTCTGCGTTTCCCTTTTGTACGAGATAAATCTATTGCCTGACTACCTGAAGCTTCAGCATCATCCTCACCTTCTGCTATAATCAGTGAGCTTTCCTCATCAGAACTTTGGACATGTCTTGCTAATTCTACCACACCTTGCTGCTGTTCTAACTCTGCTGCCCTCTTCCTCTGTTTTGCATATCGGGCTTGGCTCAACCATCTTCGTACCTCTTCATCAGAAAGCCCCACTTCACGGCCTAGTGCCTCTGAGTCCTCATGGGGAGGACTTGCAGCATAAGTCTCACTACGTGACTCGAAGAATGCCCAGAGAACCTCAGACTGAAACTCTGACAGTACTGGAAGGTCTGGTTCAATGGATCCCATTGTAGCACAGTGGGTTTGAGCTTGGTGGTTACGTAAGGCATTTGTAATCGGGCTGGATTTTGGGGTGCCAAGAGAGCCACAAGGACTAGTGCCCGATTGTGATTTTTGTGGGGTAGTGTCAGGGCTAAGTGTAAGGTTTAAATTTACAGGACTGAGGCTGTAATTACTGGGAACCGATGCAGAAGGTGATAGGTTCTTATTATGGATAATTTTCTCCGTGCCCACAGGGGAGAGATTGAGGCTAGCCACTTTATCATCTTCCAGGTCAAACTGATTAGTAGAGCTGTCTCCATCTGTTGTGCTATCTTTATGTGAATTCCCATTGTCATTATTCTCAACCTTCACTTTGCTTTCTATATTAGATACCTCTGTAAATTCTTTTCTGTCTTCTTCCTTACATTTTTCTGTTTTAATATTATCCATAGTCCAGCCATTCTTGTCCTTAATCGGATCTGAGACCTTCTCGTTGCCTGTTTCTTGACTGTCCTGGCTTTCTTGTTTCCCCTCATCCTTAGCGTGTTTTTGCTCCTCATGGCTTTGCTGTACACTTGTGGGGACTCCTGAAGGGGGCCACTGGTTCTGTAAGCTGCTTAGTCTTTGGGTTAGGAGGGCTTGCTGGGCTGTGCTGAGGCCTACAAATGGCACACACTGGGTAAGGAGCTGGCCTTGCTGGTTTTCTTGGTGCTGCTGGGTTTGGGCTTGAAGCCCATTCAAGATCAAGGGCATGACCATTTGAGGCTGAGGCATGAGCTGAGGCACGGCAGCACCAGGAGCAGCACCAGCTGCAAAGAGAGAGGGGAGGAGGGGGTGAGAGAGGTTGTTAGGACTAGACGTGAGGAGGGTAAGAAAGGCTGAAACTGCCTGAGCTGAGGCCACAGGGGAGGGAAGGTGGGAAGGAGCGACCTGTGAAGTTTGAATCTGCTCTCCGTCTTTTGTAGCAGTCACCATCAATGTCCCAGGAGAAGCACAGGTGGTAGTGGTAACTAACTGACTGGTCCCACCTGCAGATGTGGTCGCTAAGGAGTTTTGAGTGGTGGTAGTGTTAACTCCCAAAGTAGAAGTGGCCACTGTGCTGTTTGCACCATGTGCAACAATTCCTGCATTTCTGCTGCGGGACTGGTGCAAGACAGATTTCATATGGCTCTCAAGGGTGATGGCATGATTGTAAGAGACTCGACATATAGCACACTGGTAGGGTTTGTTTGATATATATGGCCGAGGCAAGACAGGAACAGAATGAGATTGGGAGTCGTTTTCCCCACCTTGTTTCACAGTGCCTGTTGTCATCCTCTGAATGTGGGCTAAAGAGTTGTAATGAACACTCAGGACAGTTCTGCTGGGAAAGGTCTCCAGGCAGGCATTGCATTTGAATGACTGGGTATTACTTTCAGCTGGCACATCATTTTTACCAACTGACTTCTCACTATTGTCTGGGGTTTCTGCATTTTCAGTTGCATTTTGCTGTTTGGGTCCTGTGAGTGTATCCCCCCCCACTTTTGTCTCTGGCTCAGCTTTGTCTCTCTCCTGTTCCATTATTGTCTCTTCTTCCATCTCTTTGTCTCCAGGAGTCTGGGCAATGTTTGAACTTTCACTACATTGGCAGGGGTCTGAATTGATGTCTTCAGTGTGCTTCAGATGTGCCGATTCAGCATCTGATAAAAATTAGATCTCATGTTTAACATATATTTCCTACTATATGCAACAGTTAATTTTATTTAAAATTTATTAGCCTACATTCACCTTTTTACCCAAATGCGCTCACCAAATTCTGTTAAGGCCAATTTAACATAAGTGCATTTTCTTTTATACATATTCACACATACACACTCACCTGCAGACTTCTGAGCACCTGTGACGTCTCCTCCACTGGCAGCCTGTTTTAGAACAGCCTAACAAAAGATAACAAAAGGACAAGGTAAACAACATTCACATAGCAAACATAACTCCACATGGCCCATTTCATATGAGCTAAATGCTATTTTGCTTTTGAATGGCACAAAATCTGGGCGTGACACAAATGTGTGGATTATTACACACAGCAATGCTGGCTAGGCTTTAATTTGTAAATGGCCCTGAAGCATTAAATTAAGCCTTCTTTAATTGATTCATCCAAAGATAAAATACCCTTTAAAAAAAATTGTCATGACACTTTGTATGTTCGAAATGGTGCTTTTTTCAATTCTGATGGACTCAGGAAACACTTTCATATGTATATATTTGGTAACTTTGGCAACCCAAGCAACAACAAACATTAAAACTATCAAAATAATAAAATGACACTTCAGTGACTTACAAACAACTTCAGTCAATTGACAATTTAAACTACTTACTGTATATATAATTGGTCAAATGTGTTTTCCCTGAGTCCATGTAATTGATCATATTCAATACAAATTATTGTTATTGTTTCAAAAGGGGCTCAGTAAAAATTTTAAATGCCACAACAGATCTGATAAAAGGTCTGGCTGGATTCAAATTCATTCAGGGTCAGGGGGAAAAAAAACAAACGACACACTCTTGCTTATTTGCAGCGACATAAATTTAACATTTTTTTTAAAATTCTCAAGTTACATTTATATACTTCTTGTGCATGATTATCCAAACAAAAACATGATTTGGGCTGCATAGATTATATTATAAATTGGCAACTGTTGATTCATGGTGTTGTGCAATTATCATATCATCAAGTTACTGTGTCCCAAAGCTGTTTAGGTTACATGCCCACAGACTTAAGGGAAGCACATGGCACAGCAGAGCCGTAAAGTAAACAAACAAACAAACAAAAAAACAACAAAAAAAACCAAAACATTTGTAACATGGCAACGGCAGGATAACAGTTCCACCAAAAACATCCAAACTATGGGAGAACTTCAAAATTGAACACGTTTGAGTCACCGATGAAGAGGAAGGGAGCTCAACAGAGAGGTGAGTCATTACGTAGAAAATATGTGAAATTAAGTTCACATACTGTACGTTCAATTTAAAGTAACCTTGTAACGTTGTTTCCTGGGGATCCAAGTTGACATGAGATGTTTTTTAAGCAGAGATGGCATTGTTCACGTTTGTCTAGCAAGCTAAGGCTAAAGACACATTTTTAATTACCCTGCACTTAGGTTAAACTTTTCTCCCAGTGACCCATTTTACACAGCTTATGGAGAGGAAATACAATGTGACATTCCAGCAAGAGAAGACAGCAATAAACACCAACAACAGCGAAATTGCTTCAGTAGAAGTGTTGCTACTGAAGCTTACTCTGGTATTTCATGCCCCTACATCACAGAAGACTGGGAGATACAGGTAATGTGCCTCACCACCATGCCAGTGTTAGCTCAGGGACATTCAAGCAACATAAATGCCTGTTGGAGCATATTTTTCACTATTACTGTCAATTCAAATCAACATTTTATAAAGTAATGGAAAATTAAATGATTTTTTTTAAAAATCACATTTATCTTTTAATCAAAATAATCAATTGCAGCCCGAAAAAATGTATACTGTATCTGGGATCCTTTCTCACAAAACAATAACTTCAGAGGATTGTCAATGCAAAATAATACACAGTAGCCCAGCAGTGAATACTGAATTGGTGAAGCTTTTATGTATTTAGAAGAGTTATTTTAAATGTTAGTGGTGTGGCCCCTGTCCATCTTTGCTAATGCATGTTTGCCCCATGGCATGATTTTGTTTGTTACAAATACACCAGCTGTTCAATTATTAACACTGAGACCAATCATGTAAACCCACATGTGTAATTTCTAATTTTTAGTGAAAGGCTGGTGTATTAGTCAGCAACAAGGGTTCTCACTAACTATTATGCACATAAATGAAACAATTACCCAGAGTAATCAAGCCCTACATTTCAAGGAGTATACCCTGTGTGGTGAAAAAGAACTCTGACACAGATTACAACGTGGACAATCTGAAAATATATTTTGGCCATACTGCATAGTTCTACTTACTATATCTAGCAGTTTGTCGACGCAAGAAGGAAGAACGCTGTGTTGCTCAGTGAGATGTAGAGAAAGGGACGATCTGTCAGTTTGTCCTGTTTGGCACAGGGGACACAGCCACTGTGCCACCCCATTGCTTTTACTGCTCACCGTCTCTCCAGACTCCTCCTGACAAACAAATGGATGTTAGAGAATCCGCTCATTTATTACATGGGGTCTGTGACTTAATTATTTTAGATACTCGATGATGAAGTCGATCTTGAGGGTGTCCACAATCTACTTTTCACGAAATCATATAGATACTGATATTTAGTGTTTACATCAATTGGACAACTATTCTAACCGAGTGATTAACATTACCTAGCTCTCCAAAACGTTGAATATGCCAAAAACATTTTTAATGCAATATTGTGTATTAAGAATTGCACTATGATTCACAGGTAATTAATTGCAAGTCTAACCAAATTCTGCATATTTCAAATAAAGAAAAATTATAAAAAATTTAGATCGTGACTGCTATTAAACAGATGTGATATTTTTATCATTTATATTCTGCCAGTACTTCAAAGAAAAAAGAAAGGATAATTCAATGAAAAGAAGTACACCAATGTGACCAGTTGCACCCATCAATATAAAAGCATATTTCTATTTGTTTGTTAGCTTGCTCAGTGACCAGCACTTGTCATGCAAACTTTTTGATGATTGTCAACCTCCATATCCATCAAGAGGCCTGCAGTGACCTTTTTTTAATTAAAAGTAACATTAGATCATTATTACACTCTTACACATGTATAACATTTAATTTCCTACTCATTTACATGAACTATTTCTATGAAATAGCTCTGCACATTTTTTACCTCGAAATATTTTACTGCACAATAATGCAATCGTTGTGCAGTAAACAGTTTGATGTCTGTGAAGATTCTCAGTCAGTATACAGATTGCACAGCACTCTCCAAAAGAGGAACCACTCTAGGATATTTGATTTTATATTTATTCAGTTTGACATTCAGCAAACTGACTCAAAATCACAAATTACAATGTAAATAAAGAATCAAATGCACAACGTACTCGATTTACACTCCACAACAACAACATGCTACACTTGACACTCTACAATGACTATGTTGTGTCTGAACTACTAAGTTTCCTTGTTTTGACCAATAACATTTTGGAACCTCCTCCCGTCCATGTAACTAATATATTACATATGATCAGAACTCGTACTGAATCTCCTCCAAAGACAAGATCAAATGACAGTTACTGTCATGTTTTCAGGAAGTCAGAATAACCACTACTCTGGATTTTATTTAGCAGGCGGGAGCAAGTATTTGTTATCCCGGACGCACACAAAACAGCAAGTCAAACCCATTTGAAACGCCAACACAGCTACAACACTCACTTCCACGCCACGCCAATTAGCACGCTAGCAAGGTTATATGACAAGATAAATAATTCGACAAGTCCATCTGCAGATGTGTAGAGTATATCACGGATAGGGCTTCATGGCCACTTTCAAAATAGACAAAAGATAAATCAAATAAATGACATTTTTGTAGTCAGAGTTGTCAACTTAATGGGCAGTCTAATTAGCTATGCCGACCAGAGATGAATCAATTAGCTAGCAAGCTAGGTTGAG
>KV751334.1:5801812-5835448 GCA_001698575.1 Mola mola | reverse complement strand
TTCTACCTTTCACACTACAACCTAGATGGCCACAGCCCTGCTTCTTGATCCACCACTTCACGTTCACTGTCCACTTTGTATGCCTTGCAGAGGCGTGTTACTCTTTTTATTTTTATTTTGTTTTATTTATTTATTTGCAGCTTGACTGTTATTGCATGGCTGTGTGTTGCCTCCATTTTAAATGTTATGTTGTCTTACAAAGTAACAAAGTTTTTATTCATGTGTTCGCTTTGTGTGTCTTTCTTACAGTTCATTTGTGCAGTATGGATAGAGACAGTGAAAACCACACCGCTCTGGACCTCAAGTTAGTGTTTCCCTCATAGTAACTTAAAGCATTTCAGAGCAGGTAATCTATCATTCCCTACAAGCCGGGCCCTCCTCTCCCTTCATTACCACCTGGATGAATGATCCTGTCTGAGCTTGTACCCTCAACATCCATCCTTTTGCTGTTTGTGTGCGTGTGTTACTTTGTTAATCTCATTATTTCAACAAAGCTTTACCATTATAATCATGGCACTCAAGATAGCGTTGTTTAAGAGGTGAGGCATGTCTTCATTGAGATTTTTGGTGTGGTATGACACACAGTAGAGTTTATTTGTAATTCAGTAACATTGTCACTGCTGTAATTTCAACCTGCCTGTGTGTGTGTGTGTGTGTGTGCTGTTGTGCTTTTGTAGTCCAGATGAGAGGAGGTTCTGTGTGTTCTCACTGGCTGCGTCCACAGATGGCAACGAGATCTTGGGAGGGTGAGTATAATTTGCACTCTGAAGACAGTCATTGACAGAGTTGAACCAGGAGTCTTCCAGAAACATCAAATCAAGCAACTCTTCTTTTTCTGGCGATTGTTTGTTTTCAATGTTGATTAAATTTTTTTTCCTATTAAAGATGAGACACCCCTGTATAATATGACCATCAGTTCAGCCACATTTGGACCTGAAATCCAGATATGTCAAGTCTCATTCTCCCCTCTCCTTTCAGAGCAAACGATGGCTGCCTGTATGTCTTTGATCTCGAGCAGAATAAGCGAACATTGAAGGTTAGTTTGTCTGACTGCATAGGCTTTTTGCTTTTCAAGCCTGGTTGCACCTGTTTCAGAGTTCAACTGTCATGCTTAATCCTGCCATCGAGGTGAGCCAGACATTATCAGACCTGAACGTTTTAGCAGGACACAACCCCCTTCTGTGTAAAAAGTCCGTAGCTGGCTTCTGCCATCTGCCTCATTACTATCTCATTCTCTTTTTCACTCTGTCCGTCTCATTACCTCTGCATTAGATTGTGTCTGACCTAGTTTTCTTATGCTATTCCTTAAAATGATCCCACTAACATGTAATGCCTGTATTCAAAGCCTGTTATGTCTTGTTTTACACTCCTGTGTTGTCCAGAAACTATTGAAAGCGCATCACTGAGCATGGTAGACAGGGCAACATACTATTGTTTTTTGGTTTTTTTTATAATACACATAGCTTTACTTTATTTTTGAGTCACCACAATTCTCCTGCTGTAAAATATGAAGTGTAAAAATAGTCCCCTACCAAATGCACAATTCACTTTTCTTTGTCTCATGCTTGCCCTAAGAAAAACCCTCTTGCTTTGTTTGAATTATTTATTCTTTTTCAAAAGTTAAATTCATATTTTTCAAATTCTTTCTTCTTTGATCTACGTTGATTTAGGTCACAGGTAAAGACAAATGGTTTCAGGGCTGAGAAAGACTAGTGGGGGAAGTTTTGAAAATTAGGCAAACTTGAACTTGGTTTTTATCTTAGTGCAAGAACAGAGGCAAACGAGTTTCAGATTCTGCAGCCATGCTAGCAGCTCCATGTGGCTGTGGAAAGGCCCAGCAGTGCTTTGAGCTTTATACTGACAGGCATGCAGACATGCTCATACTATCATTGTTAGCATGCTGATTTGTACCAAGTATAATCACTTTACTGTGTTTGCCAAGATGTTTAAATATTAGCTATAAAAATAGATAATAGAGAGGATGACAGGAATAAGTTTTGGAACTACTTAGTCTGAAATTAAAGTGTTTATGAACAAATTGAAAATTGGACCTGATGACGGGTAACCAACTGAGGGAACGTGATTACACTTCATCCAGAGGGGGATGTGGAAATCTGTTACTCTTTGATACTATAAATAAATGAATGCATTTTTGTCAATTATTAGTTAACTGTTAGTTATGATTTCTTTCCTAAACAAGGATATCTCACCTTCTACATTGTAATGACGAAAACAAATGTACTGGCAAGCGTCCCTCCATTATTGACTATCTCTCTGTTTATTTTTTAACTGTCTGACTTCATGACTTTGTATTTGTAGCTTTTCATGTAGGTCAGTAACGAAACCTGTGACAGGGGCGTACGATATTGTAACTACACATCCAAAGTTATTTAGAGGCAATGTTCTGCTCATCCGCTACGGAACTTTACCAATCATTTCATTGTAAAAGTACAATGAACCCACGTCTTGCCGAAAAATGTATTTAAATGTCTTTAAGTAAAGCAGGAAATGTATTGTGACACACACACACACATGCACAAAGGAAGGAACAACTTCTCATAAATGTGAATATGGTCTCTTTACACCCTCACCACAGAAACACTGACTTGTTCTTTTTTTTTTTTTTTTTTTCCTCTCGTCAGATCGATGCCCACGAGGATGATGTGAATGCGGTGGCGTTCGCAGACAGTTCGTCCCAGCTGCTCTTCTCTGGCAGCGATGACGCGCTGTGCAAGGTGTGGGACAGACGGACTCTGCGAGAGGACAGACCGCAGCCTGTAGGACAGCTGGCTGGCCACCGAGACGGCATCACCTTCATCCACAGCAAGGTAGGGGAAGGACACTACTGTTATTTTTCAACCTGCCAATGAAGAGCTGCCAGAGTCCTTATGGGTTGTTGGATGTGATGGTAGTCTGGTGGAAGCTGATCGGTTAAAAGCCTAGTTGGCCCAGTACACTTTCTTTAGTCTTGTAAATTGATTAAACTCTGAGGTTTGTTGTTTTCCATTGAATATTTTGTTACCCGTGTCATGACTGCACCAGGGCGATGCACGCTACCTCATCAGCAACTCCAAGGATCAGTCCATTAAGCTCTGGGACATCCGGAAGTTCTCTCCGAAAGAGGGCCTGGCGGCTTCCCGCCTGGCTGTCACCCAGCAGAACTGGGATTATCGCTGGCAACAGGTTCCCCAGAGAGGTGAGGAGGAGAGATGTGAATGAGGCAGGAGGGAAGAGAGGAGGTGAAATGTGTGTAAAGGGTGAGAAGATATGCCAATAATAAATGTGTGCATAAAGAAATGAAGGATTAGTATTTAGACCAGAGGAATGGTGAAGAATTTGAGTTCACGTAACGGTGGAGGGGAAAAAAAACAAAACTAGAAATAGAGTACTCTAACCACTTTCAGCCTGATAATCGAGGTGTAAGGTGTAAATCAGTTCTGAATTTAGTAAATTATGACTTCAATGATATTCTCAAAATATTATATATGTGCGCTTTGGTTATGTTGTTCCTTCTAGCCCTGAAGAAACACAAGCTGACGGGCGACACCTCAGTGATGACCTACCGCGGTCATGGCGTTCTGCACACCCTCATCCGCTGCCGTTTCTCTCCAGAGTTCAGCACTGGACAGAGGTTCATCTACTCTGGCTGCTCTACTGGCAAAATCATCAGTTAGTGTCACCATGCATGCACCAAGTCCAAACTGTGTGTCAGTGCTTATACAGGGACAATCAATGCACGTCTGATGTGTGTGAGAGAGATTAGCGTGAGATACAGTAAGTGTGCAAACATGTTGAACTCTTGTGTGTCTTGGTAGTTTATGATGTGCTGACGGGTGCGGTGGTCTCCAGACTGTCTGGCCATGACGCGTGTGTAAGGGACGTCAGTTGGCACCCCTATGAGGACAATATCGTCAGCAGTTCTGTGAGTGCTGTAATGCAAACTGTTCCACTGAGAGTCTATGGCTGCCTTCAAACACCCCTACTGCCACACAATTATACTGCCAACACAGGTTTAAGATACTGATGCAGCCAAAAAGACCAGGATGTCCCACTACATGGTCCAAACCACAGGTTGTATTTCAAAGTATAGAAGATTGCAGGCGTTTCCCTGGCAATATTCATTCTTCTACACAGCAGAAGATTTATCACATCGACTGAGCTGCTCAGACAGTGACAGAAGCAGCAATGGCAGATGACACCCAGTGTGTAAAAAAAAAAAAAAAAGTTTAATCCTATGACAAGACATGATGTCCGAATTGTATGCATACCGCAGCAGTATGTACTTTTGTAAGGGCTCTTGCTGTATATAGCGAAGAAGGAGGAAAAATATGCAATTTGGAATGCAGCTAATGAATTAAACCTTTTTTTTTTTTTTTTTTTTTTTTTTTTTTTTGTTTTAAGGAGAATGAAACTGCATGTATGTACTCCAGTAGTGGAATACCACAGAATATGGTGTTCCACTAATAACAGGGAACAAACTGGACCAAATATGGCAGATGCTAACATTAGCATCCACCTCTTTTTCTCCACAGTGGGACGGAGCAGTGCGAATGTGGGAGCACAGGCAAACCCACCCACTGGAGGAGGAGAGAGAGAGGGAGAAAGACTGACATCAAGTTAAAGACTTGGAGACAGCCACACAAGAAGAGAGACAAAGGAAAAGATGTCAGAAGAAGCGACATCACCACAGAAGGGACCAGGCCAGCCCAAACAGAGGTGGACAACAAGCTTAGAGGGATTAGAAACGACTTGAATCCCTCTTAAATTCAATGCTGGATAATAATGATTACAATTATCGATGTGATTGTGGTGACGATTTGGAAGGCATTATAGCCTGACATTATCAAGTGCAGCTTGGAGCACGGGGCGGCCTGCTTCTGTTTTTCTTTTGTTCTTTCCTCATTGCTTTGTCAACAGGCCATACCTTTTATATTTGGCCTATCAGCACATCTGCTTCCTTAATGAGATATTGAAGTTTAATGATAAGTTAGTGATATAAGATCAGTGTTGAATATTTCAGGGAGAAACAGGAAGCGGTAATTCTGTATAAATGTATAGTATTTTAATGATGTGTGTGTTAGGGGAGTGCGTTTGGGTAGTTGTCAGTGTGCTGACTTGGGCTCAGTTTTGATTTTGTTGTTATGAATACCATGACATGTCCTATCTGAGGCTCTACCACATTCTCTTCATTGGTCCACCACATCAACTGTTCAGGGAAAGCTTCCTATGTTGGATAGTCAACCAGGACTCCCAAATGTACTGTTATTTTTGCTGCCAAACGTAACAGTAGTTTTAGGTTAAATCCACTATAGGCTGCCTCGAGTTCAGAGGAAAACCTTATCCATAGACACAGTGATAGTTTGAGGCTTTTTTACTGATCTGGACCCATACTTAACTTTGTAAACACAAGCAGTGTGTTAATTGAAGAAAAAAAAAAAAAGAGTAATTATGTTGGCTATAAACCTTTGAAGAGATGTCTGCGTGGATCAAATCTTACACACTGATCTCTATATGCAATTTTCACTTGTTTATATCAGAATCCATGTTTCACTCTTAGGACCATTTTGCAGGAACAATAAAACTTCAGTTTAAATGTATCACCACCAACCAAAGCCTTTTTACTGACTGTTTGCTGCTATTGATATCAAGTCCTGTTATGGAGGGGAAATTACTCCGTTACTCATTATTAAATTTGCTCTGTGAGGCTTTAAAGATGCAAAACTGGGGCATGGACACAATGAAACACTGTTATATCCTCATAACAGTCAGCTAAATGCAGAGAAGTATCCATTTGCACTAAATCAATGAGCAAACGTCATGTGACACTGAATGGAAAAGAGTACCGTTATTCATTTCAATTTAAACTCTTTTTACTGAGAGTTTAATTTAGCTAAATACAACTTTCATGTGCATTTACCCAGTAGCCTATAATGGTCACCTGACAATCTGTCACAGGAGCTTCAGCAAAGTTGCTTGAAGGTCGTTGTAATGTGCAGTGAATTAGGGCGAGATTCATTAGTTGTCAGTTACACTTAGATCTACACTTTGAGCTCCCACTTAACACAAATTAGATTGTCACAAAAAGGCACTGGCACAGTAATGATAATTTTTCATTTCAGCTACAGTTAAAACAAAAGGAATTCAGGTCACAATCCAGGAAAAACTTTTACACATCCTAATGTAATAAAAAAGCAGCCAATGCGTAAAAAGACACTTTTGCATCTGAATCACAGAAAAATATTAAAAACTAGCATTAGATGATGTTAAAATAGCTCTCTTCTCATGTTATGTAAGAACTGTGTCAAACAAATACATTAACCTGCCACATGGAGTCCAGCAGTATTTCTATTAGTGTGAGTTTGGACTCTATATTAGCTTTGGGACTGAAGTTCATCGCTTGTGAAAACACAGTCTCTTTTATAAAGCATAAATCCTATGGAAAAATTAAATTTGACTCTTAGAGTGAATGAGGTTTAAGAGGCTCTGGCCTGACAGGAGGAAAAATAGTGCAGCTGTTCTAGGTGCCAAATGCAGGCTGGCAACAGTTCATAACTTAAATTAGTTTTGGCTGCAACAGCTGATGCTAAGAATAGAGAGACTACAGGAGAACCAAAAAAGGAGCCAAGCGGTCCATTTTATGTCAGGATTCTTTTTGTCAGAACAGACATGCATTTTTTTTTAATGCTAAATTCAACTTTAATCCAGACAGCAAGTCTGATTGCAAAATGTACCATGCAGAATTCAGGAATCAGTGTTTGTTTGATCAGCTGTTATCTAATAAGATCAGATTCACCAGGTGCTGGACTGAGAATAAGGGGGTCATTTACAGCAGCAGCCACTACAATGTCAACACTCTGAGTGTGTGTTGCAGAGGGGGTGGGGAAAGGGGACAGAGAGGGGTTATTTATGTCCACCATGTGCTCTCCTGCACACGTCACCATGATAGAGTGGAAAGGCTTCCACAGCAGAGCTGGGGTGCCCTTCAGAGACAAAAAAATAAAGTGAGACAGGCTGCACTGCAGGGCTGTAAGTGAAAAGAATAGGACAAAATTAAATCTGGAGAAGGTGCCATCAAGACAAACATGGATCCAAAGACTGAAAAGGCCACTAATGGCCTCACACCAGAGGTCAACTTGGAGAAGGGGCACAAGATGGCTGCAGATCTGACAGTCCCGGTGAAATTTGTCCTTAGGCTCCTGAATGCTGCTTTGGTGTCTATAACAAACTTACTGGCCAGAGTTTTGGGAAGCCGCCTGGTCAGAGGACACTTCCACCTGATGCTGTCTGCTTTGGTCCTCTTCGGCCCTGTGTTCAGTTTCTCGGCATCAAAGTACAGCATCTTTGCCAACGGCAACCACTACCTATACAGGTGAGGAAAGTTCAAAGCAGTGTGGAAATATCTGGAACTTGTTCTTATTGCTGAAAATTATTTAAATATACCTCTATGCTACTTTAAAGCTGCCCTGAATTGGCATAAAATTGAACAAATTCATCAAGTTGCAGCCTGACATAAGGTGGTATCTACTGCTTTTTAATTTTTTGCTCTAATTTATGTGTAATACACAAATGCAAGACCCATGAGCCTTTGTGCTTTTTTTTTTAGGTTATTTAATGCATTTTGATCTTACAAATGCAACAATTCAGCAATTTGTAGTGCAAAAAATCAGAGTGTTGATTCAGAAACTTAAACGCTGAGCCAAGAAGTCGGAGTTAAACAATCCCAGTTCTGTGATCGGCACTCTTCTGATCACTGTCTGTTACTTTGCTCTCTTGCAGGAAATTCCTCAAGTCCACCTGGGGCTGGACATGCACCTTCGCAGGCTCCTTCATCCTGCTCCTCTCCATCTCGGCCCATTGCTCCCCTTCTCTCTCCCTCCGCCACCTCTCTCGGTTGGGGGTGGCGGGGTTACTCTGGTGGGGTTGTCAGCACCTCCTGACCCTGCTGGAGAATGCGGCAGGAGCTTGCTATGAACCTTTGAACCCCGCCCAGGATGTTCAAGGCACAGCCTCCTCAGTGCAGCCACTGCTGCTTCTGCATGAAGACCAGACCAAAGCCTCCTGTCTCAAAGCCAGCATGACGTGGAGAGGTTACGAAGTGTCACAGGACATCTTGATCCTTTGCCTGTGCTGCCTGCTGCTGGTCGAGGAAACGTCAGTGTTTGGTCCTCACTTGGCTCAAGCAAAGCCTGTGCAGGGACCACCTGGCAGCCCTCTGAGGTTCCTCTTCCTCCTGTGTGTACTTCTGCTCGCTGTTTGGATATTCTTGCTGCTGTGTTTACTTACACATTTTCCCAAGTTCCCCTCCCAGCAGCTGGGGGGAGCTCTGGGCTACCTGGGATGGAGAGGGCTCTATCAGGGATGGTACAGACTCAAACCCAGCTGGAGCTGTCCTGGTCTACCAGGAGAGGGACTTCTTACCACCACAGACAAACAGCCTCAGTAGTGAGACACTTGGAACTGTACTTTTGTAAGTGACAGTTTCTCGTAGTAAATAGATCGCAACACCAGCGTCATAGGAATGTGCCGGCTACTTTTATTTTCAGTTTACGCTACTCTAAAACCACACTTTAAACCCACATTTGGACAAAAGAAGAGGAGAAGGAATTACCAGACTCATATTTCTTTATTTTGGAATCAGAATGAAAATGAAAGCACGGTGTGGTCAGGGCAGGTGTACCGTTACCCGGCGAGAGTGTCCTTCTACACTGGTTGTATCTTGATACAAAGGATGCTGGATTCAGTCTCAGTAGATGAGAGCTTTGCCGTCTCCTCTGGGCTTCTTAATCTTGTCATAGTTTTTGGTGATGATATCATATAGCACAGCCTGGAGAGGGAAACACAGAGCGAGACATGGGAATGAAGCCTAAGAGAGATTTCAGAGTGTTGGACATCATGTAAGACATTGAAAGGGTGGCGCAGTAATAAAAGAGAGAACGCTGGAATCGTGTCAAACAGCTCCTTTCACCACCACCTGCACCTCCTTGTTCATCAACAGTATTAAACACAGGAGGACATAAGCCAGAGGACAGTAAATAGTTTGATTACCCTCCTGTTAAAAAGGAACAAATTCCATTTAGCTGCTGCTCTGGCCTGCCTCGAGTATTTATAGATGCAAGGATGTTTTGATGTTTGTTATTCCAACTTCAGCCCGTGATTTCAACAGAAGGCATTTGAAGCTTAATACATGTGATTTACAATACTCAGATGGCATCTGAGCCATCTATGCAACCTTTAATGTGGTCAAAAAGTGGACATCAGCTGTGTGTAGACCAGTCAAGACAACTAACCCCCTTTGTTTTTTTTTAATGGCCTCACACCAGAAAAAACACTTGAACATACATCAGTGTGATAAGAACTGTGGATGATATTTATGATCTATACTGCCACCAGTCACAAGTAGAAAGAGGGGGGGGTCTAGATTTTCCTGCACTTATATAAAATCCGACCCAACTGTAAGCAGCAGCGTGTGGGTGTCTTACATATGTGTTGCAGATGTCCAGGACCACGAGGCGGAGCTCACTGTACTGATACTGGTCCAGCTCGTGCACCAACTGTCGGTAGTCTCCCTGCAGCACAAAATCAACGGCAGAGTCCATATGTAAATGTATACAGGAGATGGCTCAACCACGTTGTACCTGTTGCGACAGCTCTTACTGCACACACGGAGCTTACTGTCAGCATTACAATTTACAATTTATCTAATCAAAATACTGACCACATGGGATTGTTTGGCAGCTTTGGCCACAGCGTCACCTCTCTCACTGTAGTATCTGACAAGCAAAAGAAGAGTTAGTGCGCAACAGGATCTATGACTACCTGACCATTAACTCTGGACAGCTCAATGCTAATCTACTGTAGCATGATGATTACTTTAATTTGTAAGGGGGAGTTTGTTTGATTTATTTTGTAAAAACTTTCATTTTGTAATGACAACATCAAAGTTTTAAACTGAAAAGCCTGAAATGCCCTTAAAAAAAGCACTCTATTTTTCTTTCTGAGCCCTCTTTCCCGTAATACACATTTTTTGACACAACCAACACAATCAAATGAATATAATTTCACTGCTTTATTTTGAATTGAATTATCTCTTTCTAATCTGTTTCTACTGTTATTACTGGTGCAGAAGTTGTGATGATACTATTTAATATGAATGCTACAACAGTCGTGATAGTCTCAACGCTACTTGTCAACGGCGACAACTTTTGGTTTTCAGTTATCGTCACCATGAAGTAAATATTTCACAGGTTAATGGCTAAAGAAAATGTCGAACTCCATGTTTACATTGCTTCTCTGTAAGCCTCTATCCATTTTATTAATTTTTTGATATCAAAACAAGGGCTCGATTTACAGCACAAAAGAACACAACAGGAAAAGGACCTGCTGACCGCAGGTGCTGGTGCTTACTTGGAAATCTGGGTTTGAAATCCCTCGATTTTAGTGCGTGTGTTGGTCAGCAGTTCGAACACTTTCTCCTGTTGCAGAGGAACAAAAACATTTTAACAGTTTAACTTAAACGCAAGGTTAACGATACACAAAAATGTCAGAATCAGAATCAGCAGCCGGCACCAACCTGTACAGCCACTCCAAAGTTGTTGCCATCTTCAATTTTAGGGATCTGAAGTTGCACCCACATGGACACCTGCCAGGAAAATCTGCATTTATTGATCTCTTGTACAAGATGACTTTCAGTTTTCAGATATACTGCTGTCATTAAAATCCAAACATGGCCACAGCAGGTCTAAACACACAAAGACACATTCTCTGCAGATGAACTGCACTTCAGTCTCATTTCCTTTTCACCGTATAGAAAGGAAGGTAAAAGACCAATGAAAAGAATGAGGGACTGACTGTGTTGAGCTTCTCCTTCAGAGTCTGGATCTGAGGCTTGACCTCCTGCAGGAGACTCTCCACTCGCTCATTGATGCAGATGGGACCACAGGGAGGTCCTGGAGGACAGTTTGTCACATTATCAGAACATTGCTGCTTTCTCCTTTTGGAGGGAGGATATGCACCTAAAATGACTTCTCATTTGCCACAGTGGCACTCGGTTTCATTATTACAGGTTAGGGAACAGGAACTGGTTTGATGCTCAAATTTTTGCATAGATATTTTTTATCTTCTTGACAGTGATAGCTGTAAAGTTTACTTAATCATTATCTTCACGAAAATTTTTTGGACACCTTTCATGTTTTCTTTTCTCTGCTCAATAAAGAAACACATTGTCTGTACCATTACACTGGACATGAATCCCTGTTGGAAAGAATGCACCGGACAGTGTAAATTCTCTTCTCATTCACCTGAATCTTCATCCTCTTTATCGCTGTCTTTGTCTTTCTTCCCTTCCTTCGCCTCCTTCTGCAACACACCACAAGGCGGCAGGTCAAAGACTTTTCACTGCTTACGCCCACATTTGTTTCTTTCCCTTATAAAATGTTGGAATTGTTAAATCCAGCAGTCCTTCTTCCCTGCACATAGGAAGGTGTTACACTACAGGTTGAAATAATAAATGAATATGATTTCATGAAAAATAAATATGTCAACTACTTATATGATTTGAAGACTGCCCTAAATAAAAGGGTAGAAACTCCTGCTTTGTAAAACAGTCCTTGGAAATTACAGTGATTAGTTGCTATGGTAACAAGGGACTCTGGTGTCTTCATAATTTATGAAAATCTAAATATAAATCCATGACTGAGGCTCCTCGTTGAGAGGCTTTATGCAGCACTCCTGGAGAAATTTTATGATTAAAAAACACTAAATAAAATTAATTAAAAAAAAAAATCACACTTTGACACCTGTTATGTTTGTGTAAAAAGAGATGTTTATTTTCCATTTAAGCTCTTAAATTCTTTGTGGTAATTTGGTAATGAGCCCTTGGACAAATTGCAAACCGAATCAATTACTATACTTGACTTGACTGTACATGTCTTTGCTGCCCTGACCGGAGAAGACGTACCTCCTCTTTCTTCTTGCGCTTGGCCTCCTCCTTGGCTGGGTCTGGTTTTGGGATGTCCAGTGGAGCCTTCAAAGACGCCAGGTCATCGCAGCTGAAAGATGTCTGAAGGAAAACACACAAATGTCGTATCTGGCAACCCTTTTTGAGCAGTGCTACACGTTTTTTCAAAAGGCATGCACAGATTTATCAGCTTAATATTGGTATCGGCGGATCGACAAATAAGATGGCATTCGTTGATTCCAGTGGCTCATAATAACAAAACGAACTAAATTTAAAAACATTAATTCATCCTTAATTTTTGTCTTTACACATTACTAGGCTAGGGCGCTGTAGCGAGGAACAGGAAGTCTCAGGACCTGAAAGAGCCATGCTCAGCGCAGTATCTGTTCTACCTTTATTAGCATCTGCAGCTCCTCAATCTTCTGAGGGAAGAATGTAGACACCAGCTTCTCCGCCTGAAATCAGGAACAATAAAGGAATCTTGGAACGCTCGTGACAAACTTCCAATTCGTGGGAAAGTTGGAAAAGTTGAATTGTAACTATGGCTCAACTTACGTCCTTGGTGAGACTTTGGCAGAAGTCATCCACCTGCAAAGAATAGATGACATTTAACGTGCGTGTTGACCACTGAGCCGTCAGAGCTTTGAGGCCGATAATCACCTCCCTGCTCACCTCGTGTGACCCCTCGTCCACGCATGAAAACACACTGCGAGCCGGGCTCTGCTCAAAGTAGCTCTCAGACTGGGTCTGCTGCAAATACGACAGTAAAACAGGCCGCACTCACCTGTTTCTTCGACTCGACGCGGATTCCAAGAGAGGCCATGTTGTCACTCTTTGATAAAAAAGTTAAAAGTCTTTTAAACTTCACTAAAGCGGTCAGGGACAACAATAAGCTCTTTCGACCGAATGAAATTCAATACCGTGAACCCGCAGTTACTCAGCATAAAGAGCGAAAATGAAAGTAAAGCTCTACGACCGAACAATTCCGTACTTTCATAATGATCATGTTGCATTCTGGGTATTGCAGTTTTTCATTCATCTTTAAAGCGGCACAACGTGGAAATATACGCAAACGCAAAGATACTCGAAGAAAAAGATCATATCGTTCTCTCTGGTATTTTATGCTTGAAAGACCTTTTAGAACGTACTTTAGCGTAATACTCCCTTCAAGACTCAAAGAAGACTCAAAGGTGATCTATGGGAATGAATAAGTCGAAACAACTTTTAGGCTCAGAAATAACTTTGAAAATACATCTGTATATTACATTGTATATGATAGCTAACAAAATTACTTAGAACTATTTTTACTCAATAAACTATATTGTGTTATATTAAGAAGGTCTTGGGTCTTAGAACGCTCTAAAAAATGTACCTGCAGTACTAACGTTATCAAATGAACTAAATAGAAGCGAAATGTTTTAATAAGTTTTTTGATTATTTTATCAAAATTACCTCCTCCTTGCTTTTCATGCTCCGAATGACAATAACGTATCCTTGATCCTTGACATGTGTTTGAAAAAAAAGGAGTTTGTTGTTAATCTTTTGGATTCATCTTAAAATGATTCTCTGTTTTTAACTGATTCACCATTTAAACTAAATTATTATGTTCTGTCAAGTTACAAGTTAAAGTTCATTTTTTTGTCAGTGAATTCAAAGTTGAAGTTTCATGTATTTTATATTCATTACACCAAAGAGAAATATTACAAGCCTTTTTTGTTTTAATTTTGATCATTATGGCTTATACACTTAAATATAGTGAAATGTTCCAATATTTTGAGATGTATTTTTTTTAACTGCAGCCCATAATTGTCAAAATTAAAATGATTAAATGTTTGAAACATTTTTGGCATATGTGCAGGGAGTCTAGAATATATTTTTGGTTTGCTTTCTTGAAAAACTAATGAAAATTAATGATATTTTAATTTTTTGAGGTCCACTACTGTGCCGGCACACAAGAATAAAGAAATATGAAATATCATAAGAAGTTATCGTACAAAAAAATCCACAAATAAACACATATATTATAATACTTTAATTAACCTTTTAGAAACTATTTTTGAATGAGAAGACCTCACTTGCAGTATAATTCTTCTGTGAGATTTGACTGTGTCCACTAGATGATGCTGTGTGACAAATTGAGGATTAACAGAAGCGAATTGAAACTGTGATAGTATTCACTCATCAGCCATAAGATAAAAACCACTGACAGATGAAGTGAATATCACTGATCAGGTCACTACAGTACAAAGTTCTGTGGGGAAACCCTTGATCCTGGCATTCATGTGGATGTTATTTCACCTATAAAACCCATCCAAACATTGTTCCAGACAAACTAAGCGCCCTCATTACAACAGTGCTGTCTGATGGCAGGATTCCGACCAACAGGACAGTGAACCCTGCTGTACCAAAATACCTGCGCTGGAACTACATAAAATGAGCAGTGACAAAACGCTCAAGGGATTGACCAGGCCTTCAAAGTGGGTCATGCCTTCAATCTATGGATGTCCCACCTTGTAACCCACAGTAGACAAAGGATCTATCTACAACACACCAGTACTAGACACAATAGGACCTCAGGTACACACCTCAGAGGTCATTTGACTTTTCTTGATAGCTAAAAAAACAACTCTGTTATAAAATGAGGCCTCAAAGGATCAAGTGGCATCCACGTGGATGCCAGGGTCAAGGGTTTCACAGCAGAACTTTGCACTGTAGTGATCTGATCAGTGTTATTCACTCCAACTGTCAGTGGTGTCAATGTCATGGCAGATCAGTGTATGTCAATGTGTATGTTAAATGTTGATCATATGCTTATGTCAAAGAGTCTACGAAATATTTAGCCAAGCCTTTTAAATTACTCAACCCTCAAAGGGAATGGGTCTTTTCTCTGTTAGCATAATTCAAAGTAGCCAAAGGACATTTGGCTAAAAGAGCCTGCTAAATGTTACATAAAGGCTGATCTCAACTGGGCAATCAAACAATCATTACACACAGCACTACGTCAGCCTAGTGATCACTTACAAAACTCAGTTCAAAGTGTTCTACTATTGAGATCAGCATCCCAGTGATCTGCTGTCGCACATCTGCCGTCACATGGTCTCTTTCATCAGAACCTGTGTTGACAGAGCCAGCGTTGAACCCGTCAGGTTGAAGGCTAAAACAAATACAGGAGCCTGAGTTGTCAGAACGGACGTCAGAGCCTCCCAATGTAAACACACAGCCCTGCTCATCTGCACTATCACTTGCAATCATTTCACCAGCATTCTGTCTGTCACATTGGGATAAATTCACACACATGCGCATTACAAGCTTAACGCAATCTACATAGATTTAATCACACAATTTCAGGACGAATAAAGGTTCTTTCTTTTTCAAATCTGCTACTTAAGTCTGTTTAATATTTGGCTTCATGTGTGTAGCATCATGCAGTAAAACCATAATACTTCCCTCCACAGGCAGGAGTTTTTGTAACTTGATCAAAAGGGCAAAGTGTGCACTTGTTTACCACGAGAGTTCCATTCAATACTGGTTCCTTGATTTGATTGAGTCAATGTGGCAGTTGAGAAATCCTGCAGATAAAACCTATGAGGTTGGAAGAATACAGAGGATTTGTAACCGTGTCAGAGAAATGTATTTTCTGGCTCACTTGTCAGCATATACAGTATTTCCTGTTTTAACATATGCTGTCATTTCAGTTACTGTCCTCACATGTTTTCCATCTCCATAAATATCCTTTCACTTTCCCCTGATTTTCAGCAACCCGGTTCCTTGTTTTTTCCCTGTAAAATGACTTTACTCAGCTTTGTGTGCATAGCGTTTACGTCTAATCCCTGAATTGTTTGCTGTGTACAGATTGGTTTACCTGTTTCATTAGTAAATGCCTTTTTGAACTTTACTTTGTGTTCTATGCAGCTGTCTGCTCTCTGTGAGAATTTCAGTGAGAAATGTTGTCACAATCACCTGGAAGCAAAATGATGCCTTCAAATTGCTTGTTTTGTACCACAAACTGGTGAAGTAACTATTACCTAAACCTGTCAGATAATATTTCCCTCTAAAATGAAGTGGAGTACAGGTGGAGAACGATACATTCACCTCAAATTTGTTCTTATATTGCTACATGTACTTCGTTAATTTGTTCCATAAATAATAAGTGCTGCAGAAACACAATTTTGTGGCAGGTGACGGTTCTCTGAAACACACCTGTAGTCACTCAGGTAATGTTTTAGGTGTTGTTTGTTTGTCTGTTAGCAGGATTACACAAAGACTACTTGACCGATGTCAAAAGCTTTTCATTAAAGGTGTGTCTTGGCCCAACCTACAGCTGATTAGATTATGGTGGACAAAGGTCAAAGGTTAAGATCACTCAAAGTTAAAAAAAAAAGCATGTTTTTTGGCCATAACTCCAGCATGAATTGACATGAAGAGGTCCAGCTGGTGTCATATTGTAGCTGACAACACTGGCTACAGATGATTAACTTTTTGGCTTTCGATGTCAAAGGTAAAGGTCACATAAAGGTCAAACTGATTTTTTATACATATATCTAGGAATTGACATACAAAGGTTTAACTGGTGTCATATTGTAACTAGTCAGAGGGTCCATCAAATCGCCAGAAGTTGGCTCTGCGGTTCTTGTGTAATCCTGTTAGCTGATGCTAACATGTGCTCTTCTTTGCATCAAATGACCTCGATCCAAAGAAATCACTCTGAAGGATTCCCAAAACAGACACTAATACCACAGTCTAAATTGTGAGCTCACAGAAAAAAAATTGACCTCGCATTTGTTGCCGGGGAGGATATGATATATTGAATTAAGCTGTGTTGGTCAAGGTTTGCACTTCTAAATGCCTAAATTTCTAATTATATAATGTATCTTATAGAAGCTGGTTCCTAATTGTGATTAACCACCTTCTTTACAATGAACATCTATTTAAAGGGAAACCATATAGTTTGGATGGCTTGCTGAGAACATTTATGTTGTAAAAAATTTCTTCTGACATGGTTTTGATGACAGATTTGAACTGTGTGATGTATTTTAGAGTTTGAGACTATATAAATCTGATCAACACATTATTAAACTAATACAAATTATGTGTATTTATTGTGTAATGTTTCTTTATTTTTTGTGTATCTGTATTTACTACTCGTGGGCAAACAGAGTGCAAACATCTACAGATGAGATTAAACTTCGCAAAGAGGCAGCCATTTGATCAGCAATTCTGGTCTGATAACACATTTGAATGATTCAAGGCATCTTGTAATGGCTTCTCTCAGGTTTAACGATGTCTCTGAATGTCCCCTTTAAAGCTGTGGACTGCAGTTATGGCCATGTAGTATGCATGTATTCAATTTGGGCGCGTGTGTGTGAAGGAGTGCTCTCTGTTTACTGCTGACGCTGGAGGCATAATCTCAGATCATGAGACAAGAGTGCTGAAGTTAATGCACATTGTTCTTTATCCAATATATGCAGTGTATTCCAAAGACCACGCCCTTTTACTTTCTTTTCTCTCCCACAGATTCTATATGTGTGTGTGTGTGTGAGGCCCTCCCCTACTTTGCAGAGACATGGACAGGAAATTCGCCATGTTAGACGCAGGCATGCTTATTTGTCCTGTACTGCCTTGTTAGCATAAAGTGGGAACTTCCTGCTGGCTCATGACTCAAAATAAAACTCTCTCACTCATAGTTACTGACAATATTCTTTTTCAAGATTTACTAAAACCCCTAATCTTGCAACCTGACAACCACTGATGGCAGAAGCCCAATTTTAGTTCCAGTACTCAATTATGCAACATATCGTCACAAACTCCTATATTGGAGGTTATGGAAATGTTCAACTATTGTCAGAAAATAAAACGAGGACTGCTTTATATCAACAGTCTCCGAATTCCAAACTGTTAACTGTTGCTTGTCTCCTTAGACAGTCAAAAATTGGGGGTGTTATGATACATGACTAAAAATAAAGTGATATAAAATGTTTGTATTTAAATAATATCATTAACACAAATAAAAGCATATAAATTATCCAGACGTTGGGCCTTGTGGATCTGTTGTTTATAAGTTTTTTGTACAGACTCTACTCGCCCTGCAAACTTTGTTTATGATATGCCAAGTTAAATATTTTTTTGCAGAGTTTGACTATGACTTTCTGTTCAACAAAATCCTGTAGTGAAAATCTTTTATCCCGTGTTCAGTAAACAAAGAATTGTTAATTAGTCAATTAAGCACCATTGTTACGTTACTTCAGTTAATATTCCACAAGATGTGCTCCCTATTGCTATTAATAATTGGAGGATTTTACAGACCTGAGGCTAATAAAACTGATACCTTGAATATTTCAGTTTATTTGACATGTTCTTTAATGGGCCTAAAATAACCCTAAAACAACAACGCGAATATGAAGCTATCGACATTTGCTGCATGACTGAAAGAAAAAAAAAATCATACACGTTGAAACTTCGCAAGGAGATAATGCAACTTGAAACTTCCTCCAACCCCGAAACAGTTTCGGGGTCAGTTCCATGTTAGAACCCGTGTGAAGTGGGGCCTGGCCCTGGTTACACTTCCGGGTGGCTGCTCCGCGCCGCTGAGCCCCCGGAAGTTTCCGGCAGGCGGGAGGAACACACAGCTGTCCGCACCGCAGTGTGGAGGAGCTGAAATAACATGGACGCGACCAACCGCCGGATTTTTAAATATTAAAGAACCTTCCCCTGCCGCAGGCGAGCCGAGCCGACGCGGTGCTTGAGTTTGTGGACTGAAGGCAGCCGGTGACCTCGCGCCGTGTGTGCGTGAACGTCCCCTGGGAGCAAAGTGCAAGGTCCCCTCTCCGCGCTGATATGAGCCCCGAGCAGCTGTAGCTGCGCCGCTCATCACCTCTCCTCACCTCTCGTCTGCAGGCAGCCTTAAATGTGCCCTTTTACACGCCACTTGTCCTAACTTTGTTTCTTAGTTAGTTAGTGTTTTTCAAATTGACACCGAAAATGTCGTGCATGCTGTTGGGAGTCCTACGGCGGTGAGTAGAAGTGAATTTCAACTTGTATTTCAAGTTAGACTAATGAAAGTAGTCAGATGATTGTTTGTCGGCTGTAATTAGACAATTTGACCTTTCTGTTATTGTCTTGAAACTTTTCAGGGCCACTCTTTTTTCGGTGTGAGTGACACATTTTTGTCATAGCACATCAATACAAACTCGCATCCATTTTGACTACGGACACAAATCTGAGCAATCACCATTATTGCATCATCCGTGCAATACTCATTTGTTGTAGAAGAAACACATTTTGAAGTGTTTCTTTGTGAAGGTAATACATTAGGAAACACTGCTGGCCTCCTTCTGTTTGGAACCTGATCAGAGTTGGGTCATTCCAGGCTAAAACAGCACCTTGCACAAGTATTAATTTTTCTTGTGATGTCTCCTCTTGCTGCTTGGTCCTTCTCTCCACCACGTCTCTCCCCTCTAGGCTTTGTGTCAACGACACATCACACTCTGAAGTCAATGTGAGCGCTCCATGGCATCGTGTGCTTGCTTTTATTTTGTCATTATTAGGGGTCTGTGTTGCATGTCACTGATAGGATGTCCTGTGTTGCTGTGTATTTCCTTATTATGTCCGTTATTGAGACTATCGGTTGCCAAAGCCATCAATCCTGTGTTTGCTTGGATGATCTAGAGCATGACAAATGCCTTTGCTTGGGAACTTGCTACCAAGTATGACAATAATGTAGGCAGCACGCGTGCATGTTCTTTGTGAAAGTCTGGCTTGTATTTGCTTGATGTGTGAAGTGTAGACTCTACCCTGCAGATGCCATTGAGCAAGATCCTTATGTGGGATTGCAGGCGTGTCTGGCTTTGGTGTTATGATTGGCTTGCTGATTTGGAGGCGTGTGTACAGTATGCAGGAAAAGAGGGATGGATACTCTATCAGTTGTTTGACTTTCTTAGTCAAGAGTTCACTAATGTAATAGTCTTAAAGGTGGCCATCAAAACTTTTGAAGTTTCCAAGTTGGCCCAACCACCAGCCCAAAACAACAGTGTTTGACAACATAAGATTTAGACTCAACAAACTGCAATCTTAAATATTGCACCGTTAAAGTAGACAATGGCGTTCCCTGTTTCAGAACAGCCATGTTGTAGAAGAGGCCCTTTTCGATTAAAGCGTTGCTAAACCAGTCAGATGCAGTTGTGTTTGTACTTATCAAGAATGGGGGATGGGGTGAGGAATGGGGAAGCAGAGACAAAGGCATGTAAGGATGAATGACCGTGGGGGAAGCTGCAGGCAAAGGTCATAAGAGTCTCTTTAGGCTTCTTTGATGAAACAGTGCTCTTAGTCCTGCCCCACCACTTTTACCTGTTATCTAATATCTCATGTGAGTAAGTGCCTATACTTCTGGAACCCAATGAATAAATTGAGCGAATGCTTTGTTTTTGTTAATTGATAAGTCGGTTCTAATTCTCATCAGACTGGAGATAATATTCCTAACATTCGAATGGTTGCAGAAATTAGCAAGCAGGACAGGGTGGATGATTAAAATCCTGATTAAGTGATTTACATTTTGGGGGCAACAAACTAAACTTATCTGTGGTTTTAAGAACAATAATTCATGTAATATCAAAGATTAGTTTGAGCAAGTTAGCAATTCAACAACGTTACTCATCTGTTGTAGAGCTGCAATAATCAATCAATTAATCAGTTTCAAAAAGAAAATTATCAACAACTAATTTTTTAATCAAATAGTCATTTTAGTCTTGTTTTGGGATAAACTATTAGGTTCCAGCCCATTAAATATCAGGATATGATGCTTTTCTTGGGGTTTTTTTTGGCAGTCAATGAAGAGTTTTGAGGTATTTTACTATTGGTCAGAGGAAAGAAACAACTTGAAAACTTTGGCCTCTAAGAAATATGATTAAAAAAATTCTCTTTTTTTATAATGTAGAAAGTAAATGATTAATTGAGAAAATAATTGTCAAATTAGTCAATAATTAAAATAATCTTTTTCTGAACAATGGAATAACAGGGACTATTTCCATCCCTGTTGCATGCAGATGATGACGACCTATTCATTGGAGGAAAGTGGCTGTCTTTAAGACATTTTCACTTGTTTCCCTTCCTCTTTGAGTTAGTCACTATGGTGTGGTGTGGTGTTGGATGGACATAACATTTAACCATTCACCTGCCATTCAGCACACGGTTGTAATTTTTGGTATCCCTCGGCTTTTCATCTTGCACATTAAACAGGTGAACATGCAATTCTGGCCAGTACTTAATCTTAATGACCAAAAACCTGCTAAATGAATGACTTTCAGCCTGGCCTGTACTCTGCATTTAGTGCTGATTGGAAACAGTTAGCATGCTGATTTGCTAAACTAAAATGGCGAATATGATGAACATTGTACCTGTTAAATGGCAACATGGCAGGATTTTTTGTGAGCATGTCAAAATGCTGATGCTATCATTTAAAATGAACCTGCAATCAAAGTGGTAGACAGGACAAAGATAACCGCATTACAAACTATGCAAATGATATGAAATAGTACATACTCTGCATTAATGAGGACTATTTTTTGCCCATATCAAAACTATTCAGCAGTAGATTCAGTCCTTAATTTAATGTTTTTAATTTATTTTGCCGCTTGTTTTTGTCTGCTAATTACATTTTTTTAGCTACGGATGTCAAAATTTCACACACCTATTGCTGAAGCTGTGACAGATTTGGAAAAAAAGTTCATTTTAGTTTCACAATGTTCATAAGACATGTGGTTTGTGAAAAATAGGTCAAAGTTATATTTCAGTGATTATGGAATGAAAGAATCGTCCGTAATCTGTGATCGCATTTATTTCTCCTTTAAGAATAAATGGACACAAATCTGACGCCAGGCCCGTTAGAGGGCAGAGCAGTGACGAAGCCCATGTGATGCTGATAGATGAAATTACTCCTCAGTGAAGAGAATGACTTCATGAAATCTCTTTGAAACAAACATTTACAGTTGTACAAGCTGTGATCAGGAGCCGTTTGGAGTTCACTGTCTTATTTAAATGCACCGTAGATCATTTTTTTTAGTTTCATTCACAGACACCTGTTATCTTTTCGTAAATAATGCAGTTCTATCTTTATGACTGTTACTGACTTTGACTGATGTTTAAATTGAATGATAATATTATTGAAAAAAAAAATAGAGATTTTTTTTTTTTCTGAAGTCTACTTTTTCTGCATAGGCCTGATGACTATTATACTTACAAAGTAAGGCAGAACAACCAAAGTTGCTGCTGCTCATTAAGCTTGTTTCTTTGAGTGCATGGCAATTACTTAGGAGAACCCAGGTGAGCGTATCAGCATTTCTGTTCAGATCTGGACACTGTTCATGATTAATCGCTTCCACAAGTTAAACAACATGCATGGTACAGTCATCCGTTCAAAGGGAGTTTGGACTCGGAGGCTCATATTAAACTGTTCTCAACCCTTTGACCTCTCTCTGTTGAGTTACACCTTATCTTGGACCTCACTGTGAGCCTCCCAGCATGCCTGCTGCTCGTGCCCTTTTTATGCTCCATCCAGACTGACATTTCTGTGCACATGTAGAACCGTGTGCACGAATGGTGGCGTAATCTTTGCAGCCACTTCAGAAACAGGTGGGCATTTGATAACTGGGTTGCTGCCTTTAAAAAGAACCAAGTAGAGGAGTGTCATTTGTATTAACTGTCAGGTTAGCCCCTTCATTGACTGGGTTGGTGTGTGTTGGGCAATTAATGTTTGCTATTGGTTTCAGAACACTTACTGACACATAGTCTGTGCTTCTCATACAGGATCATGAATTAACTATATTACCCTTTCACAGAGCAAAGTCACAATAAACCTCTATCCATTTTCTATCACAAGCTATTCATTGGCCAAAGGTGGGGTACACCTCATCATAGTTTAATTGTCGAAATGGTGCTGGTGACAAATGGGAGCCGCACCCTTTCAAGTCCTGCCAGTGGCTGGTGTTTGTGAATACCATGTTGCTAATAAGCAACAGTCCAGCTCCTCCCAATGTGGCTGTCTAATTTTGAAGGAATCTGTTTGAGGCTGCCAGGTTGCACTAATAATTGCAGCATAGCAACCAGTGCATTATCACTGCTTTCACATGAAAAGCACACACCTCCAGTTTGGTGCTTATTTAAACTCTGCCATCACTTTGAAAATCCTCAAATATTCACAGCATTGTGAGGTTTTAGTTGTTATTTGTAGAAGTCTCAAACATAAACTGACTTCAGGGCTCCTCATTTTTGGAGCCAGGTCTATTTATATTAGCCAGGGACTAAATGAAATAAAACACGAAATCAATTTTTTTGAAGTCAAATTATGGTTATAGTACAAGAGATTAAAACCAGGCAACACGTATTTTTGAATGGATTTAACAGAGAGTTGATAAACACAAATAGACACACAGTGTGTCTGGGGGCAGAATGATACCTGGCAACTGTGACTAATCATTAAAAAAAATGCCTGACATGGATAATTCCTTTCACATTGTTTATGCTCATGAACACCCAGCATGCTTGTATAAGGTTCACCACACTCACACATGAGTTCTCCAGTAAATAGCAAATGCATGTGAATAGCTGCCTGATTACTTGCAAACTAAGGTCACTGTAAAAAGAACTGTCAGTTTTCATGTGTTAGTAAATGAGGAAAATATCATGTGACAGGTCTTTCTGGAAAATACCTTAGCTAAGGAATGCACTCTACATAGTGGCATGAAGACTTAATTGGTTTGGCATTGTCTGCAAGGCAGGTCTCTCTTGTTACACAGAGCATTAAAAAGGGAAATTGCCTAACTAGACTCATCTCTCTCTAGTGATGACCAACTTGATATCAGTCATCAATCAATCATGATTTTTGTGTGACTCGCTTTGCATCTAAAGACACATCTGTGCATAAACCCTGTAGAAAGAAATGCATGATTGAATGATTGTACTTCCGCCAGTATATATTCCTCGGGCAGTAAGTCAAGGCTTAAAGGTATTAACATAAATGCCCCATCTCTTTCAGACATGGAGGTGTTGGCGCGAGTGTTGGTGTCCGTTCCTTGGCCGCCATCCCCTCACTGCCCCCAGCGGTAGCCGACTTTGTGAAGGGAGCGGTGGATGAATGTAAGCCCTCCAATGTGCATGTGGTGACTGGGACGCCGGAGGAAACAGCCAACATCCTGGCAGGTCTGGAGAAAGAGGGCATGGTCAAGAGGCTTCCCAAATATGAAAACTGGTAAAAGTTTATGCAAACACAGGCGGTCAGTGGTGTGTTGCTTACAAACCCCTAAAGCCTAATTTTTTTCTGCATTTACTTCTGATTTCTGCTCCCTTTTTTTATTTCCCTCCTCAGTTGGTTGGCGCGCACAGACCCAAAGGATGTGGCTCGGGTGGAAAGCAAAACTGTAATTGTGACCAAGAAGCAGAGGGACACTATTCCCATCCCTGCTGGAGGCGTGAAAAGCCAGCTGGGCAGCTGGATGAGCGAGGCTGACTGGCAGAAAGCCAGAGAGGAGCGTTTCCCTGGCTGCATGGCAGGTACAGTATACCACTGGATGGGAATGTAGATGTGTGTTTTCTACCTCCCCTTTGAGCAGCCTAATATAACCTTTTAAACACTTTTCCTTGGGGAACAGAAGAATAAATTTCACTGAGGCGTTTCTCGGCTTCTGCATCCTCTCTGTAGGTCGGAGCATGTATGTGATTCCCTTCAGTATGGGTCCTGTAGGCTCGACTCTGTCTAAATATGGTGTCCAGGTATGTGACTGTCCTCCTCAAGTGTTACTCAGAAAATAAAACAAACCTAATTTTTTGTCCTTGACTATGCATTATTGCTGTAGTTGTAATGAATTAGTTTTGTGTTTATTCCTCATTGAAAATCTTGTTGTAAAACAGGGTGATAAACATTATGTTCTCCTTCAAGGTGACAGACTCGCCATACGTTGTGGCCAGTATGGGTATCATGACACGCATGGGCACTCCTGTGCTGAATAAACTGGCTGAAGGAATAGAATTTGTCCGCTGTCAGCACTCTCTTGGACGACCTTTGCCACTCAAAGGTACGAAATTCCAAAAGCCTGGAACAGGTTTCAGTGCTTTGTATTAGTGGAAGCTTAAGCTATCCCCTGTTTTTTCACACTCTGCCACACCTCTCCAACTCCCATATTTCCCTCCTCTTCTTTTCATCATCCCTGGCTCCATTACTTACTTCATTATCCCCATACTGTTGCGTCAATCCTAACTACCCCTCTCATCTCCACACTTTCTGTCTCTCGGTTTGCTGTCCAGGCCCTCTGGTCAACTCGTGGCCCTGTAACCCAGACAAGGTGCTGATATCTCACCTGCCAGACGACAGGAAGATCATGTCCTTCGGCAGCGGCTACGGAGGAAACTCTCTCCTGGGAAAGAAATGCTTTGCCCTCCGCATCGCCTCTCGCATTGCTAAGGATGAAGGCTGGCTGGCTGAGCACATGCTGGTGGGTGAACTTTGCTGCCTGAAGTTAAAGCTGATTGACACAATTCTCCACAGCAGAGAGCTGAGGACGATGCTCATTTTCAGCTATGAAAACATTATTTCTTTGTGTTCAGTGGCCCTCAAATCAATAAAATAGCTCTTCATTTTGTAGAATTAATAAGTGGCTGTTCATTCAGAATTTTGATAAGTTGGGTAAAAATGATATAATAAATTGTCCTTTTCGCATTTTAATTCACTCCTCTCTTACAGATCCTGGGCATCACCAACCCTCAGGGGGTGAAGCGTTATGTTGCAGCTGCCTTCCCCAGTGCCTGTGGCAAAACCAACTTGGCCATGATGAAACCAGCTCTGCCAGGCTGGAAAGTTGAATGTGTGGGCGACGACATTGCGTGGATGAAGTTTGACAGCAAAGGTGAGAGGAGGAGCATGGCTCAAATGCGTATACAGTCATTTTGTTGTTCTCTATCAGCTATAAACCCAAAGTGGGGCTCCTGGGCCAAAGTTGGCCTGCCTGTTTATGCTGTTTTATTCTTTGCTCTTTAAACAGAAAACTCTCAGAAGTCTGCTGATGGCAAATAAAGAATAAAAATTTGCAATGTAAATGAGGTCGTCTGAGTGCCACTTTGCATCTTAACAAACCAATGCTTAAGTTGTTTGCTTGTAGCCCAGTGGCCACCATGAAGTTTGAGGTTTGGCCCTCTAAAAGCAGAAGTTTGGAAACCTAAGCCTAAAATGAAATCCTCATGCAATCCCCTCTTGCCTCTGCAGGTAGGCTGAGAGCCATCAACCCAGAGAACGGGTTCTTCGGTGTGGCACCTGGCACGTCTGACAAGACCAACCCCTACGCCATGGCCACCATTTCCAAAAACACCATGTTCACCAATGTTGGCGAGACCAGCGATGGAGGAGTGTGGTGGGAGGGCCTCGACCCCCCACCAGCTGGGATCACGCTCACAGACTGGCATGGCAAAACCTGGAAGCAAGGTAACACCCACCTGGGCTGCTGAGTATTTACTCTAAAGTGTTCTGCCTAGTTCAGCAGTTATAGAGGACAATATTGTTGTATCACTTAAATAAAGACCCTGACATAATTTTTTTTATAATTGTTGTTATTTTTTGAAATGTTTCCCCACTTGTTCTGAAGGTTAGAAGACAATAGACATATTTTTACTCAATGACACACCAATGATTGCTCTCCCTTTCATCACAAACTTTTTTGCTTTCTCGATAAATCAAACAAATGAAGTGTGAAGTGATCAGCTGTAGCGGAAACAGTGCCACCTAGTGGTGCGCATGCATTTTTTTTTTTTTTTTTTTTTTTTTTTTAAAGTGACCTCAAACATGGTTTGAGCCACGATATTCACTTGTACATGTTTAGGAAATATTTAAGGTTGAATAAGCTTTGGTTCCCTCTCTGCCAAAAGGAAGCTCTACTCCATGTGCCCACCCAAATTCCCGCTTCTGTGCTCCAGCGGGTCAGTGTCCTATCATCGACCCTCTGTGGGAGAGTGAGGAGGGTGTTCCCATCGATGCCATAATCTTCGGTGGCAGGAGGCCAGAAGGTCAGTACTGTGTTCATTTATAAACAACAAGACTTCTTTTGTACATGGTCATAGTGTGGCATTTTCATATTGATTTAATCACATCACATGTTAAAACTTAAATTGTGGGTAGTGTGGCTGACACAGACGGAAGTACACTACATTAGATCAAGATCGTCATGTTTCAGTCATTACAGCTCCAACTGGAAGTACACCAACATTTACAAAACACGACTAGCTGTGCTTAGAACATGTCAAAATGTTATTGTCTACAGGGGTCCCTCTGGTCTATGAATCTTTCAACTGGCAACATGGAGTCTTTGTTGGAGCTGCCATGAGGTCAGAGGCCACTGCAGCTGCCGAGCATAAAGGTACAAACTCATACATGGTATATTTGAATAGACATAGCAGAGGTGTCCTATTGAGGAGGTGTTTTAAATGGGATTCTATCAGCAAAGCCAGTTATTTATTACAATTGTCTTTTTTTTTTGTCTGCAGGCAAGGTAATTATGCACGATCCTTTTGCTATGCGGCCCTTTTTTGGTTATAACTTTGGTGACTACCTCGCTCACTGGCTGAGCATGGAGACACGAAAGGCCCCCACTCAGCTTCCTAAGATCTTCCACGTCAACTGGTTCAGAAAGGATCCTTCGACTGGCGCCTTCCTCTGGCCCGGCTTTGGCGAAAACGCCCGCGTCCTGGAATGGATCTTTCAGCGCTGCAGCCGAGAGAGGGAGGACGAGGCGGCAAAAAAGAGCATTATCGGCTGGCTGCCAGAGAATGGTGCCATCGACACTAAAGGTCTGAGCAGCAGTGTGGATATGGGTGCCCTGTTAGACGTACCTGCACCTTTCTGGCAGAAGGAGACCAAAGAGTTGAGAGCCTACTTCAGTCAGCAGGTCGGAGCTGACTTGCCGACTCAGGTAGAGGCTGAGCTCAAGGCACTGGAGGACAGGGTGCACAATTGAGACCGTACAGACAGGAAGTTCCTCAAAAACAGGGCGGCAGTCACTCATGACTCAGGATTCAGCTCTCACAGGATATAGTCGGTCACTGGCTCGGTTTACATACACAGAGAATCATGGTCTGAGCCAGGTTAGCTAAAAACAAGTTTTGTATTTTATCCATGTAAACACCAAAGCTGAGATTGAATAACCAGGTTAAAACGCCTGGCTGGCGGGTCATACTGGCATAGAAACATCTCACTAGTTTTTCATAACATAGGAGATGCACTGAAATGCCAAAAAGCCTGGCAGTGACTGGCTAGCTGCTCAGTCAGATATGGTTTATGGCGGCCACATTTTCATCTTTTTGTTGATTGAGTTAATTATTTGTTGATAATTCGGGAAAGATAGAAATGCACAAGTAATATCTCAAACCGACTGACAGCCTGGTCAGTACTTTACTTTCTCTATGCATGAAAACGCATTCAGTGACTCTTGTCTTTCTCTTTTATGCTGAGATGTATTTTTGGAATCGCATGTCAGATATTGAATATGACAAGAAGCTAATAATCTACAATGCAAAACTACATTTTGGAGACTACTTCATACTAATGCAATAACACTGAGCGACTGGTGCTTGGAGGCTTCACTTTCTGCATGAAAGGTAATTTGAAGAAATGGTTCTATCTCGTCACTCACAGGACCTAAGCACAATCAATGCCTCAGTGCCTGAGACTTTAACAGCACAGTGTGAGACTGCTATTGTTTACAAGCTAAAGCCCAAAGAATTTAGTTTTAACATTTCGACTCATGGAGAACATTTTATTTGAATTTTAGCACCAACTATTTTAATATGAAATGCCTTTATCACGGGTCCATTAAGTGCTCAGAGTGGCAGACAGCCAGTGGGCACCAAAGGATTACAATGCACAGGTCATCATGCCAGTTTGTTGTAATGTTTGTAATTAAACTCTATGATTTCAGATGATGTTTACACACAATATGTGAAATGTTGGACCAATAAATGCAACTGAGATTATCAGGTGTTTTGAGAAGCTGTATTCTAATATTTTTATTACAGTGTAATGAATAAATATTTTCAAATGCAGAACTATGTCCCATGTTCACTTCACATAAGTGAGTCCTTCTGTTCACTGCTTGAAGAGCCAGCTCTTATTCTGTGAAAATTAAACAAGAAACGTTATGAGCTGCATACTCCAATATTAAAACTAGAAAGCACTCAGAGTGCAAACCTCCACCAATGCAGCTAAGTTCCCTGCAACATATTCTCCTAGCAATTAATGCTTATTTTTCAGGGTCAGTTTTTCTATGAACTCACATTTTCGTTCAAGGTCATCTGATGTGCAAAAAAAGAACACGTGTTGACCAGAGACACAGGAACCACAGAGTCAGCTGGTTATGGCAGTGTGATGGACCTTAGGATTAGTTACAAAATGACACCAGTTAGACTTGTCTATGGATATTACATCTAGATATGTCACCAAAAAATTCAGTGGCCTTGACCTTTGACCTAGAAAAGCCAAATTTTAGTCATCTGTAGCTAGCGTTAAATGGCATGGGTTAGATCTAACCATGTCAATTCCTCCTGATGATATGTGCAACAGTCGGACTGGACCTTTAAGGGACATGCGTCGCCTGGACATGACGTCATCAACCTGTGCGCAGTCGGAGAGTTGAGCAGCGCACATGGTTCCTGAGCGGACGCATTTAATGGACTGTCCTCATTGACCGTTGACCTTGACCTTTTAATCAACTGTAGCTGGTACAAAACACAACTTGTAAACTTTCTGTCAATTTATTCAGGACAAATGGCAAAAAAATGTGTTTTGTGTGTTTTGACCAGTCAGTAACCTTGAACTTTAAGCACTGACCGCCAAAAATCTAATCAGCTATTGGTTGGGCCAAGAGACATTGATGCATGTAAAAGTCATCAAATTCCAGTTGCAAATTATACTTCCGGAGGATAAGCACAAAATTAACTCAAATCTGGCTGTTATCAAAGAATTAAAAACAGACCTCTTAAATCTCGGCAAATTGATGACTGAAGAAATAGAGAATTCACTTGTATTTACAAAACAATAACAGTATGAGAGGGGACCAAACTTACCTAAAGTTTAAGCATATTGACTCAGAAAGCAAACTAATAAGTCCTATGTCACTAAATTAAAAGGTGATTCCACTAAAATCATAACTGCAAAAGAGGAGATAGCAGAGATATTTGCAAAATTTTATGAGAATCAAAAATAGATACCACTGAGGAACTTAAACTAAAACATGTTACTGCAGTTCAAAATGAAGCCCTAATAGAAGCATTTATAATAAACAAAATATCAAGCCAAATAAATCAATTGAAAACTGGTAAAAAAAAAACCCCAGGGGAAGATGGAAAACAAATTAATTTAACCAAGAATTTAAGATATTACTTATACGAATCTTACTTAGGGTTTACAAATATGCAATAGATTCAGGAATTTGGGCACCAACTTGGAATTCCTCAGTAATTGTAGTTGTCCCTAAAGAAAGTAAGGACCTAACTCAGTGTTCATCATATATAGATCAATGTCACTATTAAATACAGATCAAAAAATGTTACCATCAGTAATAGCTGAAAGGTTAAAAAGAGGTCTTGCCCCATAAATAATGACCAGTATGGGTTTATAATATAATTGATCAAAAAAATTAAAAAAGACCTGCAGTTGATGCAGAAAAAAACCTTTAACGGGGTACAATGGTCATATGTCTAACACTGCAAAAGCTTTTTGGGTTTCATTAAAAATTCATGAAATGGTTGCAATTTAATGTACAAAAACCCTGTCAAAAACGCATAGAAATACATAAGGGAACCCAACAAGGAGACCCACTCTCCCGCCTAATTTTCATTATGTGAATAGAACCCCCAGCTGAAGCAGCGAGACAGCAGAATCAAATTAAAGGGTAAAAACTCACAATGTATGCTGACAATGTCATCATGTATGTAAAGTAACCTGAAACCTCACCACCAGCTTTAAAAGGAATAATCAAAGAATATGATGGTCCTCCCCCAGTTTCTCCTGCTCCAGACAATACATATTCCAAATCCCACACTATGTAAATGATGAATTTTATTTGGTACAATAAGGAAAAGAATAAAACTTATGAAAAAGAATATGGTGGATTAGCTGTCCCTAACTGGCAAAACTATTTTAATGCAAAACACAAAAGAATACTGTAATGAGATGGACGAGCGACAAAGGAGTCCAGATTCTGTCTTCGGCAGTTAGATCGTAGGGTCAAAGTGTGGAGAAGACGCGGACAACTCTATGCTGATTGCTGCACTGATAGGGTAACAGCTTTTGGTGGAGGCAGTATGATGGTGTGGGGTAGCATTTGCCTCACTGGAAAAGAAGGCTTGTCATCATTGGAGGAAATCTCAATGCAGAGAGATACTGAGATGAGATTCTGCAACCAGTGGCAATCTCATATGTCCACAGTCTGGGAACAAACTCTATCTTCGAAGATGACAACGCTCAGCCCACAGAGTGGGGTTTATCAGAGACCACCTCCAGAATTTGGGAGCGGAGATGATGCAAGGGCCCGCATGCAGTCCTGACCTCAACCCCACTGAACACTTGTGGGATCAGCTTGGGTGTGCTGTTTGTGCCAGAGTGACCAACACAACCACATTGGCTGACTTGCAACAAATGCTGGTTGAAGAATGGGTTGCCATCACACAGCAGTGTGTGAACAAGCTGGTGACCAGCATGAGGACGAGGTGCCAGGCTGTCGTGGCTGTGTATGGTTCTTCCACATGCTACTGAGGCCCCTGTTTGTTAAATGAATAAATTGTTAAATTTTCAATATGTCTTGTTTCTTCATCCAATCATATAAACGACACCAAACAAGAGTCAGTGGCAGAGAAGATTTGGTGAATTTTTAATGGGCGCAATCCACATTCTCAACTCTGCTGCTCATCCCACAAATAGATTTTCCTTTGAAGTGTGGCACCATTTAAAAGGGAAATAAACAGGCGTATAAGATTTATTGTAAAGAAGCATTGTTACAACAAAGAAGTAATCAACACAAATTTCCTTACTTTTTGTGCTAATTGTGTATATACAGTATATACAGTACGTTTGTGGAAAGTCACCTCTAGAGCTAAAGCAGGAAACAGACAAATACCTAGAATACGTTGCGGCAATGAAACAAATTACGAGGTGTCGGCTAAAATAGAAAGTTCCTCTGTTCAAAAATGGAAAAACAATACAAGAAATATCAGAAATGGAAAGAATAACAAAGAATTAGAAACACGGAGACCAAAAGACGATGGGCTACATGGGGGAACTATGAGGCCAAGTCACACAACTCATAAAAATATACATAGATCTTGGGGAATTGAAATATATTACACCAATAAACTAAGTGATTTACATTTAAATTAGACACACACAATTAGACACACACAATTACTATATATATAGTCGGCCTAACTTCAACGCACAGTTCGGGTTCTGGAACCAGTCTTCTTGAGAGGGGTTGGACTTTTTTCCATGCTGGAGTTGTCCCAGGTTAGAGGCAGAGAACAGGTGTGGGCTTATTAAAAGCTCCCCGGTTCTCATCCAATGTGTTGGAGTTTACCCCGGTGGACGAAAGGGTTGCTTCCCTGTGCTTTTGGGTTGGGGAATGGGTCCTGACTATGGTTTGGGCCTATGTGCCAAATAGCAGTTCAGACGAGCCACCCCTTTTGAAGTCTTTGCAAAAGGTACTGGAGAGTGCCCCTACTGGGGACTCCATCATCCTACTAGGAGACTTCAACGCTCATGTGGGCAATGACAATGAGACCTGGAGGGGTGTGATTGGGAGGAACGGCCTGCCCGATCTGAACCCGAGTGGTGTTCAGTTATTGGATTTCTTTGCTAGTCACAGTTTGTCCATAACTAACATCATGTTCAGCCATAAGAGTGTCCATAAGTGCACTTGGCACCAGGAAACCCTAGGTCGACAGTCAATGATTGACTTTGTAGTCGTATCATCAGATCTGTGACCGTATGTGCTGGACACTCGGGTAAAGAGAGGAGCAGAGCTGTCAACTGATCACCACTTGGTGATGAGTTGGGGCAGATGGCAAGGGACGAAGCCGGACAGACCAGGCAGGCCCAAGCGAATAGTGAGGGTCTGCTGGGAACGTCTGGCTGAGGACCCTGTGAAATGGTCTTCAACTTCCACCTCCGGAGAAGCTTCAACCACATCCTGGAGGTAGTGGGAAGCATAGAATCTGAGTGGGCCATGTTCCGCGCTGCCATTGTTGAGGCGGCTGCTCGAAGCTGTGGTAGCAAGGTCGCTGGTACTAGTCATGGCGGTAACCCCAGGACACGCTGGTGGACACCAGAGGTGAAAGGGGCCATCAAGCTGAAGAAGGAGACTTACAAGGCATGGCTGGCTTGTGGGACTCCCGAGGCAGCAGACAGCTACTGGCAGGCCATGCGATCTGCAGCTGGAGTTTGCCCAACCAGACCACATGTGTTTTGTGGATCTGGAGAAGGCTTATGACCGTGTCCTTCAAAGTGTCCTGTGGGGGGTGCTCCAGGAGTATAGGGTAGATAGCCTTTTGTTAGGGGCCATTTTATCTCTGTATTGTTGGAGCCAGAGCTTGGTTCGCATTGCCGGCAGTAAGTCAGACCCGTTCCCAGTCAGGGTTGGTCTCCGCCAAGGCTGTCCTTC
>KV751334.1:5782561-5801789 GCA_001698575.1 Mola mola | reverse complement strand
ACAGAATTTCTAGGCACAGCCAAGCGGCAGAGGGAGTCGGGTTCGGTGGCCTCCAGATTCCGTCACTGCTATTTGCAGATGACGTGGTCCTGTTGGCCTCATCGAACAGTGACCTCCAGCTCTCACTGGGACGTTTTGTAGCCAAGTGTGAAGTGGCGGGGATGATGATCAGCGCCTCTAAATCTGAAGCCATGGTTCTCAAGGGTGGATTGCGCAGTCTGGGTCGGGGGAGAGTCGCTTCCCCAAGTGGAGGAGTTCAAGTATCTTGGGGTCTTGTTCACGAGCCAGGGGGAAAATGGAGCGGGAGATTGACAGAAGGATTGGGGCAGCGTCGACAGTGATGCGGACGCTGAAGCGGTCTGTTGTGGTGAAGAGAGAGCTGAGCCAGAAGGCAAAGCTTTCAATTTACAGGTCAATCTACGTCCCACCTCTCACCTATGGTCATGAGCTCTGGGTAGTGACCGAAAGAATGAGATCGCGAATACAAGCGGCCGAAATGAGCTTCCTTCGCAGGGTGCCTGGGCTCAGCCTTAGAGATAGGGTGAGGAGCACGGACACCCGGGCATGCCCATCTGGGAGGAGACCCCGGGGCAGACCAGGGACACGCTGGAGAGATTATATCTCTTGGCTGGCTTGGGAACGTCTTAGTGTCCCCCCGGAGGAGTTGGTGGAAGTGGCCTGGGAGAGGAGCGTCTGGATCTCCCTGCTCAGGCTGTTGCCCCCGCCACCTGGAGCCGAATAAGCAGAAGAAAACGAAACAATTACTTACATAATAGTTTATTCTATTTACTCACCTGTTTCTTTGTGTAGCGTATTCAATTTTCAAGGATGCTTATTCTTTTTGTTTGCTAATTTTGTCCCTCTGATTACCCCAACTTTGATAAGTTAACAGGGATATCCATTTATCAACATATATTTTTTGTACATGAATCATTTTATTTGTTTGTTTGCCTGTCCTGTTTTGATTCTGGGTAAGAAAAATGCACAAACATGTAAATAGGCCTGCACAGATCTACTAACATCCTGCAGTAAAAGTATTTTAAAAAGGCTTGTTGGCCCATTCGTTTTTTTTTTTTTTTCTGCTCCGTCCAAACTGTAAATTAAATAAAAGTGTTGGCTGTGACCATATTTACACACAGGACTCCAATGAAGTTCATCACCTGGATGTGAAGACAAAAACCTATACTTCAGCACATCTTAAAAACCAATGACTGTTTTTTTAAGCAATCTCAAAATCAAAATCCTCAAAGTGATAGAGGAAGTGTTTTATCCAGAACAGATGTATAGTGGTTAGCACTGTCGCTTCACAGCAAGAAGGTCCTGGGTTTGATTCCGGGTCAGGGCGTTTCCGTGTGGAGTTTGCATGTTCTCCCTGTGTCTGCGTGGGTTCTCTCCGGGTACTCCGGCTTCCTCCCACAGTCCAAAAACATGCAAACTGGGCGTTAGGTTAATTGGTCACTCTAAATTACCCGTAGGTTTGAATATGAGTGTGGATGGTTGTTTGTCTCTATATGTCAACCCTGTGATGAACTGGTGACTTGTCCAGGGCGCCCCCACCTTCGCCCAAAGATGCTGAGATAGGCTCCAGCCCCACACCCCCACGACCCCTAACAGGATAAGTGGTAGAAAATGGATGGATGGATGTATAGCCCCGAGGCACTGGTAACAACTGTTGTCCATGCTGAATGGTTTTGAGTAGATGAGCCACGAATAGACATTTATCTGACTTCCAGAAGATTAAGGAGATCGCAGTTTAAAGTGAGTCCACAGTGCTCAAACAGAACACAATCTGGAAACATATTGGATACCCTGGAGTGGTTGTGGCTCATCTGGTCTCTCTCCCCCTCAAAGAAAACTGTCCTCAGTTACTGCTGATGAAAATCTGAGGGCCCCAGATGTGACCAAACGTAGCTCACTGCCCAGTGGAACATCCCAGAGAACCCAGAATATTTTATAAAAAACACAACTGCATCTGTGGTTGTTTCCTGCTTGTACATTTGATAATTACATAATTTATTGCCAGAAAAATCCTTTTTAATATCAGAAGTAGTTAGAATTTAATATCATACAATTTAAGTTTTTTTTTGTAACCCTGTTTTCAATCATTTTAACAATAATGATGCTGCTAGATAAAACTTTCATTTTCAACAGGTCAGATCAACACGATATCATGATAGTACTTGTTAGGACCACAAGATGGAGACAACTTCAATACTGAATCACAACACACTTCATCCCTCCTTGTGCAGTGCACATCAAATGAAGAATTACTAACATCACATGGAAAAATTTTTTTGCAACTATTCTTTCTTCTTTCGGGTGTATTTTGGTCTGAGGAGCTGTGAGGAGGAGCTAATGTTCAAGCAGTCTGCCGTGCCAGCTGGCGGTGTTAAATACTTTGCACTTAGTAAGTTGTGTAACAGAGTTGTAAATTTCTAACAAAAATTAGAAGGAATCAGCCAGTGGGTAATCAGTATCTCTGTGTTTAATCAGATTTGGAAATGTGAAAAATAAAGAAGTATGTACTAAGCTGCAACTGATTTGCTCAAAATCACTAAAGTTTAAAACAATCTGGCAACACACAGTATGATCTGAGATATACGTTTTATTGCACACAACATCAAACCAGGAGGAAACCCAGGACTCTGCAGGAACCCAAAACTATGTGAGGAGCGAGAAAACGTGGGAACAGCGAGAGGAAAAGCAGAAAGAAACAGAAAGAAACAGAAACACATTTTGCACCTTAACATAACTGACCTTAACAAGAGACTTTCATTTGCAGATTTTCAGCTCTTGAAACAAAATACAACACACACACACACTCCGATTACACATTTGCTGATTCCTGCACTCATTCACAAGTCTCAGTATGCATTTAGAGATTCTTTAACCTATTAACAAGTCTGAGTATTTGCACATGGATTGAAATACAGTTACACAACTCTCCACTCACATTTGCAACTAGTTTTGCAAGAGTAATGGCCCCTTGGAGAGGTAAGTATGAGGAGTGAAAGACAAGATGGTGTATAGACTATCAAGGTTTCTCCAGTTTTATGGGACCACATGGTCACTTTGTAAAGAGACTGTGCACCTTCCTTGAAGTCATGACATCATGACTGGATGTTATTTAATGACAGTACGCTGACCTTCCTTCAGCAACACCACTACAACATTTATGAGTGAAATTTCCAAGCAACTGCTGCTTGGATTGCTATTAAATGTGGTTCTTTGAAATAAAATCCAACAACTTTCATCATTGACAGAGGCAATGGTATTTGACCAAGAAACTGTGAAACTAAAAATTGTCAGTTGTAGCCACTTTAGCATAATAGCATTTCATGTATACCTCAAAACTTTTTTAATGCTAAAATTTTACTTATTAGAGAGAAAAGTCAGAAACAATTATCTTCAACTGGCATGGGCCCCTCTCTGAACACAGAGATCTTGGTGTCAGCTACAACATCAGATAGTTACATAAACAGTTTTACACCAAATTGACCTTGAGCAACTAATCTCAACAATTATTACTATTACTATTACTAGTACTATTATTACAAAACTACTTAAAGACACTACCCCTAATTAGAACTTTCTTCTTAGATGTGATTAATTTATCCCTGATTACAGGCTACGTACCACAGTTCTTCAAAGTAGCTGTAATCGAGCCTCTTCTTTAAAAGCCAACACTTGATCCTGAGGTTCTGGCAAACTACACACCAATATCTAACCTTCCCTTTATGTCTAAAATCCTAGAGAAACCGGTAGCAAATCAGGTATGTGATTTTCCACAGTCTAATAACTTATTTAAAGTTTTCCAGTCAGGTTTTCGAAAGCATCATAGCACAGAGTCTACACTAGTCAGAGTTACAGACGACCTTTAAATTGCATCAGGTGAGGGACTCCTATCTGTACTAGTTCTGTTTGATGTGAGTGCGACGTTTGACACCATCGACGGCGGCATTACACTGGTTTAAGTCCTATTTAACTGACAGAACTCAATTTGTACATGTTAACAATGACTCTTCTATGTTCACCAAAGTTAGCTATGGAGTTCCACAAGCGTTAGTATTCGGGCCAATTCTTTTTCATTTTATATATGCTTCCTCTAGATAACATTATCAGAAAACATGATAATAATTTTCACTGCTTTGTAGATGACACCCAGCTATATTCATCCTTCAAACGAAGGATAGAAAACCAACAGACTAGCAAAACTTCAGGCCTTTCTTAAAGACATCAAAATGTGGATGACCTGCAATTTTTTGCTGTTCAATTCAGATAAAACTGAAATTATTTTCCTCAGTCCTACACACATCAGAAATAGATTATTGAATAGCATAGTAACTCTGGACGACATCTCTTAACCTGTAATAGTACGGTAAGAAATCTGGGAATTGTTTTTAATCAGGATCTTTCCTTTCACTCCCACATAAAACTAATCTCTACATCTGCCTTTTTTCATTTATGCAATATTGCAAAAATCAAATATTTAAGACTTCCTGTCTCAAAATGCTGTGGAAAAATTACTCCATGTCTTTGTCACCTCCAGGCTTGACTACTGCAACTCCTTAATATCAGGCTGTACTACCAAGTCACTACTCTCCAGCTGATTCATAAGGCTGCTGCTTGTGTACTCTGGAAAACGAAAAAGAGATCATATCTCTCATGTTCTAGCTTCTCTGGATTGGTTTCTAGCAAAATGTAGAACAGAGTTTAAAGTTCTCCTCACCTACAAAGTTGTAAATATTCAGGCACCTTTGTCTCCTAAAGAACTCATAGTGCCTTATCAACCAATTAGAACGCTGCGCACCCAAGATGCAGGCTTACTGGTAGTTCCTAGGATCTCTTAAAGTAATCTGGGAGGCAGAGCCTTCAGCTATCAGGCCCCTATTCTTTGGAACCAGTTCCCAGTTAAAGTCCATTGGGCAGACACCATCCCTGTGTTTAAGAGTAGGTAAGTTAGGGCTGGCACAGGTCAACCCATAGTTATGCTGCTATAGGGCTAGACTGCTGGAGGATTTCCCATGATACACTGAGCCCCTCTATTTCTCTCCCTTGTTCTCTCCCTACGTCTTCTACTCTCTACTCTACTCTCTACTCTGTCATGTTGTGTTACTAACTTCACCCCGGAGAGTTTCTCTCCGGAGTCCCTCTGCCTTATTGTCTCTCAGGCACCTGGTGATGTGGGCGTGGAGGTTCTGCTAGCAGTCTGCTATCAGGTGTAGATGTGACCTTGTGTCCGGCATCATAATCAAATTCACCTATCCTACCCAGCAAGACAGAGTGGCCTGGAATCCTGACCTGGATCACTGTATGGTTCCTGGACTCTGCTCTTTAATGACATGCTCCTGGACTCATTTCTCATGTTTTGGCATCCATAGACTCTAGTAATACTAACATCTCAATATACATCCGCTTAACTCATTAATCTTTTCAGTATTTGATGATTGTCATATTATTGTGCTGTGTACTTGTGACATCTATTGTACGTCTACCAGTCCCAGGGAGAGATATCACTCCTCTGTGGTTCCTCCTGAGGTTTCTTCTCTTTTTCCCTGTCTAAGGTTTTTGGAGTTTTAATAAACATGTCAGTATCAATCAGGTAAGGTGTGCTTTTACTGCTAAAGTGGATGCCTGAAAACAGGTTGGTAGTAGGTAGCATAAAGATCAGGTGGTTGACACAGAAATGACAACAATGTGACAACGTTGCAGGGTAGCTGTGAATGACTGCAGACTGGCCAGATTGCGTCAAGGCTAATAAGACAACTTAAGGATAGGCCCCAAGGTGTTGAGCGCTGGGTGTTGAAAGGGTCTTGTTATGCGATGTGGACGTCTGGGAGGAGGAGACGTCATCTTCAACTATGTCTGGGTCAAATTATCACTTTGTAGACATTTGTACTATTTGCATAGTGTTGCACTTGTGAATTCAAAGAATTCTCTCACAGCGACTACTCAAGACAGCTGACTTGTTTGTCACTTTGGGTTGGCTGATTTGTTTCATCTTAACGACAACGCACCAATAGGTATGTATCAGCTTAATTGCCTTAATCCTACATAAAGTTAAGTATAGACGGGAACCACCACTTTTTAAATTAAATTTAATAGTACAAACACAGTCACACTTATAAAGTCATCTCACAGGGAACCATGACAGTGTTGTCCCCTTAAGCTCAGTACAAGGACTCCCAAGAACAATTTCACACAGATATCTTTATCCTCAGCGGTAAACAGAAGGCGAACATGCCAGGCCAGCAAGAAGGACTGTGGCATTGTGGTATGAAGTAGCAGATAGTGCCAGGATATTCTGAACAACAGCTGCAACTTAAATTATTCCATCCTATCAGTGGCACATGTGACGCAAACAAAGTATAGGTTAAATTCAGATCAGTTAAAATAGAAGTCCATCTCATCTTTACATGTAACTCATCACCACAGACCTTTTGTCTTGTGTTCACACAGTTTTAAAATGGACAAGACTCTTCGCCATAAAGCTGCTCACATGAGGAAACTGATGTTTCCATATAGGATGAATACGTTGTAGATACAGTGTTGTTTTATAAAAGTGTCATATTTGGTGTATTCTGGTTTTTGTGAGTGTAAGACAGTAATACATAAATGTGTGAGTTTATCTTTGATGTGATATCTCAATGTGTGACTTTGTAATCTGCTTCAGCATGCCAGTGGCCTTTCTCGTGGCGACTTTGTGAAAGTCATGTAGTTATCTTTGTGCTCAAGGACAAAGAAAAGCAAACAGGAGCCATAAACACCTCTCAGTCCACTGTGGTTTGATTTCAAGACACCGTGATGGAAACCTTTAAACTGACTAGACTGGACTTTGATGTCTATAAATAGAAGAAAAATTGATGTAAAGCTGTGACTGTATATACTAGAATTTATTTTATTGGCGGTTACAAACACTCTAATTTGACATGTGAACAAGTTTTATGGAAAATTTATCAATATTCAATTTCACTTCTATAAAGTTTGGAAACTTCTAAAAGTCAGATTTAGAAAATTTTAGCTAAAATTGGCATCCTCATAACTATCCTCACTTATTGTCCTTAGGTGTCAACTTCCTGTATCACCAAAGTGCTCCTCAATAGCACCTTGGATTTAGAACAAGAGATTCAGCTGACAACAGCTGGTCTGACTCCAAACAAAACTAAATCAGCCTCCCTTTATCTTTAAAGCTCACTTGTGTACATGTTATATGTCGGAACGATACTTTCAAGCTCAGAAGTTTGCCACTTTTTGCTTAACAATTGCTAATCAGTTGCTGGCTGTGGTGTAGCATAGAGACATGAGATGGGTATCTATCTTTTATTTAGTAATTATTTATACAGATAGTCTAACTGAGACACAGAGTCTCATTCAAACATCTGGTCAGGACCACAAGCCTAAAACATGGACAAGACATTTAGTACAATGGCTAAAAGAAACGCTGAAGTGCCAAAGTGGTAGTAATAATGAATATAAAGCGAAGACACCACAACCAACCGTTTCATGTATGAAATAGGAGGAGTCACTCTTGAACCAGATCTTTAAGAAATTGTTGTGTGACAAAATAATAGGAAGAATATTGAGCTCATATCTAATGTTGTTTTTTAAAATAAATAAAAAACAACCCTGACTATTAATCACCTGTCATATCTACCTTGCTTGATCTGTAGCGCTGCTAAGATGGCTCATGTCTCTCATCATCAATGCTGAATGCAGAAGGACACCAGACAGCTGGGAATGGCAGCCTCAGCATTGCCTCTGATGTGTAAAGGAATGGCGGGTGCAGACAACTATTACTGTTAAGACCTACAAGGTCGTGGTGGAACACAAAGTGTGAAGTTGTTAAGTCAAAAGGTCTTGTCTGCATCTTGAGGAGGTCTTCAGGTGGCCTGCTCAATAAACAGGTGTCCTCTGTTAACGTGATTATTACTAACATTGACCCATCGTCATTAATAATGTGTACATAGGGGAGGTGATAATTGTTCTGTTTGACCCTAATGTATTTATTCACACTATGGGTGCTGAAACCTTTGGAAGTAGGCAGCTGTCATGCCTGATCTTTCATTACAAATGGATTAGACTCAGCTGATGTCCTCCAGGAGACGAACAAGGAATTCAATTCATAACTTCACAAGTTTATCTTTATCCTCCAGGATAAGAGAGGACAGACTGTACAATTGTCTGTAGACACCAGACAGTGCTTATTGCATTAGTATTATCTTTAGTATTAATAATTAGATATATTGATATTTAATATATATGTTAAAATATGTCGTGACATAGAGACTTTTATACATTAATATTACAACAGAAAACATGTTTTTTTCTGTAGGAAGAGAACAAAATAGATCTGGTGAGGAAATGTGTTGGACACTGTAAGTATAATGAAATTTCTTTCTGAAGATCTTCATATAAGAAGCAAAATTGTTTTTATACTTTTCATACTTTGTTAGCTTTTCAATCACTTGAAGGGCAAACAAAAATAAATCATCCAATTTGGCAATTTCAATTCACAAGCCAATGGCTACATGAGTTATTGTTGTCCACTCCTTTGTTTCCAAATACAGGTCTCATTTTCTTGAGTAGCGTCCTTTGTTTTCTTGCTCTTCCCTCATAGGGTGGCTGGGTGTCCAAGCTCTACCTCCTGGGTGTATATAAAGAAGGCTTCAGGAAGAGAGGCGAACACAGGAACACAGTAGCTGCAGGTAAATATGAATACATTTTAAATATTTAACAATCATTTCATGTATTGACAATACAATGTTACTCTTGTTATTTCTTTGTAAAGACTCACCTTAACAAATCAATCAAGGGGGAGAGGAAGAAGAGAAAGGTAAATACTGTAGACATCTGTTACAGCTACATCACCTATAACATCTTGCTTTCAAATTTCTTGTATGAATTTTCTCGAATCTATTAAATCATAAACTTACAACAAATTGCCTTTTTTTTTTTTTACAAGTTTCTAAAGGCAACATGTTGTCAGCATGCTTTAAATTCTTTGTTCATAGGTTCCAAGATGAGCGACGCTATTATGGCAGAGTTTGGGGCCGCCGCTTCCTTCCTGAGAAAGTCAGACAAGGAGCGCCTGGAAGCCCAAACTCGGATCTTTGACATAAAGAAGGAGTGCTTTGTGCCCGACCCTGAGCACGAGTACGTCAAAGCCAGAGTCACCAGCAGAGATGGTGACAAAGTCACAGCTGAAACTGAGTTTGGGAAAGTAAGTCAGATATATTGGTGAATAGTGTGGGAAAGTGTTGATGATGTCGATGACTTATTCTCAATGGTGAATCATTTCAGACTGTAACCCATAAGGAGGCTGACATCCACCCTCAGAACCCACCAAAGTTCGATAAGATTGAGGACATGGCGATGTTCACCTTCCTCCATGAACCTGCTGTGCTGTTCAACCTCAAAGAGCGTTATGCAGCATGGATGATCTACGTGAGTAGAGACCACAAATCTGCTGATCGCTCCACAATAGGAAACCTTCAGTCCTTGATTCAAATGTTTTTGTCAACAGACTTACTCTGGGCTCTTTTGTGTGACTGTCAACCCCTACAAGTGGCTGCCAGTGTATGACAAGTCAGTAGTCAATGCCTACAGAGGAAAGAAGAGGAGTGAAGCTCCTCCTCACATCTATTCCATTTCTGACAATGCCTACCAGTACATGCTGTCAGGTGTGTCCAGTGCTCTGTAAAGTCACCAACACAGCATCCAAACAGTTAAATAAAAATATCCTAACAAAACATTATCTTTCGTACAGACAGAGAAAACCAGTCTATTCTGATTACGTAAGTTATGGATGAAAGACACATCTGAATCCTGTTTGCAGAGTTTATGGTTTGTCCTCATGTTCCTGTGTTGTTTCCATTTGAAGCGGAGAATCTGGTGCAGGAAAGACTGTGAACACCAAGAGAGTCATCCAGTACTTTGCCAGCATTGCAGCTGTTTCTGGCAAGAAGGATGCTGCTCAGGAGAGGAAGGTGATATTCAACATGAGTTTATTATCTTAGCATATCATGAATTAGGCTTTCACTTACATGGCCTGAACTTTGACCCCCATTCAATGCACAGGGCACCCTGGAGGATCAAATCATCCAGGCTAATCCTGCGCTGGAGGCCTTTGGAAATGCCAAGACCATTAGAAATGATAACTCCTCCAGATTTGTAAGTTTAGTCATATTAAAGAGTACATTTGCAGATAGGGCTGTTGACAACATCTAGACAACATTTTCTCATGACAGGGTAAATTCATTCGAATCCATTTTGGAGTCAGTGGGAAACTGTCTTCAGCTGATATTGAAACTTGTAAGTAGAGAGTGTAAATGATTTTAATGTAGGAAAATAGCTGGAAAGGAATGAAGATTAGAACCAATATGCTTTATGTTTTCAGATCTGCTGGAGAAATCTCGCGTCACCTATCAGCTTAAGGCTGAGAGAGACTATCACATCTTCTACCAGATTCTGTCCCAAAGGAAACCAGAACTGCTGGGTGAGTCTCGGATGTAACAGAGAATATATAGTATCTGACCCTACACAAATGTCACACACAAACGGACTGAAGCCGTTCTTTCTTTGACAGAAATGCTGCTGATCACCAACAACCCCTATGACTATGCCTTCATCTCCCAGGGAGAGACAACTGTAGCCTCCATTAATGATGCAGATGAGCTAATGGCTACTGATGTATGTGAAACACATGATTTCTTCAAAACTCTGTATGTAGTTCAGCACTAATACAACCTAATTCTGATCTTCAAGGAGGCTTTTGATGTCCTGGGCTTCACCCAAGAGGAGAAGAACAGCATTTACAAGCTGACTGGTGCCATCATGCATCATGGAAACATGAAGTTTAAGCAGAAGCAGAGGGAGGAGCAAGCAGAACCCGATGGCACAGAGGGTACAGTTTACTTGTACTCTCTTAAACCAAAAGTGTAACTACATCCATTTGGTTCCTTTTTGATAGAAATATAATAAATATCAACTTCTCCTACACAGATGTGGACAAAAGTGCCTATCTGATGGGTTTGAACTCTGCTGACCTCATTAAGGGCCTGTGCCATCCAAGAGTTAAAGTAGGCAATGAGTGGGTCACCAAAGGTCAGAATGTGCAGCAAGTAAGTTGAAAACGGCACTGCACTAGATTCGTTTGGTGATTTTATAAATCCAGAGAGTTTGAATTATCATGTCATTTTATTTTGATCTTATGCAATTATCAAGGTATACTACTCTATTGGTGCGCTCTCGAAGTCAGTGTACGAGAAAATGTTCTTGTGGATGGTGGTAAGAATCAATCAGTCTCTTGATACAAAGCAACCTCGCCAGTACTTCATCGGTGTGCTGGACATTGCCGGATTTGAGATCTTTGATGTGAGTTTAATTTATTTTTAATTTTAATTTTTTTTTAAGGTGTCTATAAAACACGCTTGGTCTGATTCTTTTGTCTGGTTTTGAATTTTCCTCCTAGTTCAACACTTTTGAACAACTGTGCATCAACTTCACTAATGAGAAGCTGCAGCAGTTCTTCAACCATCACATGTTTGTGCTGGAACAAGAGGAGTACAAGAAAGAGGGCATTGTGTGGGAGTTCATTGACTTTGGCATGGACTTGGCAGCCTGCATCGAACTCATTGAGAAGGTTAATTCAACCTTTTTCTAAATTATTGCAATTTACTTAAACCTGAGATGTCCTGACAACCCTTTTCATAGAAACAAACATTTGTTAGCTTCAAGCTCTTGCTAATTGAAGTCAGGCATTTATGATTAGGGAGTCGGATAAATCTTGCTGTAATTTGGTATAGTGGAGTTGGTTCATTGGTAGAAACATGTTTTAGCAACAGTTTTTTTTCCAGAGCAGTCATGATCTAAATACATGTTGACAGTTTTGTGTAATTACTGTAACTGTCAGAGGAGGGAGATGTTTAGTGCTGCAGGTGTAAACTATACTTTGTTTACATTTGATTAATTGTCATCAATTGTTACTTTCAGCCCATGGGCATCATGTCCATCCTTGAAGAGGAGTGCATGTTTCCCAAAGCTAGTGATGCAACATTCAAAGCCAAACTGTATGACAATCATCTGGGAAAAAGTCCCAACTTCCAGAAGCCACGGATTGTTAAGGGGAAGGTCGAGGCTCATTTCTCCCTGGTTCACTATGCTGGTGTTGTTGATTACAACATTAGTAACTGGCTTGTGAAGAACAAGGACCCACTGAATGAAACTGTGGTTGGATTGTACCAGAAGTCCAACCTGAAGTTACTGTCTCTCCTGTTTGCTGGGTATGCTGGTGCAGACTCAGGTATTGGATCCTTTACTACGCTGATTATTCATTTAATTATCCAGGATAAAAATGAGGAAGAGAATAATAATTCTAGTAACATGTTTACAACTTCCACACAGCCCAGGATACAGGAGGCAAAGGAGGAAAGGGAATGAAGAAGAAAGGTTCTTCTTTCCAGACTGTATCTGCACTGCACAGGGTAAAATATATCCAAAGTTAGGTATATGCCAAAACCGTATTATATACTATGCTCATATTTATTGTCTGTGCTTATAGGAGAATTTGAATAAACTCATGACCAACCTCCGGTCGACTCATCCCCACTTTGTACGCTGCATCATCCCCAATGAGACCAAGACTCCTGGGGTGATGGAGAATCCTCTGGTCATGCACCAGCTGCGCTGTAACGGTGTGCTGGAGGGCATCAGGATTTGCAGGAAAGGTTTTCCCAACAGGATCCAGTATGGAGATTTCAAACAAAGGTAAGAAAAGCAATGTTAATTTACTGCTCTTGTACATGTTTGGTGATGCACCTGGACAAAGTGATCAGTGATGTTGCCTGGGGTTGTTGGGCATTCAACTATTGTGTGTATATACTTGGGTAGACCAAAGTATCCCCAGTTGATAGTCCAGTCTTCCTTGAGAAAGGATCATGTCAAACAGACAAACAGTAGAGCCCCCACCACACTCGGAACCTTAAGCAGCGCGGGGCGGTATTTGGTGACACACCGCAGCAAACACGCGCATCCTCCGGGTACCCAACTCTCCTCTCCCCTCCGGGGTTAGGAGGGGGGTTCACACAGGAAACGCTGGAGAGCGGTGTAGGAGACATTGAACCCCCCTCCTAACCCCAGAGGGGAGAGGAGAGTTGGGTACCCGGAGGATGCGCGTTTTCTCTGCGGTGTGCCACTGGATGACAATTTGAATATTCTACCAGGGTCCTGTTCCTTGGGAAATCTAGTGATTCTGTCACACCCAAGCAGAAAGGGTTGAATAGGCCGGGGAGGATGTCAGGGGTCTCACTGGGATATGTTCTTAGAATTTACATGCAAATTTATTCAACAGTTGATATGATGTACTCTTTCAGATATCGCATTCTGAACCCTAATGCTATCCCTGAGGGACAGTTCATAGACAATAAGAAGGCAGCAGAAAAGCTTCTGGGCTCTTTGGACATCGACCATGAGCAGTATAAACTTGGACACACAAAGGTTTGTTCAATATCTACAATAATTATAAAGAGCATGATTAAATAATGGAATAGATACAAGTAACTATACTGGGGAGAGATGTAATAACAAACAATCTGTTAATCGTAGGTGTTCTTCAAAGCTGGTCTGCTTGGAATTCTTGAGGAGATGAGGGATGATCGTCTTGCACTCATCATCACTGGAATTCAGGCGAGATCCAGAGGACTACTTGCCAGGATCGAGTTTCAGAAGATAGTTGAGCGCAGGTTAGAACCTTACTTTTAACATTTAATAGAAAAATGACAAGGTAAAGAAGAATGTAATCAAGCTTAGCGATGTTGTCTCCAGGGATGCCTTACTGGTGATCCAATGGAATGTCCGTGCCTTCATGGGTGTCAAGAATTGGCCCTGGATGAAGATGTTCTTCAAGATTAAACCTCTGCTAAAATCAGCTGAGACTGAGAAGGAGATGGCCAACATGAAAGAGGAGTTCACAAAGCTGAAAGAGGCTTATGCTAAATCAGAGGCACGCAGGAAAGAGCTGGAAGAAAAAATGGTCACCCTTCTCCAAGAGAAGAATGACCTGCAGATCCAAGTCCAATCTGTAAGATCAACAACTTATTGTACCTGAAATTCAACAAGGTTTTACACTCAGAGGTCTTATTAATTACATGGTCTGTGCAGGAACAAGACAATCTCACAGATGCTGAGGAGCGCTGTGAGGGTCTGATCAAAAGTAAGATCCAGCTTGAAGCCAAAGCCAAAGAGCTGACAGAGAGGCTGGAGGATGAAGAGGAGATGAATGCAGAGCTGACTGCCAAAAAGAGGAAGCTGGAGGATGAGTGTTCAGAACTCAAGAAAGACATTGATGATCTGGAGCTGACTCTGGCTAAAGTGGAGAAGGAAAAACATGCCACAGAGAACAAGGCAATGAAAGCAACTATAATCCATATTCATAACTTTATACTAACAATCGATCAAATTTCTCTGTGAAATGTAAAAGAACTTGTTCTGCCAGATCCATTAAAGAATTATCACCTGCGTGATAGTTGTCCTCTTAAGGGCATGTTTTTTTTTTCCCATCAGCTCATTATTCGGCTCCTGTAGCCCTTAAAAGTCAATAGTTTTGATTCACTCTCAATCATTGTGCACTGTTTTAAGCAAAAGGCAGGCTGTTTAGTGTAGATAGGTACATAACATGAACTAATGTAAAATGAATTGATGTAGCCAATTCAATATCAGCTGTGATTTGTTTTCTGTAGGTTAAAAACCTGACTGAAGAGATGGCATCTCTGGAAGAAATCATTGCTAAGCTGACCAAAGAGAAGAAAGCTCTTCAGGAAGCTCATCAGCAAACACTGGACGACCTGCAGAGTGAGGAGGACAAAGTCAACTCTCTGACCAAGGCCAAAGTCAAGCTGGAACAGCAAGTCGATGATGTGGGTACACTGCTCTTTAAGATGAAATCTCAAATTCAGGTTGCATAATGTAGAAAGTAATTGTTTGAGGTGTTTTTCTTTTAGCTTGAAGGAACACTGGAACAAGAGAAGAAAGTGCGGATGGATCTGGAAAGAGCCAAGAGGAAGTTGGAAGGGGACTTAAAGTTAACCCAAGAAAATGTGATGGATCTGGAGAATGACAAGCAGCAGCTGGAGGAGAAACTCAAAAAGTCAAAATTTTACAATCACAAACATGATACTCATTATACTACAGCTGCAGAAGCTATTAATTAACACGACACCTTTTCTTGCTGAATGTAGGAAAGATTTTGAAATCAGCCAGCAACTGAGCAAGATTGAGGATGAACAGGCCATAGGAGCTCAACTCCAGAAGAAACTGAAGGAGTTACAGGTAACTGCACAATCATGCCTTTAAAGTTATGCTGTCCTGACACAAGTGATGTAATTATCTGACGAAATTTTTCCAAGGCTCGTATTGAGGAACTGGAGGAAGAACTGGAAGCAGAGCGAGCTACCCGAGCCAAGGTGGAGAAGCAGAGGGCTGACTTGTCCAGAGAGCTGGAGGAGATCAGTGAGCGGCTGGAGGAGGCTGGTGGAGCCACTGCGGCCCAGATAGAGATGAACAAGAAGAGGGAGGCTGAGTTCCAGAAGATGCGCAGAGACCTTGAAGAGGCCACGCTGCAGCATGAGGCCACTGCTGCTGCACTGAGGAAGAAAAACGCAGACAGTGTGGTTGACCTGGGGGAGCAGATTGACAACCTGCAAAGAGTCAAACAGAAGCTGGAGAAAGAGAAGAGTGAGCTCAGACTGGAGCTGGACGACGTGGTCACCAACATGGAGCAGATCGTCAAAGTCAAAGTAAACATAGATGGAATTCTTCAAAGTAATCTATATCAGCTTGCTTGACAAGAATGATAAGATTATGTCTGCACATTAAATAAGACTTTATTATCAGCACTTGATTAGCTTAACACAAATACTGCTGCTAAACGTGGAAGTTTTTCATGTTGGGAAATATGATTATTCGCCTCCTTGAATTGAAGAAATCAAAAACCAAACGTGAATTAGCTTTAAGTAGGCTTAAGCACACAATTACAAAAGTAGTTTGCTCTTCTCATGTAACTATAGGCTTACTTCTTAAAAATTACAAACTCTGTATTTAATAATTATTAATCAAATATTACTAAATAATTTTTTATTACGATAATTAATCATTGGTTAAATTAATAATAACATTCAGAAAATAATGTGTGTCTATCACGGTCTGGGTCTTAACGTTTGAATATGAAAATAATTAACCTCAGGCCAACCTGGAGAAAATGTGTCGCACACTGGAGGATCAAATGACTGAATACAAGACGAAAGCGGAGGAAGGCCAGCGTTCAATCAACGACTTCACAATGCAAAAAGCAAAGCTTCAAACCGAAAATGGTAATCAGTTTAACACATTTACAGTAAGATTTTAAATGGTATTGACACTTCATACATGTCTGTTGGCAACACACAATCCAAGCAGTCCTTACTTGGTTAAAAATTGTAATAATTAGTTTAAATTTGTAATACTATAGCACATAAACTAAACACCAACTGTTGCTTTGATATATATCTCCTTATGTTTGTAAGTTTGTATTTTACAGGCGAGCTCTCCAGACAGCTGGAGGAGAAGGACTCCTTGGTCTCCCAGCTGACCAGAGGGAAGCAGTCCTACACTCAACAGATTGAAGACCTCAAGAGACAACTAGAGGAGGAAGTTAAGGTATCTACAGTATAATCACTGTGGATACTGTTTCCACATATTCGTTTGACAGTGTTTCACATCTCATACCGTCATCACACAGGCCAAGAATGCACTTGCCCATGCCGTACAATCAGCGCGCCATGACTGTGATCTGTTGAGGGAGCAGTTTGAAGAGGAGCAGGAGGCCAAAGCAGAGCTGCAGCGCAGCATGTCCAAGGCCAATTCAGAGGTGGCTCAGTGGAGAACAAAGTATGAAACTGATGCCATCCAAAGGACAGAGGAGCTGGAAGAAGCAAAGTAAGAGCAGTTATCTTCTCTTTAACACCACAGACTTGATCGGGACAAGGCGTGAGAGTTATGATGTGATTATGTCGCTGTCAAACAGGAAGAAATTGACCCAGCGTCTGCAGGATGCAGAGGAAAGTGTTGAAGCTGCTAATGCTAAATGCTCCTCCCTGGAGAAAACCAAACACAGGCTTCAGGGTGAGATTGAAGATCTCATGGTGGACGTGGAGAGATCGAATGCTGCTGCAGCGGCTCTGGACAAGAAACAAAGGAACTTTGACAAGGTGATGGGAGAAAAAAAAATGTAAGAACCACACTTCAATGTATGTATAAATACTAAGCAATTTAATATTGAATATCATTAAACCAGATTATCGCTGAGTGGAAGCAGAAGTACGAGGAGTCCCAGGCTGAGCTGGAAAGTGCTCAGAAAGAGGCTCGTTCTCTCAGCACTGAGCTCTTCAAACTGAAGAACTCTTATGAAGAATCTCTGGATCATCTGGAGACCATGAAACGAGAAAACAAGAACCTCCAAGGTCTTGATTCTTATATTACCATTAAAGGGCTACGATTTAAGGAACAAAATCCTATCAGCCATAACATTAACACCACAGACAAATGCAGTGAATGAGATTCATCGTCTTGCTGATGTACAAAGTTCTGCTGAGAAACCCTTGATCCTGACATTCATGTGGATGCCACTTGATCCCAAACATCTGCCCTAAACATTAAAACATAATCCCCATGGCACTTGCACACCCTGATAACAGTGGGTCCCCCAGCAAGACCATGCATGCTGCAACACCACAAATGTTGTCTCGAAATCCCTGGATCAAATCTGATCGAACATCCATGGTACATGCCTGAAAACTATGATCCATCAGCTCATTTCATCTGTCAGTGGTAATGTAATGGCTGATCGGTGGATAGTATAATGTGTATAATGTTGTTTGTATGACAGAGGAAATTTCTGACCTGACTGAGCAACTTGGTGAGGGAGGAAAGAGCATCCATGAGCTGGAGAAAGTCCGTAAGCAGCTGGAGCAGGAGAAGGCGGAGATACAAACTGCTCTGGAGGAAGCGGAGGTGAGAGGAGTTTTTTTTATTATTACTTTTTTCTTATTCTTAAAGAGGACGCAATTCATTGTGACAGGCCATCCTCGCAGGGCTCTCTGGAGCATGAAGAGGGAAAGATTCTGCGAGCTCAGCTTGAGTTAAACCAGGTGAAGGCTGAAATCGAGCGGAAGCTGGCTGAGAAGGATGAGGAAGTGGAGCAGGCCAAGCGTAACCATCAGCGGGTGGTGGATACTCTGCAGAGCTCCTTGGAGGCTGAGACTCGCAGCAGGAACGAGGCTCTCCGGCTGAAGAAGAAGATGGAGGGAGACCTCAATGAAATGGAGATCCAACTGAGTCAGGCCAACAGGCAGTCAGCGGAAGCTCAGAAACAGCTCAAAGCAGTCCATGTTCACCTGAAGGTAAGCATTATCCATGACAGGATTATTGCTTTTATTTCTTCTTTTAATCACACACTGAGCGTTTTAATCACTCCTGGCAGGACTTGCAGCTGCACCTGGATGATACCCTCCGTTCCAATGATGATCTGAAGGAGAACATTGCCATTGTGGAGAGACGTAATAACCTGTTGCAGGCAGAACTTGATGAACTGAGGTCTGTGGTGGAGCAGACTGAGAGAAGTCGGAAAATGGCAGAGCAGGAACTGCTGGATGTCACTGAGAGAGTTCAGCTGCTGCACTCTCAGGTGTGTTTTGTCATGGTATTTAAAGGAGAGGGCTGGTATTTTTCAACCTAAGCCCTAATTCCTGATCTATGAAGGTCCAAAATTTCACAATGATATTTTTGAAAATCACTCCAGCGTTGAGTTAAGTTGCTAACACCGTTTAGCTTGAAAAGGCTAATCAATGCTATGGCACAGGTCAAATCAAAATGCAGGAAATAAATCCTTTCTTTACCCAAATTGTTATTGCAAGTGTCTGGTAAAATAAATGACATACATACAGTAAAACAAGCGTATGTTTTTGACTCATTGGCTGCCCTAGTGACCAAACTCCAGCAATTTTCCTAAGAAAGAATAATTTTGTGACGTTTTGGACCCCCATTGACTGGGAAGGTGGAAAAATGACATAATCCCCCTTCAAGTTAAGTTAATATAATAAAATAATTAATAAATGATAAAATTACAATTCTTCCCAGAACACCAGCCTCCTGAACCAGAAGAAGAAGCTTGAAAGTGACACAGCTCAGTTTCAGAATG
>KV751334.1:5744041-5780887 GCA_001698575.1 Mola mola | reverse complement strand
AATTATTAGTAAAAATAAATAAATAAAAAAATAAAGTTATTTGTTTAGTCTTACAAACAAAACTGTGGCATATGTTTGAGGGTGCATATGGTAATAATAAAATAGTGCCTTACATCAATCTCGGTAGACTGTTATGTTGTTGACTTTGAACAACCGCACCTGGGACTGCGCCACACAGCCTGATCCTGCATGCATCTGCACACGTGAAACAATTACCTGACTGACTGACGCCACGACCAGGCAAACTTCTTCAGCTCCCCCAGAGAGACACATTTTCTTTAAGTGAAAGCAGATTCTGCTATCATAAGCAATTTGTTTGAAGAGTTTGAAGCATAACAGAACTACTGTATATATTTAGAAGGCAGAAGCCTCAAAGAAGCTTTCTCTAATATAAAATAGACTATTTGTAATGTTTCTTACAGGTAAAAAATTACCGTTAAACAAGTCCTCATAATTCATATTTAGGTTGTAAGTTATTGCAAAATAATGATTTTCTTTGTAAGTCACACATTAAGTTTTTAAGCTTAGTGCATTTATAAATAAATAGCCAATGGTATTCATTAAATATCGGTAATTGCACTGTTATTACTGGAAAAAATGCAAGATATACTCTTTTGGGGTATCTTATCAAAGCCACCTTTCGTATCAGTTTTGTGCCATTAAGTCATGTTAAAGAACCCAGGGCTCTGGATGATAATCGCCCCTGCCCCAAAACCAGTGCTGCACTTCTGTTATGGTGATACGTGATTTGTAGCAGCCATGCCTTTTCCACATGATGTCATGGCTGATGACTCACAGCAAATTTTATTTTAACAGTGAAGATGTCTTTGTGGTAAACATTATAGAAAAGAAAGTGATGGACACAAAGCACCCTGACAGGTACATGTACCATGCAATAATGGTCTTACAAACCACAAGTTAATGTATGTTTTACCTTACCATCACAAGAACAGTATATGTGTTACCACAGCTAATTACAGAGGGGAACACCCACTTGGAATATGTGAAACTGTTGAGCAGCCACACCTACATAAGAAGCAGACACTTTTCAACAGTATTTAGCATTCAGCAAGGTATTGCCAAGGCAATATTCAGCACAGAATTTTACATATGCCAAATATAAATACAACACATGGATTGATTAATATGTTGAGTAATTATGCTGGTTAAGGCTGGATTGACATCAAGAAGCAGGAGGAGTACACTTCTCCTGTTCAGCAGAAACAATAATTTAAAATGAAATAAACCAAAAAATTCTTCTTTTCCAAAATATCACATTTATTTATAAAATAGACATATGATAATTTGTCTCAGTGCAAATAAGATACGAGAGCATTTGATAACACTCACATCATTCAAATGTACATTATGATTAGATCTCATCCCAGAATTAAAACAAAAATCTTTTTCAACAGAACTTTTTGAGCGCTTCCAAAGCATCATCAACTTGCCTATTTTAGAAAATGTGGCAAAGACAATATACGGTACAGTACTGTAGCTGTTTAATGCATCCAAAAGTTTCCATAATTCATTTTGATCTCCAAGCAAAAACGGAACAGAAGAAATATCATATGATGCCAAATCTGTCCACATTATCTCAGCATTTATATTATCGTAACATTATCATTTAAGAAAATAAAGAGATGTACATTTTCTCACCCATGTCATGCAACTTATAAACTATAAATGTTACACAATTGTTTAAGAATATTTGATGTCCCTATATTGAAGATCCGAAGCAATATATAGTAGTGTATACAAACATTTTTATTAAAGCTGTACTGATAATATAATGCTTGCTCATCTAATGTCTCTGACAGGAACCACCATTTTTGAAAAGTAAATCATGTGGGCAATCAACTCTTCCTATTGACCTCACATCACTTTGTTACAATGAGAAAAATAGAAGCAGAGGTAAATGTACATTTACTGTTACCCATCCTTATTCTTGCGAATGATTCTTTCTCATGCCTCTCTCTTTTTACTAGGAAGTGAATCCGGATCACTGAGACTTTATAGCTGTGAGGGTATAAAGAATCATTCCACTTTCACAATTCTGTCTCTTTATCTTCAGCTCTTTCTAAATAATATTCATCATCTGTTGTCGTTTCTGAGCTGCTGTCTAAAGACTCATCAAAGGTACTGAGGCTGGAAACATACCCTCTGGAGGGCAAATGCCCTCTGGAGGACTGGCTGTCTACTTGCTGTGGTGTTCCTGATGGGCTAGGAAAGATAGGGGAGGAAAGGCTAGTAGGTCTAGATATGCGCCTGGTCACTGGTGACAGTGGAGGTGTTGGAGGAGGGGTCAGAGGACCATCTATATCCCATGTGAAGTGACAAGTGCTCACGTTTGGGTTGAAAGGGAAGGCTGGCTTTGAGGTTGTGGTATTTGCAGCTGTAGAAGCCGGGACTCCAGAGCTCCAATTTGCCAAATACCTGGTCAGTGAGCGAGGAAGAGATCTTGATCTCATTTTACCAGGGTCATTAGGATAACAGAACATCTGAAAGTCCTTATTGGGTGGGTAATCACATTTTGTGGTCGAGTGATCCAAGTTGTGGCCATTACTACCACATGTCGAGGCAGTTTCATAAAGATTACCCACACTCATGACTCTGGATCCAGTGGAAATCCGACCAGGGCCTGAGGGTCGACTGGAGAGTACCGAACTCACAGAAAATGACCTCCCTGGCTCAATTCCATACTTTAAGTCAGCATAGGATGATGATAAACATTCCATTTCCTGTCCAGGAGCTATACCTGAAGGACCAGTGGATGCCCGGCTTCTTCTTGAACTTGCCAGGCTGAATCCCTCTCTGGGCTCACGCGGTGAGACAGATTCTCTGCGATGCTGCAGCTTTGGGCTGTAGAAGACACTATCATCTGTAACATCAAGTGGTGAAATTGAGAAGGGTCTCCTCGGGCTGGGCGGGGACTTTGAGTTGGCAGCAGAGGCTTTAGGGCCCAGAGGAGGACTGGGATCCGTGTGAGAGAGGAACTGGTTTGTTGGTTTAGAATCTGCCCCACTGTCCTTGTGAAACTCAAACTGTTCTGTTGTTGGATGGTGTGTCGAGTGCATTTTATTTATAGATTTGTGTTTGGCACAAGTATTCTGCTCATCCTGTTCACTCTCAGGAGTTGATTTGTCTGACCAAATTAAAAACTTATCTACAGCATTTCTGCTCCCAGAAGCAGAGGGGGATTTGAGAGTGTATCTGTTTTGTGACCATCTATTCGTAGCCTCTGTTTCCTTTTCATTGCCCTTCAGCACCACCCTTTTCTCCTGCTCTTGCTTCTCTACAGTTTTGGTACCTTCGACAGTGTTATCAATGACACTGTTGATGTCACTTGATTCACCAACAGAAGGTGTTTGGGAAGCTCGTTTCCACTTCCATGGTAAAGACATATCATCATCAGACCATCGAGTGCTAAATTTTTGTCTCAACCTGTTGAAAACTGAGTTGTTACCCTTCTTGGCCCTATCTGACTCTGACCTCGACAAAATGGAGTTTGGTGTGCTGACACTATTCTTGAGTGCAAACATGCTTCTTTTATGGTTTTGTTCATTGTTGTTCTTTGTTTTTCTGTCGTTGCTTTCATCGTCAGGGGGCTGACTTTCTGTTAAACTACCACCACTGAAACCCTTATCTGAATGACCTGCTGCTTCTTTACTGTGCACCGTGAGTGACCGTTGACAGTTGTTCTCCACAGAAACCAATGTGTTTTCAGTATGTTGTTGAGGTCTAAGTGTTGTGTTCTTTGGAGCAGCTATATCAGATGTAAATCTGTAGACCAGTGTGTCATTTACAACCGGTGAGAAGGAGCCCTGCGCATTACCACCATGCGGAGATTGTGGGCTGAAATTAACGCTGTTACTTATAAGTAACATCTGGCCATTCTGGCAAAGTTGACTTTTGTTCTTGCTGTGATTATTGGTGAGTGAATCAGTTACTGAAACACCACAACTTGAATTTTGCTGGATGGCAGTTTTGTTTTGTGAGAGAGGGGGTTTTGACCTAGGTAAGGCTTTTACCTCAGCTGGCTCAGAATGTATTGGAAAATTTGAGCTAGAATTTGACTGTGAGGGTTGACAAAGGAGGCGAGATCTGGGGGTTATAGTCCTAGTTTCTCCTTTTGTTGACCTGGAAGACCTTAGAGCAGAGTATGGTGGGGAGCTGTATCGAAGATTATAACCATGTGATACATCAGGAGGAAGGGAGAGAGGAGCAGAAGAATGACAATTAACTGTGCCAGACTCCACTGACAGAGTCTTCGCTTGTCTAGGCTTGGTTAACTCCTGTGTCCTCCTGTCAGAGATCAAACAGTCACTAGAGTTTTGTTCAGTTCTCTCTCTCTGTCTAGATAATAAATCAGCAGAGTCGGATAATAAGGATCGATGCTTCCCTTCTTTTCCCACCAGTATGCTGGAGGTCTTTAGCGAAGGGGAACATATAGGAGATGTATTTCTGGAAGATTTTTGGAAGGAAACGATGTGTGGAGTTGTAATGCTTGGTGAGGACCTAGAGGGAGATGGTGTTTTCAATTCTTGAAATTGCCCTGGTTTCTCAACTGTGACTGTCTCAGAATTTGGTACACTCACAGAGTCCTTCCATGTTACTCGTCTCCCTAGTTTTCCCTCTTGCTGTCTCTTAGTGTGTCTTTCTTGGCTGCTTGAAAATGTCCTCCCTTCCTTTGGGCTGGAAGTATCAGAATAGTTGGGGCTGGTAGTGATAGGTGTGGCAGGAGGGGTTAAGAGGGAACTTGTGATAGTTTTAAGAGAAGATACTGTTGCAGGGGGAGTAAGAAATGTTGGGCTCATGACAGTTGTAGCTGCAGCTGTAGTTGTGGAAACAGTGGATGCAGAATTGTAGTGTGTTTTAGAGTAAAGGCTGACTGTGGGAATGAGGCTGGACACAGTTTTACGGTGGAAGGGATTGGGGATGGAAGCATCGCTTCTTTCAAAGCCAATAAGTGAGATATTGGATGTTTTAGTGAAATTGTGTGTTTGGGGAGAAGAGACAGTAAATGATGAAGCATGAATATTGGTCTGTGAAGCCACTGGATCAGAGGAAAAGGAGGAACTAGTTTTAGTGTTTGGACTTAAAGGGAGATTAGGGGCAGGTTTAGAGGTCAGTGCTGGTGTAGTCATAATATAGGTATTTACAATTGAAAGAGATGGTTTGGTAAAACTTTGAGTGTCCATGTTTTGAGAAGATGTGGGGGGGTTGTGGCTTTTGGATGAACAATTATTATTTCTATCTTCACTGCTGCTGTCAGTGGATGTAGTAGAGCATTTGGGATTTGGGAAAGAAGGTGATAAATTGGTTTTTGCTCGAAATGAACTATTGCTTGCATTACACTTGGTGAGATCTACAGGGTGACTTCTTATTGTTTGTGGCGCAGCTCTGCTAATTTTAGAACTACATGAAAAACCAGGAATACTATGAGTCTTTGGTGGTTCTGTGATGTTTACACTGGAGTCATATAGCTGTTTGACAAGCCTGTCTGATTCATAGTCAGGTGAATCCTTAGTCTTTCTTTGTATGAGCTTGTGGGATCCACCCTGTGTCTTCATAACAAGGTTCATGTTACTGTCGAGACGTGACACTGCTTCATTATTAATGCTATTGTTATTGGACATCTGACTATCAAATCTTCTGTTGTCAGTCATACTTGGAAAAGCCAAGTCATGTTTATGATTAGGGGATGTGTTTGGTTTGTCTTTGATGTTAGCTGTACCACTGAGCATTAGAGTGGAACCTTCCGGGCTTACTTGTTTCCTGCAGGACATGGATGTCAAGGTGGTCCTGCTAGCGGCAGAATATGTTTTTAAAAGAGGAGAGTGGTCATATGGCGAATGTATGGGTGGGGAGACTGAACACGCTGATATTGTTGTTTGAGGTTGTTGGGTAAAGGATGTGTCTTTGTTTGTGGGCGAGGCTGAAAAGAATCGTGTCTCAAATATTATCCTTTCTCTGTGATTGGAGGATGATGGGGAATAGATTGGCCCAGTTTCAGTTGTCCTATAAGAAATGGATGATGGAGAGAGGAGAGGCTTTGACTCAGAGCTCAGAGGCAAATGTTTTAACTCAGAGCGGGTGGAGGTTTGATTAGCGTTCCTGCTATTGGCGTTGGATCTTCTTAAAGAGAGAAGTAGGCTGCTTGTTGTTGGTTTTAAGCTTAAAGATGAAATTCCTTCCTGAAGTCCAGTTTGTGTATTTCTTCTTTGTTCAGTTTGGTTAAGTGAAAGGGGAGAAACAGGAGACACAGTCGGGGTGACAGGGTTTGAGGCACCTGCATCTCTGTTCTTATTTACCATTTTTCCTGAGTTTAAATCCAAAAAGGCAGTCTGAATAATTTTCCTCTTAGATTCATCATCTAAGCTTGCTGGAGCAGTTGTAGTTGAACAGCCAACTGTGTTCCACCTGGTACCCAGAAATGGCACTCTTGATTGACGTCGAGATCCTTCTGGTAATGACATGTCCATAGTCTCTTGGAGGTGTAAATTTGTACGGTTTGCTGCAGTGTTTGTCACATCTTGGGCCTCCAAATTGCCATTTCCCTCAAATCTTTTGATTCGGCCACTCCAGTGTGGAGCAAGAACTGTTACCACAGTGGAAGACGGCATGGTTCTAGTTTTCCCAGACTCTGTACGGTATTTTATATTTTCTTGTAACTCAACAGACCTAGTTTCAGTTCCTGATTGTGATCCATAGGGAAGTATAAACAATCCTCTGGGCTCATGTGGTCCATATTCCCCATTACAATCCACTGTGTTATTTTCTTTTTTCTTCTTGGCTGGTATATTTTCAAATAATGGAGTATCACTGGCTACCTTTACAGAGGTATCTGTAGGTGATTTTTGTTCATTTACCTGTTAAGAGAAGAGGAATTATTACAAGTGACCAGATACAGATTTTATTTTTCAGGCAAATGAATTTCACATTGCAATTTCTGGTTAAAATAAAATTTTGCAATTATGAAATAGATTTTTTTTCATCAATAAACTAAAAATCATATGAGTATTCCATCATTTTTGTAAAGAATTTTGCTGTAATTCTTTATCTCCAGCTTGATCATGTGATATGATACCCATGCAAAATATTGCACACTAAACTGAATGGGTTTCTGACATTTTCAGTAAGTATGCAGCAGTGGCCTACTATATGAATTGCAAATTGTGTGCTTGCAGTAGTCAGAGCTTTGGATAAATTTTCTGTTCCCATGCCGTAGCTATTTAAGAGAATAAAGCCTTGACAAACAGGTTATTTTGAAGGACATGAGAGAATCCAAAGGACGTAAACACACACACACACACACACACACTATAATTAAGATAATCACTTTTCAAGAATACAGAGTGGTACTTATTCTGTGATTTTTTTCCCAGCGGATTTCAGTGGCTTTGACCATGTTACCTTAAACTAGGTATTGTAAGCATTCACTGGTTAGGAATATTTTAGATTTACTGGAGATTAGATGAATTTATTTAGATGGTTATCTATATTGTACTGATTTCAGCCTGAGTCCTACAACGTTATGATATAAATTATCATGCTTGTAGTTAATTCTCACCAGACAGATGCAGCCTTTCTCAGTCTTGGCACTCTGTGTTTCACTTAAACTGGTGAAAGAAGACATAAAACCCATTATGAATGCTGACAGCATCAGTCATGTCTGGATGTGCAGTAATGTGCAGAATGCAAAAAATGCTGTTTACCATATTTAAGAACAGTAACAGTAATACTGTCTAAGCTTAGACAGGTATATGCATCTGATTAACAGTTGTTAGAAAAAAAGAAAAACAAATACACACATTTCTAATATAATAAATGTTACAGTTTTTTTTTAAATTTCATATTAGTTTAATGACGAAGGGTTTAGGAATTATGTTACTGTTATTACTGCATATGTTATGCTCACAAAATAAAGAACTGTAGAACGTTGGATATTAAGATAGTGGGCTGACAAGACTTTATAAGGCATGAAAGACAACCAGCGAAGAATGCACAGTGACACGATAATCAGGGTGGTAAGATGAAGATAAACTGTTATATAATTTTATTGCTGAGACGGTGAACTGTAAAAGCTAATATAATACCTCTGCAATAGAACTTGAACATCAATATTTCTGTAAAAAAAAAAAAAATCACATTCAACATAGCCACCTTCAATCTATCTGTGCTCTAATGTTTTGGTGTCAAAGTGCATAAGATGTTTGAGATTTGCCACAGGAATGTGGCTCACCAAGAAAGTCAGCAGTCCGCTCCTCTCCCCCCCTTTTTCCCTCTCATTCCCACTGTCACATGAGCACTACAATCATACCTCACTATAAATGATGAGGGCACTAAAATGGTATGGTTATGTTGGACACAGTGTGGCCAAGGATCATGCAGGGTGTACTGTGTATACACACACACACACACACACACACACACACACACACGCACACACACACACACACACACACACACACGCACGCACACACTCAGCACATGATGCCTATATAAGGTCACACTGGATTGTATGAAAAGACTGCAGGTGGTGAGCAGACATTTAAAGGGTGTGTCCTCTCCATAAACAATAAAACCAGTTTGAGTGAATGACCTCTAGTGACAAGGCTAATGTGGCAAACATTGCATTGTACAAAGGCATGCATATTTGATTATAATAAATGTTAAACACATACCTCTTTAGATCATCACCACATTAAAAGCAAATATGTCCCTAGAAAACCAAGTCACCAATCTCAGAAGTCTCTAATTCACTTTGCTGACTTGAAGAAGTGTTGCTACACAAAATAATATAAGGTAATCATGTCCAACTACCCTAAAAGGTTTATAGAATTAGATTCATTTCCTTGTTTATACAAGCAGCTGATCGTTCCAGGTAGTGTGTCACAGGCTAAAATATGCAGACGGAGCTCAGTGGTTCAGTCAATCTTTGATGACATGTTGGAGAGGACTTGTGACTTTAGAAAATTATCCAACCCCAGAAACAGCTCCTGGGAGTTTGGCAAACACAACTTGCAACTTATGATGAGACAGACCAAGGGAAACGCCACATTGTCAGAGTTTAGGCAATAAAAAGACTCAGACATGTATCATGTAAATTATAATTCAGGTCAGCAGTGGTGTGACCAAGGATAAATCTGGAGACAGACTTAATCCGACCTTCAAGAGAACTGGTAAAACCAACAGACGAGAAGAATGCGACAGCTGTACATCCTTTCACCTCAAACATGAGAGAACCTTAACAGACAGATGGACACTGGCAGACCTTTTAAATCCTCTATTCTGCCGCACTATAATGATTGCATTGTGAAAATATGATGGACTCATTAGAACCTAACATTCTAGCTTGCTTTTCCTACGATGAAATGCTTTTGTGGCTTTGCTTACCTGTGGATACAGGTGTTTGAGTTCTTCTTGAGCTCTGGGTTGCCAAGGTTGAGACTGCTGGAGAGACGGAAGAAGAGGGAAGAAGTGAATCTGTGTCCGACAGGCTTCCGAGCAATAGAGTCACCCTCACCCAGTCTTAGTCGATCCGCTGTTAATGGAGGTGCTGTAATAGATTCAGAATAAGAGGTTCTCTTCTGGTCGCTGCTGTAAATTCAAATGACTCCGACTGTAGATATCAGTGTTGCGTACAGACATTATGTATTCAACATGTTGTGTGCGTGTCACCTCTGTGTGTTTCTTGCTCTCTGATGAAAGATAGGCGACAGTGCTGTCCAGCTGGGGCGCCACTGCCAGGACGATTCTCCTGTTGAAACCTTTCATTGAATGTTTCATTTTGCTGCTCTCTATAAATACACACAAAAAAAGATTTTCAATCCTGAAAAAATGCATCAACAAGGAATAATGCTGTCAAGCCCCAGTCATTGCATCCACAACATTTAATGTTTGGTGAATTAATTATTTAAATTAAACAAATTAAATAAATGACTTTATAGTCATTCTATGGCAGTCAGAGTGATCATATACACTATATTTAATTCACAAAGTGTCCTTGAGTCAATTACGATCTCATTTTAATGGGGTAGTTTTCTGTTAGTTATAGCGAGTGGTATTTCTTTTCAACCAGAGAGGGACAGGATACCCGGATGTGCTGGACTGATGAATGGATTTGCAGGTTGCAGTCCTGATACTGCAGCCACACGATCCCACAATGAACCAACTGGGGCATTCAGTACAGAACAACAGTGGGAATATCAAGCTGGAGGTCCGACTGTAAAAACCTGTGCCATATCAGTGTCAGATTGCAATCGTTGAAAGACCACAACAATCGACAGGGTTTCCCCCCCGCCTTGTTCATGACACCTCCCAAACTGGTTTTATCCATTACCAAAACAAAATCACTCTCTTGTATCCTGGGTAAAAACTGGGACCTGGAATCTGAGAGCTGGGAGTCAACCAAGCACCCATTTTCAAGGAAGAGGTATTTGGGCACAGAGTAAATGTCATATCAATGCCCATAGTGAAAATAGCAAATCAAATCCTCTCTGAATGGAATTTCCTAGCCACAACAACAAAAGGCAGAACAGAAATGTGTACTTCGTCTCGTCTTGCAGCTGTAAACTCCCACTCTGATGCTCTCTGTTTACATTTTACACATGTAGATGGCGCCCAAAGAGCCAGCCTCGTTTTAACTGTGCCGAAACGCTCCACCATGCTAGTCAATAAGGAAAGGAAAAAAGTTGGATTTACAGCTGTAGCATGCTGACAGTATGGCACTTTTTTTGGTTTGTGGTCGTTAAAGCCACTTAACATCTGGACTTGAAGTGTTGAGTAGCGCTGGCATTGACTAATTTCATAAAAATCTACAGAACATTTCTGGGGCTGTATCAGTAGACGTAAAACAATGAATATTTTCAAAATCAACCAGAAAAGCACAATTAAGACAAACATTCAATACATTTGCAAGCGCTTACATATTTCATGTCATGCTTTAAGGAAAATGTAGTTAAATGTCAGGTTTTTAAGCCTGGAATGCGGAGCTTCTGTCTCTCTCTTCTGGCAGTGACATTAATTAAACATACTTAAGTACTCTGTCATTATTACTGCCTCTTTCTGCTCTGGAAAACTTTTTTGAAACATTGCTACCTTGCCTTAACAAGGTGTTAAAGGTGATGGACAATTGTTTATATAAGTAAAGTCCCACACTCCAGCTTAAATTCAACTTTTATTGTCCTGATCATTCAGTTGCTAAAACAATTATGATAACTGATATTGGGAGAAATCAAATTTGTTGGTTATATGGCCTAATTGTACGCAGACAGTTGGTTATGGTTGAGTGTTGTTGCTGAGGCAGGAAAAACACTGCTAAACAGATGTTTCACTCATTTACATTTTAAAAATGAGCACGCTAACTATGCCTGTGAAATACATAAGCCATTCTCACATTTCCACATGTAAATCAAACTGGCATTAAAAAAATGACATAATTATTGTTTAAGCTTCATCCAAGGAAAATCCTGCCATGCCTCTTTCATCTTATCAGTTCCCCCATGCCGGGCTGATAAGCGTTGGTTATGTAACACTTCGACTGTGATCACTGCACAATTTCTCTTACAGCCGAGATGACACACCTACTCACGCAGTCACTGAAGCAGGCATACTCACGCCTCCTGCTGCAACCCTACTTTGAACCTACACCACTGTCGGGCAGGATGATGACACCACGACACCGATGAGGCATCTAAATCTGAAAACACCAGCAGCAATTATCTGCCACAGAGCATTCCAGGATGCCTCTCTGTAGCCTCCAAGTGGAAGGAAAATGCAATCCAGGGTCCTTCATGGAACACCTCCATCTCTCCCTGTTTACTCTGCCTTCAGTTCAATGGCCTCTTAAGAGCTTTATCTGCTCAGTTAAAATAAAAATCTGACATGACAGGACACGAAAGAAAAACCAAAGCAGGGAGGGAAACAGCTAATTCAGTGCCAAAGCCAACATGCCCTCACACCTGCAGATGGTACTGACTGTTTTAAATCCTTCCTCAAGAAGTTCTATCACTTGACAACAGCATTACTACTACTTAACCATGTTGGGACAGTTTAACTAGAATGGCAGCATTCCCATAAACGGAAACTGACAGTGATGCTGAAATGACTATCAAAATTATATGGAATTATTGTATTGTTTGGCTAGTCCAGTTCAGGTTTGATGTCACTCTATAGCTCTGTTAAATGCACTAAATAAAGCACACTAAAATTCCCTTGTGTAGATGAGATATTGTGCTTGATAGGAAGGCTCCTGTTTGAGTATTATGTTCAAGATCACCGAGTCTGTGGATTATTTCATTCTGCTTTACTGTTTAGTTAAAAGATATCATGAGAGTGCAAGTGACAATTATCTCTTGGAGAACCCAATTTAATATCATACGTTTGTTTGTGTTGTTCAGTCAACAGTCTAACAGCACAAATTTACTACTACGTGACAATGAAAAACATTAGCTTATATTTCACAAGCAGCTCCTGGTGAAGTCAGACAACTGACTGGTGATCAAACGTGCAGATTGATAAAAGAGTGATGGAGAAACTGTTTCAGAGAGAACTGGCTGTCTCTGGGGGGGGGGGGTCGGTCTCATTTTTCTGTCATCCCTGCAGGCTCTGTCAGCATTGTATTTGCACAACTTCCCCCTGGAATGGCAGAGCTGGAATGCCTGAAATGTTACAAGCATTTATCCTCTGCTTTTAGCAAGTGCTGAAAACTGTACTTGAGTTAGTACTTCATCTTACAGACTCTTCGCTTTGTCTGTCAAAGCACTTTGTAAAGTTAAAGGTCTTGCATGAAAATAATGATTATTATTACTAGTATTAATAATAATCAGCATCATTAGCACACTACTTCTGCTACTACTTGGGGTCTTCATAACTGTAGGCCGTACACATGATTTCATCACATTTAACTGATAGAGAAAATTCTCATCAGAATAAGAGAAGATTAGATTTTTTAATATTTTATCACAAACACTGTTCCAATACTGTGGAAGTTTTTTTGTCCATATTTTAATTAAAAAATTCAACTTTGATACATTCTATTGTAAATTCATTACACGTAAATTGAAATATTTCATTTTTTGTTTCATTTTCGATAATTATGGGTCACATAGATATAGAACATACAGTTCTTAACTGATAAAAAAAAAGAAGATATTCCAATTTTTTGAGATGCACTAGTATTGTTTGATGTGTAAAATGAGAAATAGAACGGTGGCATAAAAAAATATATTCAGATGAGAGAGAGAATCTAGAACAAGTGAACTATAAGATTTTTGCACTAAGATTAATAAAATGATTCTAAAAGTTTATTTTGTGTTATTCAATAAATGAACTTACCACATTTAGTCTACATGAAATCATTACTTCTGATTTCTTTGTTCTTGTACATTTATCAGAGCAAAGCCTTTCCAGGTCCTAAAACCTTCCAAAGAAACTCTTATGTATCTCCAATCAGCTATGAACAAATCAACATTAATCACCAATAATTTTGACATTGATTAAAGGTGTGAGTCAAGCAAAAAGTTTCAAACATGCTCTTGTCCAGCATTCCTGATTTTCTGATTGATGACTTTTCAAACTGCCTGTCCTTTTGTTTCGAGTAATGAGTCTGTCTTTTTTTTTTTTTTTTTTTTTTTTTTTTTTTATTATTTTAATAGATGTTTTAACTTGAAAAATAACAGAGATGAAACAACAGATGTTGGGTGCGGCTCTGCTTGTAAGTGCTTGACAGTGAAAGGACACTAATGTCTCTTTATAGTTAAAAGTTATTTACACATTTTGAGAGTCAAATCCCTAAAATCAAGCTCAGGCATCAGCAACCTCTAATCCCTTGTTGACAAAACACCAGCAAGCTGCTGTCAGCGCCACAGCCGTGTTGTAGGCATGTTATGTGGACCTTGTGAACAGTCTCCCAGTTTGTTTTGATGAATCTCAAGCTAATGACTAAGTGTTTTGTTTTGACAGGCTCCTTGCACTGCTCCCATTATAAGCAGCATGCGGAATACAAGCCTGTTGTTGTGCTCTTCGACCTCGCTGTGGGTGTGTGCTCGCTGTATCTGCCAGCTACTTCTTACATAAGCACCAGCATAGAGCCTGAACCAAAGCATGGGTGTGTGCTCGACACATGCAACGTTCCAACTACATAAAATGATTTGCACCCTGCACCCTGCTTTGTCAGACCTGTGTTAATGACTTTACAATGACTTCATGAGTGGCGACAAAAGGCTGAGAGGACAAAGTTGGGCTTGTTCTGTCTGCTGCCACACCTGCATGTCAGGCTTCCAGGAGAGCTGCTGATCCTACGGCCTATCGATGGGTACACAATACGCAGGTTTAGAGCGGCATTAGCAGAAGGATGAACACAATTGACTTAGGAAGCACTCCAGACATGCACAGACAGCAGTGATGGTGGTCTGCAGGCCTGGAAGTGCATGTGTGGGCAAGTTGGCTACTGAAGACTGCCACTGAACTAAACTACTTCACCTCAGGATGCAGTATTTACACGGTTAGTTACGTAACGGGTGCATGCAGGTATGTCTGTATGCTCGGCTATTATTTTGAGGCATAAACGGGTTTCCAATTAAATTCACACATGACATATCACTTGACTCACATTGATCCCCCCTCTAGTTATTTAGCATGCAGCAAAAGTGCCCTTTTTGATGCCCCTAGATAGAACACAGTTAATGTCCCTCTTTGATGCCCCTCAAAAGGGAAAAAAAATGCAATAAAGTGCCCTCCTGGGTGCCCTGCCAGCGGACAAAACATGATAAAGAGTACTATTCCATTATTCTCTATGATATACAGTAAATGCCCCATCACACATGGCCTGTGCAATTCTAATTACTTTGCCCTGCCGCCACTGTAATACATGACACTACAGTCCAAAAATCCTGCCCTGATATTCCCCACATTCAACTCTAATAAATCACGTCCCGACAGTACAAGATTCTCATCATACCTTGTTCAAAAACCTGATAGCCGGCGCAAACTTAGTCCAACTTCGAGTGGCAAGCAGCTTCTTAGAGCCACAGTGGCGCAGAGGCAGCGTCACTCCCGCCACACCGAACCTGCTTACATCCGGACGTCGATCCAGACACGTCTTCGTTTGGCTCAGACGGACTCTTGTTTCCAGCCGACAGTGAACACGCAGGTTTCCAGAGGCGCTTCTCCCCAGTCAGGAGAAAACCGCGCTCACGGCAGAGACACGTGACGTGCGCAGCGCCATTACGCGAGTTCGAGAGAGCCGCACGACACACAGACACACACACACACACACACACACACGGAGGATTCCTCGCACCTGAACTGCCAAGTTAACACATCTGTACGTACCTAGCCGTCCGTGTTGCTCGTGCCGTTCCCTGCAGAGGCGGAGGTGGCTCTCCTCCTAAAACTCTGAGCTCCACTTCTGCGTCACCGCCTGACATCCTATCTTAACCGGTTCTGCGAGCCTTCGCCCTCCCGACCCGCCGCGACGCGTTGCATCTAAACCGTGTGCCGAGGACTCTGGCTGACCTGCGGGCGGGTCACTGGATCGTTCGAAGTGAAAGTTGAACACCTGCACCTGAGAGGTGTGCGCGCTCCAGGCTGCGTCCCATTCCTGGAGAGTTCCACCCTGTCGGTCATTTCCTCCTTAGGGAGGAAATGTCAGCAGCCTGACGCCTTATTCAGCTCAGCTCAGAAGATACACGTGTGGGTTTGTTATGTGCTCTTTCAGAGAGAACTTCATAAGCTGCGACACTCTTCTCTCGTTTGTGGATTTTGTTTTGTACAAAACCCGAGCTCCCACGTGTAAAACAAGACGCGCATTCATTAAAGGAATCGGGTCAAAGGTCATAATAACGTACCACTAACACTCAGTTCTAAGCTACAGGCACCAGGGTGAATAACGACTGTATAGCAATAAGTGTAATCTGAAAAAAAATAAAATATGGCCCTGGGAACAGGGTTTAAAGGAGGGCACCGGGAGATTTTAATATTTTGGATAACATGTTTACTTGTGAGGGGATGTGTTCAGAATGACTTTTAAATGGCGGTGCATAATTACAGGAAGTAACCCAGATGTTCTGTTCCTCAAAATGGGCGCTCTCTCCCTTACAAATAAGGACAGTGTAAGTATTTTCTTTAATGAGGCAACAGCCTTCACTGCTCCACACTGAACAACTCTGGCAGTTTGTGCTGGAACAACAGTGCCACCTTCCTGTTCTGACTCTGTTTTTTCCTTTATGCTGCATTAATGAAGGAAATTCCAAGGAAGCCTTACTTGTGCTGACATCAGTCAGAGTGAAAATAAAACTTAATAGCGTTGGTTTCAAATGTGCACCAATCAAGGGTTAGGGTGAGCCGTCCTGGCCTGAAACTAAGTGTGGGCTGTAAGGCTGCAATGTCAGAGTAATCAATACATGTTTTATTAATTCAAATAAAAGCGAGAGACTTGAAAAATGAATTGAAATAAAAGAGGATTCTATATTATAAATATACTGCATGACTAGTTGTTGCTATTCTTTACTTTGATGCACTTTGGTGTGGAGTCAGTGCCCTCCTGTTGATCTTAGGGTCACTTTAGCTTCAGATTTCTGCAAAGGTTGAGGATTGTAACGCTTCCATTGGAATCATTATACAGACCGGGGGTTCCGATATACAATCTGATATACGGCAAAATATGTAAACTGCATAATCACACCTGTTAAATCTTGCTCACATTTCCTCTATTGATTTACAACAAGACTTCAGAAGGACGAAAGAGGCTGGAGATGTTAATTTTGTTGGGTACTAGGAGGCCTACAAATCAAATCAAATAACAGATTTGGCTTTCTATGAGATGATCCGGGATGATACACAAACTGTGTGGATCATTGCCTGCGCTGAATCCAGACAGCGTCAGCGCGTTTGACTGAGGTGCGATTAGAGAAGAGAACCAGAAGAGGTCGGCGTCGTATTACAAACACACACAAAAACCGCTGGCGTGACATTAGTTCTATCCAGAGCAACCGCTCCTATAATAATCATTAAGGTGTAATTATCACCAATTCTTTTCCCTGACATCTTACTTTCCAAAGTACTTACTTTCCCACTTTGTTGTAAAATATGATCACAACTTCATTATGTGTACAGATGGTTGTTATAATTAAAGCCAAAGAGAGAGAGAGACGTAGAACCCATTTTATTTGATAATTTCTATGCACATCCGTGTTGCGCATTTGAATGCATCTGATTCATCCTGTAGAGTACAAGGGATTAAGTGCACGCAGTATCATAATCAGTAAACATAATCCGGTGCAGGGGAGGAAGCCCGCCACCCACCTCCCCCAGAGGATGCAGGACAGCGGGACTGGTCCTGAGCTCGGACTCCAGACCACCATCGACAGCTCGGCGGAAGACCGCGCTCTGGGATCACATCTCTCATTCTTTCTTCATTCCTTCCTCCCACCACCATCTCACACACGGTCACACCTTTGTGTGCGGACAGCATGTCGGACGTCGCGCGTTTAGGATTATTTTGATGATGCTGCGCTGAGCTTCCATCCCGAGCCCGGACTCTCACAGCGCGATGGATACAAATGAGTTCGCGGTGCTGAAACTTTTGGTACTCTGGATTCTGGGTGAGTATTCATTTGAGGCTGAAACCTTCCCACCCACAGCAGTGTACATGATGGCCAGATGGTGTGATATTTTGGAAAATCAATGGCACTGCTTATGAAAAGGTGGAATAGATTTTTTTTTCTTGTTTCTTTGTTTTACTTTTTCCCACTATAATTTTGTGCCACATATGTTATCCCGTAAATGCCCCACATGTACCTGTGCACCAGTGTCCAGAGTGTCCCACAGCCCCGCTGAGTGTGTGAGATTGTGATGGGAATAATTAGGATTGGCAAGAATCAGCGCCCCGACGCTGCTGTGCGCCTCACGCTCCAGTTGATAGACCTGACCTATATCGTGGCCCAGCGGAATTTATGGATTTGCTTTTTACAGGGATGAAATCGTGTATGAAATCGGTATTGGCTGACACTTGGCCACGTGTTTAGCTGCTATGGATGTTTTTTGTTGGCGCCCAGGATAGGTTCCACGCGCAGAGGTGATGCTTGGCACTGACTGAGATGAGTCAAAGCGTGGATGGGTATGATTCACCAAGTGTGGCAGGAGCAGGGTCAGCATGAATAGAATCGGTGCTGTGTCTCAGAGAGGTTCAGGTGTGGACTGGATTTCAATTTTAAGCTTCAGAGGCTGTGCTTCAGAGGAAACTTAAGCTCAGTCTCGTATCTCCAAAGGACTTGCAGGAAGTCTGTCTGTTACTTAATGAGTCAGCCTGCACTGGATCTCCTCCATGTGATAGCTGGAGCCCCACAGTGCTTCAAGATGCACATGCTGTGGCTTAAAGCATGATTTATGCTCAGTCTTTCCAAATTCTAGTTCTTCTGTGGGATCTAAAATATGTCTTTGGTGTCAATAAGTGTTAAATGGTGTGATTTCAGCTGCTGTTGTTAAACAGATGGGAGCCCCCTGTTTCCATGCTGTAAAGAGTAGCAGCAGTTTCCTGTGATAACTCTTCACTATCCTAAAAGCATTTCCCATCAAGAGCTCCCACCAGGAAGAAGAAAAATCAGAGGGCAGACGCAGCCTGTAGAATTACATCAGAATGAACTCTTTATTGTCAGTCTGAGGCCGAAAAGGGAGTAACTACAGAGGGCAGGGTCCTCATCTGCTGACTGTGAGCATTGGCTTGCACCAATAAATGACCCTCCACGCTGACACGACGATGCCCTGAGCTACTCTTGTTTCACTGCCACATGAAAAAGAAACATTCTTGTGTAGAGAGTTTTTGTAAAATGCCAGTGGTATACACCTGTTAAGTGTGTTGCGCCCATTTCCATGGTCTAATGTCCATATGTTGTGTCTCTGCACATGGATGTTGTTATATACGGTGGTGTCTATCACCTGCACATTCCAGGAATTAAATACTTTCATGGTTAATAATCAAGGCAAATTATTTTCTTCCATGCAAGATGTAGCTCTCAAACAGACATCAGGCAACTTGGATAACAATTTGAGCAGGAGAAACGTTTATGTTTGCGTTCTCTTATTTTCATTTGCTCAGCCTGAAGACCAGATAAAAATTCATCATGGAAACACGTAAAGTATGTATATCCAAGGGTACATCATGTTTCTCTGCCATAGATGTTCAAAAATGATAAACAGCACATCTGTCCAGTCTATACTTGGTATCTGCAAATACATCCGCCATTACAAATTGTCCCTAACAAATTGCTTTTGTGTTAATGATTGCAGTTTGATTTCAGCCACAACATTAAAATCAACCTGCCTGATATTGTATTGGGCCCTCTCACGCCACTAAAACAGCTCTGACCTGTCAGGATGCTGACAGGGGACCTCTGAGGGTTTCTTTTGGTATGCGGACACTGACAGTGGATCCTTTGGGTACTTAGGGATGGAGGGTGGCGCCTATGTTCTGTCCGCAGTTTGGTCACATCCCATGAGTGTTCAGTTGGATTTAGATTTTTTTGAAGTTTGGAGGTCACTCAAAGCCTTTGGCTCTTTGTCAAGTTCTTCAACCATTCCTGCATGGCATTTGTGGTCTGGTGGGGCACGTTATCCTGCTGGACGGGGGCCACTGCTGGGAACAGCATTGCCATTAGAGGATGGACTGGTGTACAATGTTTAAATGGGCACTACATGTCGATGTGTCAGAATAACATCCAAATGAATGGCAGGATCCAAAGTTTCCCCCCAGAATATGTAGTAAAATGTATTGTGTTCACTTTCATCTCATCTCTGTTAGCATGCTAACCAGTGATTACATGTACAGTACTGTCTCATAGTACCATATTGTCGGTCTTCTTTTAGAGGGAATAGCCCTTTTACTAGTATTGTTCAAACTGCAAGTGTAGATGAGTTTCACAAGCTCTTTTAACATTGTAATATCTAAACAATCCAAATAAATAAGGCCAAGAAAGGAACTATTCCTCCATTCTACTATCCTTACTAACAGAAAAATTTGACTGTAAAATTTTCTGAGTTCTCTTTTACCAAGGCAAGCTTATTGCCTTGATGCCTAAGTCATTGTAAAACCCTGATTTGTCTTTCCACACTCACTTCTGGTTTGCCTGAAGTAAATCCTCATTTCACGGAGTAAGATGTTAACATACTCCATCTTTACATGCCTTGGTGTTCGCTGCCAAAGGCCCGATGTTGTTTATCCTCTCAGGGTCCTCTGGTCTTTGAAGTCATAATTTAAGTCCATGTCTGTCGCTGTAAATCACCTCCACACTGTTTCCGCTCTCACCAAACTCCACCATTCAGAGCTTGTGTTCCTTTCCTAGTGACCAGCTACTGACAGGAGTTGTTCATCACTGCTGCGATTTGCTGCGTTTATCATTATGAGATGAATTCACTATTTCAGCAGATTAAAATACATGTATATTCCTCTTATATATTTTCCTCTTTACCAAAGAGCGAATGGCTTAGTGCAACACATTGTTGGTTTAGCTGAATACATCAAGATATTAAATATCAAATGCCTCATTTTGCAAACTAACAATTTGCAGCCACAGATATGTGATCAGGAGTTGCATTTACTCATAGGAGAGGATGTTCTGTCAGAATTTAGAACATCTGCCATCTCTATTTCAGAAAATTTGATTCAAAGTGCAGCGTGTGCCCTTGTGTTTACTGAACTTATGGACACCTGAAGAAACAGTTAATATCCTAATATGAGTGACTTAGTCATGACTGTAGACTTGGGGTAGTTTGCCATAGTTTGCCTCCTTTAGGCCTGACATTCAGATGTCCTGAGATGGGGATAAAACCAGCTTAGAAATGCAACAGACCTTGTGATCATAGACGGTGTCACAATGTCCCACAGCCCTGCTGAGTGTGTGAGATTGTGATGGGAATAATTAGGATTGGCAAGAATCAGCGCCCCGACGCTGCTGTGCTCCCGCCTCAGCCATGACAACTGCTTCCTCTTGCCTAAACCGGGTAATGACACCAAGGAAGGTGCTAGTGAGATTTGGGCTCTGTAGCAGCTGATCAATCAGTGTGATGCCCTGGTATGATGCATCACAGTCAAAAACACTCCGAGCTTGTGCTTCTTGGGATAATAAATCCCATGGTGCGACAGGTACCAAATTTTGCCATCACCATGGTTGAGGTCTGTAGTGGATACTTTCACTGCATAGCCCTTTTCAATGAGGCTACCCAAAAAGGCTGAGTACTCTGCATGGAGGGTTGGATTTTTTAGAAACTTGCGTGCTGAGCTTGTTCCTCAGCTACCTCACAGTTGTTGGGCTTCTTCACATCCTTGTTCCTAAGAGGCAGGGCAATGCAGTAATTTCATCACAAGTCTTGCTGACCTTGAGGTCATGTCCATGAGCTGAAGATATTCCCTTGACATCTCCAATCTCTCGTCTTGGTCGTACTCAGGGAAGTCTCTCCTAAACTGGTGACTCCAAAGTTCATCTAGTCTGCTGACTGATATGCAATTTTCCGATACCTGCTTCAGTCCAGTTGTTGTACTGTGGGAAGCATCTTTACGGAGAGTCCATTGATGGTACAACCAAGATGTGTTCCTACAGCATATGGGCCGTCATTTACACTGGCAATGACCTGCCAGGGTTCAATAGCTTTGGGCGCGTTAGGACCGATAAGGAGCCCAATCTCTGCATCTGTCTTTGGGATTTTTACCTGCTGAAGGTGGGGCCACTTTTCAACGTCCTCTTGTAAAGGAATGTTGTCAGTTGGCTGTCAATGTTGGCTGTATGTATCTGGGAGCGTCAGAAAATCATTGCAGTCTAAGATGCTCACTTCCAAGCCAGACAATATGTGACTGCTAAAAATCCTTTACTCTCCCATGGTCTTCAGTAAGATGTGTGTTTTTCTGCCTGTGACAATGAGCGCTCTCATTAGCTCCTCAGTGAAGAAGCAGGCCATGCTGCCAGGGTCTAGAAAGGAATAGGTTGTAATGACTGTTTGGCGCTTTTTGGTCTTGACTTGAACTGGAACTATCGATAAGATGCTCTCTGTGTTCTTTGTACTGCAAGTTGGCATATCCATATCTATGAAACCACTTACATTGGACTCACGTAATCACATGATTCCAAATCAGGTTTTAACTCTTTGTTTACAGCATTGGTCTTCGCTTTAATGTGTAACACTGTAGGGTGTGCTTGTGCGCAGACTTGGCAGCTGACTTTCTCCTCACATGATTTACTTATATGACCCTGTTTTAGGCATCTGAACCACACCTTTAGCCCGTAAGAAGTCGATCTTCTCCTTATGAAGACATTTCTTCATCTTCCTGCGTTGTTCAATAGCGTGCTCACTACCGTGACAAAAAAGGCAGGATTTTGGAATCGCTCGTACTCGATTGCCGTTGATTTCACTTACTGACTTAAGCCTTGGAGTCGCCTCCTGGATAGTAGTGATAGTTGCAGCTGTGGTGAAACCTCTCCTGCTCCCACTTGTTCTTTGCAACCTTTCATCCAGTTGACCTTTAGCTTGACCTTTTAAAGCAACGTCATTTATATCACCAAATAGTGGGTGCAAAGCTTCCTTAGCTTGCTGAATGACAAAGTCCACAAGGTCATAAACTTGGCTCTGCCTTTTTTGTCTTTCCTGTATTCCACAAACTAGGGTCCTCCATCTTTCCCTCAGTTTGTACGGAAGCTTAGCAATAATAGCATGCATGTTGGCTGTATTGTCTAACTCTTCCATATACTCCACATCAGCCATGGCATTACAACATCCTGTGAGATAGAGGCCAAATGAGTGAAGGGCTTCTCCATCAGCAGATTTGATGGCTGGCCAGTTCAGAGCCTTGTTGATAACACGCCACTGAAATCTTGCAGGTGCTTCTGAAATTATCCTCCAGAAGTCTATTGGCTTCATAATATCCATGCTTGGGTACCATATGAAGAAAACTCTTTATGAGCTCCCTCGCTTGTCCACTAGTGTACTGTTCCAAATAATGCAATCTGTCTTTGCTGCTCTTTGTCTTGTCCTCTACTCCATGTTCGAATGCTCTGATGAACAGGTGATATTCTAAGGGATCTCCCTTAAACAGGAATGCTCTGAGGGAGCAGGGTTGTTAATTACTGTTGCTTAGTTAACATATCAACAACACCCTGTAGAGTCACTGGTGTCTGCAGCTGCTGCTGAGTGGGTGCATCTGGAGATGTGTGGCCAGATAATAAAAGCAAAGCTTTTATTATCTCACCAAGCTTTTATTATATGTTTGCAGAGGACGTCATATACTGTTAGTGCAGAAGCAAGAGGGCAGAGACGGAGCAAAATGCTACTTAGCTATCTCTTCATATTACAGTACAGGAGATCTATGTTCATCTATCCGCTCATGGGATAGGAGAGGTGGTAAACATTTTTTCCACTAAAATTGCAGGTACCTTTAACTATCGGACATGATGAATCGGGACACACGCAACAAATCCACGTCCGTCTCAGTTATCACCCTGTTAGGAAGTAATCTGTACTGCCAGTGTATGAAATCATTTGTTTGTCGTTACTTTAAAGCAGGCTGAGATCAATGTTTAATTAACACTTGAGCTTTTCTGTTCAGAGACGTATCTCAACTCACACTGAGGTGCGTAGATCAAGAGATTTCCTCCACTCAGAAGCTTTTTGGAACACAAAACTGTGAGAATAAGTTATATAAGTATAAGTATATTTTTTTAATCTTTTTTTTATAGCAATCTGGTTGCTTTTTCTTTGTTCAAATTCAGCAATTATGTTACAGTCTCTAATCACAGTAAAGCACAGATTCTTTGACACTTTCCTAGCTAAAAGTTCGGTAGATGGAGATCTCATTTGGGGGACTGCTATGGTACATTCCAGCCTAGTGCTCTGCTGTCAGTTCATGCCAAGTGACTGATAACCCTACATCCAGGAATGAGAAGGTTTTCTTCAGATCTGGTGGGTCTGTAAGCTTCAGAATGGCGAGCGCTTACACTGGAGCTAACAATAAGTTGGCGTTATATTGGCAGCAAATACCTCTAAACTGTATGCTGTTTGTTAAACTTTAAAGTAGGCTATCTTATCTGTTTGTCATGGTGCTAAATATAGATAACCTTATGTGTCGTTATGTGTTATGTATGTTAGCAGCAGTTTGCTGTATAAGAAGTATTTACGGTATTTGTAAATAAATTAGCCTTTTGGATTTTGTTAGCTTTTAATGAATACGGAAAGCAAAGAATGGGCTCTACCGGTGCTGTGCTTTCTTTTCTCCTTTGCCCTGTTGCCACTCAGACAGGTTGATAAACAGCTTGTTGGCACCGTCCTGACTGCCTCCATGGCAGATGTCTTCTGTCTTGACAACTGAAGGAAATCAAGCCATTTTCCTCAGTTCTTGTATATGCAACCTGTTTCAGAAATAGGTTTTGTTTTGTAATTGTCTTGTAATTCATGTGTGAGGGACTGGAAGGACAGTAGATTAGAGCCAGATCGATGTTTGACCGGAGGACAACAAAAGCTATGACTTGATAGGCTACGCATTGCCCACAACTACATTACTAGGAGACTAATATCTACATGAATCAGCACTGACTAGAGCCAATCAGAGTGCTGTAATATTTTAGGAGGAAACCTGGAAAAATAATACAACATAACTAAACATGAAATGTCTTTTTGTAGAACAGATGCTTCATGCTGCTCACATGCGCCAGTATAAGCTCTCATTCAGATTCTATTGCGGAATCTTGTGGAAAATAATGGACAGTTTCATATTTTGTTTTGAAGTAAGCTTAAAACCTTTCTATATGACAGAGCCTATAGTTAAAAAGTTAAAGTGTAATTACTCTTTAGTTATGCTGCTATAGGCCTAGACTGCTGGGGGAAGCACTGAGCACCTCTCTCTCTCTCTCTCTCTCTCTCTCCCTCCCCCATGCATGTATATCACACCCTGACTTGTTACTAACCATGTTCCCCCGTAGTCTTTGTTTCTGTCCTGTGCTCTCCTCTCTCTCCCTGTCCTCATCCCGCAGGTGTTGAATCATCGCTACTCCATGTTCCTGCAATCCCTGCTGCTGCCATATTTTTATGTACTGCTAATATCATGCATCATCATATGTTCCTGCTTGCATTTGTGTTGAGTATCCTCTCCTCCTGCTCTCATTCTCTCCCTACTCAACTCAGTTTTCCTCTCTCTCTCCCCCTTCTGCGTCTCTCTCTCTCTTAACCCAAACTGTCGAGGCAGATGGCCCCCCACTCTGAGCCTGGTTCTGCCCGAGGTCTCTGCCTCTTAAAGGACGTTTTTCCTTGCCACTGTCGCCAAGTGCTTGCTCATGGAGGGATTTGTTGGGTCTCTTTAAATAATTCTATAAAGAGTTTGGCCTAGACCTGCTCTATATGTAAAGTGCCTTGATGTAACTATGTTATGATTTGGCGCTATATAAATAAATTTGATTTGATTTGATTTGATATGGTTTGCACTTTATTTTAGCAAACTGAGGAGTGGTATTTGAGTTGCTGTGTTTATCTAGGGTCATTTCAAGTGGTTGCAAGAGGTAGCCACTCCACTGAGAGTTTTCTCGCTGCAAGACTCCTGATATGTGGACTGCACAGTAATCCAACAACTCTGAGTATAAGTATAAGTACATAGTCTGAACCTGGCATCGCTGCATTTACTGAATTACACTGATGGATTGGAGGGATTAGATCTAAAAGACTGAATCATCTGCATACACATACATGTAGTTAATCAGATTTCAGGGGTCTCACCCTCCACGTGTCCATCTATTTATCTGTCCATTTATTTATCTATTGCATTCCTCACGAGGCTGTAGTCAGAGTTGGAGTGATAATGCATTCCGCTGTTGTGCTCTGGCTTTTATCACGCATATTTTGCCAAGGGGCTGGAATTAACGGCCATAGCAAGCTTACATATTTACTACAGATCAATTTTGTAGGGGACTGCAGTATGTAGTGTTTACTGCTGCTGGGCTGCAATACGTGAACACTTTTGATGGGAATTGCATCGATTTTTTTCTGTGAGTTGGAGTTAAGGAGGTAGAAAATTGAGGTAACATGTTCAGGCAGAAAGCAGATCCATTGCGGTGTGACCGCTTGTTGAGAACGTATAATGGGGCCAAATCTGGATTCACACAGATTAATTATGTTGAGAAAAAAAGAGTGACCCATTTCGGTCGAACCACTTTGTCTTGTTCTGTGTAGCCATGCAATGTTTACTCATTTCAGATACATTTGATATATTTCTGAAAGCTTAAATAGGGCATATAATTAATGTCATCTATGACATTGCCATGATTCAGAAAAACAAGTGCTTGCTTTTTGTCACATTCAAGTATTTCAGTGGAGCTTTTTATGGTGAGGAAGCAGAATGGCTTCAGGCTAGTTTCATGTTTTAGATTGGAACACTGGTCTTGAATTAAGGAGTGCATAAAAAGCCTCTAATGAAAGCCTAAATTGCTGTTTTTCCAGTTAAACATCTTTGCTAAACAAGAATGAGTAGTAATTCATAAAGTGTGCTGATTCTGCTAATTCACAGTGTTACAATTGCAGCTCCTTATCTATCAGCAGCAGCTTGCACTGCACATTATACCTTGGTTTATGCTCATGCGAATAAATACACTTTTTCACAACATTTTCTTCGGAGGATTCATCGCTGACAGCATGTTTCTGAGCTGCAGCAGCACTCCCACAAACAAGCTGTGATAGCCAGCGAATTCATTCCAAAGGGACCAGTTCTGCTGAAGCTCTTCTGTAATTTTCCTTTCAACATGGTCAATGGATTGCATTGCATTTATATAGAGCTGTTATCCCAAAAGCCCTTCATGGTGCTTTACATTCAGCCACAGCACGCTGTCCAACACCAGCACTGCAATCACGATTCAACCTCCGGCTTATGGCTACTGTCGCCCTGCATGCGCACAAACAGTGCTAATAGGTTAAAAAAAAAAGAGCATTGGTGTCTGGGAAGTCCCACAAAATTGATTCTGTCATCTCCACACTGCTAATTTATTTCTGTATGTGTGTCTGTGTCCCACCCCTTCTCCTCTCCCCCTTCCTGCTTTTGTTTGCCGAATACCCAGAGTTCCCCTCTGTCTTGCACATCTGTGTCAGTCTCCTCTTCCTCTCCCTCCTCACTGACTCCCATAGATGACAGTCTGCCACTTACATTCAGGCCCAAGAGAAGGTAAAGTCCTTCATCACAGAGCGTGAGTTATTCTTGGATTTTGGATTGAAACCGCCGTGCTGTGGACATTTGAAATTATCTGGGGAGACTGTCTCTCTTGCAGCTGTGGCTTTTTCAGAATTGTGATAAACACTTGAAGCCTCTCCATTGATTGTAATCGGGTAAATGAGTTCAAAATATGGAGAAAAATAAAAAAACCCAAAAATGAATCCTAAATGTGATCCATCAGATGAAATTAGCTTTTTATCAAAGCGACTGTCTGTAAAGTCTACCTCCAGCTCAAAGTGACAGGTGACATTTGACCTTCACTGTCTGAAGTATGTGCAGAATCTAAACATATTTTTCAATTTTTTCTAATATTGTTCAAGCTAAAGATGGTTTTGCTGATTCTGATATACATATACATATATATATATATATACATGGCTGAATAACAATGTTTCACAATATGATGGTGTAGTTTTGCATTAATGTCACTGGAATGATGCAGAAATGACATTTTCTACAGTGATGTTGCTAATCTGATGTTGTGGATTACCAACCCCAGGGGATGAATTGATAATCTTAATATGTTAAGCTTGTCATGTGACAAAAACGAACCAGGACAGACGGTGCTGTCTTGCTGTCACTCCTGTAATGAGAGAGTGCAGAGGGACATTGTGGTTCAGCTGCGGTGGAATAGTTGTGCTGCTATCATCCATACTTTACAGTTAGCAGGCATCACATTGTTAGTTCTCAGTTTGAATCACTCTTTAGAAGCTGTCCATCACATAACCATGGCAGGCCGCAAACCTGAAGAAACGCAAGCAGAAGCACAATCATTTTATAACATAGACATAGAATTGATTATGAACATTTTAGGGCCAGGACACACCGAACTGGCAGCAAGAACTAGCGATGATAGAGAGACCCCCCTGTTGTTTCATCTTGTGTCATGTGGGCAAAAAAGTTGCCGTGGATCACACCATCAAGATTTCAGCAGATTCTAAGCCCCTGGCCTGTTGGATGTAGGAGAAGAAAGGAAGAGGAAACCACTTTAAATGGGTGAAATCATGGGTTTTACAGTGACAAGCTGAAGAAGCTTTGCCTTTTGTTCGCCTCTGTTTCTATTTGTGCATTTTCATTTGCTGAGTGATCTATGTCAATGCCCGACTGGCCCCCGTCATCTGGCCAGTCATTGCATTGGTGTTTGTGTGTCCTGGCCCAAAAACAAGGCCTGAATCAACCTGGTGCTTCCCTACAGGTTTTATTCTCAGCACCTTTTAAATAGCTCTTTTGGTTTTCCAAACCAGACTTTCGGCATTTTCATTGAAATTATTTCTAAGTGCAGAAAACAGCATGATAAACTCCTCGTGGAATGTCGACGAGGAGAAATCAGTAGCCGAAAATGAGTAGAACACACTGGTCTGAGAGCAGTAGAGAGAAACCAAATAATTGTTTACATTTTTTGTTAATGTCTATCCATGTTTTCTACTGAATGTAAAAAATAATATAAACTGTTTATTTGATATACGATATCAGTCGGATTGAATCCATCTTTCATATGAAGGAGGATTGTTCATCTCCAATGCTGCAGACAAACAGTTTTAATAAGGGTCTCAAAAGTTATCAGTGAGTGGCAGTAAAGGGTTTTTGTTACCCATGACAGTCCTACTGTTGCCTGAAAAAATGCAACCTTTGGATAGAAATGAAAAAATATAAGCTGTTGAACATAGACCTTGAATGTAATCAGCTGTATCTGTACAACGATGTTTGTTAGTTGAGCCTAGTAAGTATAAACGAGTTTGCGCAGTAACCTTAACTACATTATGTCTTCTCTAATAACCTATTACATGTTGAAACACTGGCCAGAATACTTCAGATGGGGCAATACTTTCTGAAGTCAATACCAGATTTAGCTTTAGTGACTGTGGCGCATACCAGTGCAGTTTACCAGAACACAAAGAAAAAATATTGCCAATATTGTTATTCTACAGTTTGCTCTCTCCTCTCTGTTTTAAGTGTTGCCATGGAGATATGTGCTCTTATAAAGTAACAAAGTCTTGTAAGGAAGTGCTGTGACCTAATGTCAGTGTTTCTATCACAACAACATCCCCTCTCTGGTATTTTGACAGAAGAGGACACCTTCTGTGGTAGAACTCTACTACAAGGTCATTCATTTTCCTGTCTCAGCTGATAAGAGGCATGGCTGTCCATTAATCACTGGTGCTGCTGGAAGGTCAGCCTGCTGATGTCAGTGTTGTGGCTTCTGCCTTCTGTTTCTTTATAGCAGCTTTCTCAAAATTATTGTTGACACATTGATTGGGATCGGCACCAGTGTCATAAATGAGTAACATTAATGTAACCGAGTAGAAAGGACCAGCAGTATGTGGGAAAACCCTCTTTAGAGCATAGAATCACACCCACACTTTCATCCTCCTTTCAGAACATAAATAAACAAACCCACGGAGAAGGAGGGGAGATAAGTAGTCTGCCCTCCTCCCACTCTTCAGCAACTGGCATTCACTTAAATTCTGCTTACGATTGCTCTAGTAAAAGGTCGTCTATTCATTTGAAGGAGACTGAAAATGTTCTGCTCCTTTACTGACCTTGGGTAACTTCATTGTTCCAAGAGCTGTGAATTCCCTTTGAGAGGAGACAGAACAACAAAGGAGTAACTTTTTCCTCATAAAAGCACACATTTTACATTTTACACATTTTATATTTGGGTGAAATAAAATACTTTTCCCCTGTAACTTCTTTGACTCCTTTTGTTGAAGCAACAATATGTAACCCTGACACAGAAAGCATTTAAAATAGGTACTGCAGTCCAAATACAAAACGTAGGAGAAAGCTTTCTCCCCCTGCGCCCTCCTCTCTCCACTCAAAGTACACCCGTGAGGCTTCAGGACCACAGAACAAGGCTGAAACGCTCTCTGGAAAATGTCGAGCTACGAGTCCCACAATGTGAGTTGATAAACCAAATCTTAGCTTTGCAATGTTCATTCAGTTATATCTGAACCAGTTCGCTTACCTGCTTCTACGGCTCGAACACCTGTGTTTTTGCTGGGATAACTGGTGTCATATCTGGCAACCCAGGGGACGTCCAAAACGGGCATGCGGGAGTACCTTAAAACCATTACCTGCTGTGGTCAGAACAAAAACAAACAGTTCCTCCCCAGAATCGAGGGAACTTAAGGAAGAGGAAATACTGGCTGGTGTGTTATTGCCAAAGGAACCAGTATTTCAAATGTCTGATTATTTATTAAGGTTGTTTTAAGCTTTAATACAGTAAATATATTACATATCATTTCACTGTTTTTCTATGTTGATTAGCTCACAAACATCTCATTTGACCACTTAAAGTATTCTACTTTGTAAAGATTTACAGCTATGCATGCATGCATGTCCATAGTAAAGCACTTCAGTTTAAGTGTAATTTTTTTTAAAATCTCATATTAATGCTTAGTAATGAAACTTGGATAATTTTTTTTTAGTTTTTTTTATCTTTTTATTCTGTAATGTGACTAAAATTCACTAGGAGATGAAGGAGGCTTCCAACCGCATGCACACCTGCACAATCATTCGACAACATTTAAATTTTTTCCTTTCCCATGATTTAATATACAAGTGCACTTAACTAAAGTAATCCATATGGGGGTATCAGTGCTATTCCTTGCTGGTCTGCTTTGATCTCATTTAAAATGGAAATTAAGTAGATGGTGAGTGCAGATGGTGGGTGACTTGAAAGCCAACAACGCGAGCTTCAGTGTATCTCACCAAAGAGCAGAGATGGAGTTTGGGCTTTATTGACACATGCAATGATTGAGGCACTGGATACATTGCTCCAGTACACAGTTAGGTTGGAAATTTTGGTTTAATGTTCTATTAAACAAGTGACATATGTTGCCACTGTTTGTGACTATAATTCCTTAATTTATATTAACGGAAAAGTTATTTTGTCAGCATCAAATTAAGCTTAACATTAAAGTAATTTCAAGGAGACAGGGTTGATCATTGACCATTTGAGTTTTCCGTATGATCCTTCTGATTAGTAATTGAATTTTACGACATTTATGACATTTTATGCTGACGACACTGTTATTTTCATATGTTTATGATATAAAGAACTGAAATTATAGCTTTGCAAATTAATGAGCTGGATAGAATCTAAAGGATTACTGGTCATCCCAGTTGCTTTAAAATGTATTGTTTATGTAAATTCTCTATTCTCTCTTATATCATGTGACGGACAGCCTATCCTTTTTAAACGGAGGGAGATGAGACAACAAATGTAGGAAGACTTTGGAAAACCAGTGTTCATTTTTCTCTCCATCTCTTCGTGTCTGGCAGCAAATCCTGTGCCTCTGTCTTTGTGGAGCGATAAGAAGGCAGATGGTTTTAATTTCCCAGTTTAGATTAGGACAGGTTATTGCTGTAGGCATAAATACAGAGTAGAAAAAGGCTTTTTCTTTTCCTCTCCATGTTTGTAAACTAAATGATTTTCTGGTAAAATTAAGTTTAATTTTCAGGAAAAGTGCTGCCAGAAATTTCTCTTTAACTAAACATGGCCATATCTCTGAATGAACCCCTGGTTATTATTTTCCTGTCTAACACTGATGATGATGATGTGAAATAAAATGGGGGTTCTTAAACAAGCTTTGCACCCGAGCTTTGAAGAGTGGTGCCAGTTCATCAACATTCTTTCATCTTCTCCTCTCCTCTCATCTATATTTATCATGCCAACCTCACTGGCAGTGGATGACAGCATGACAGTGGGCCAACTGAGCCGGTTCTCAGCTGGCCTGCTGTCAGCCAGTGTGTGCCATCCACACACACACCTTGATTTAATTCTCTCCGAGTTTAAAATAGATTTTTTTTGACCTGCATAATTCACTGGTTTGATTGGGATCTAATGCAGTGCTCTACTCTATTTGACTTGACATTTCCAGTTAAGTGCAAACATTTTTTGATTTAAACAGATCTAAAATTTAATTTCAAATGTTTTAAAAAAAACAACCCCAAAACAATTATTTTTAATAACTGCAGACTGTTGGTATCTTGCCAATTCTAAACCTCCACATGCATCATTGAAACCGTGCATCTGGTGAAAAATCACGGGCCAGTGACTTCGTGTGTTATTAGAACCCCTCTTTCACTTTTTGCCTGTCACTGAACACCGCCCATCATGAGTTTATGATGATGTAGTGTAAAGAGAGGGAAGGTCTGAATGTTGAAGAGGTTTGGAATGGTGAACGGCTCAAACAAACAGTGGAGCTTGACTTAGGAGATCAGGGTTCATGTTTTGTGTTAAACTACATTACAAGTTGACTGTAAGTTATCTAAAGGTTTGAACCTACATGAGCACCACAAGTTACATGATACACATAACAGAACGCAACTGATTTTAACCCAAACCATGATGTTTGTCTTTCCTAAACTTAAGTCGTTTCAAACAAACTGACCATTTTTGAGAATATCGTAAGGAGTCTGAAAAAAGATTAGACTTTCACACCTCTAGGCTCTGTATTCAGGCTTTACTAACATCTACCCCTTGACGATACATTTTGGCCAATCGTGATTCCTTCCAGACAGAGGGTGCTCCTTCTGACTGTTCTACAAAGGTATGCAGATGCACATGCATGGGTCCCCATAGATGGTGAGAATTATAACGGTGGACATCCCAACAGGAAAAGTTGCTCTGTCAGCATTATCAGCAGCTGTGTACACAGTAAAACAAGCCAAAGAAAGTGCGGCCAACATGTAAGAATTACTGTCAGAAAGGGCTGGGCGGAGCTATGTAGACTAGAAACAAAGACGGGAAGGGTGACAGAGTTGCTTCCACAGATTCTTATACTTTATTCTCACAAGCTTTAAAATCTTACCTGACATTTGAAAAACTTAAAATGTACAAAATGGCAATCAACCCTTAAATCGACCTGCTGTTCACACATTCTCCCATTTCACACTGATTGTGCTGCCAGTTTTTGAGACTATTTGTTGCCAAAAGTTTTAATTTATTTTCAAATTGGAGCATTACTTTAACAAGAACCATGTAAGATTTATTTCAAATTCAGAGAAGAGCTTTTTGAAAACGCCATTAAAATGTTAATTTGCCAGCACAATGGTCATCCTGCACTATGAACCTTCAAGTAATCAATTTCTGTTTTTTGTAAGTGGAATTGATGTGATTGTATCATGAAGGGGGTTTAATCCATGCAGCACAGGCCACTGCCAGGAAGGGCTCTTTTAGCATAGCTTTGAGTGTGTGTGTGTGTGTGTGTGTGTGTGTGTGTGTGCGTGTGTGTGTGCGTGTGTGTGTGTGTGAGAGAGAGTAAAAACAGATTTTGTCTGTAGGACTCCAAAATTAAAAAGAAATAAGACATCTTAAAAGCCAGACTGTGACTGATTTGATTATTGCTTTCTAAATGTTTTAGAATTTACAGGCAATGAAAATGGCACATGAAACATTGACACTTTCATTCATCTGTTTTTCATAGCTGCACTCGTACAAATGAAAAACAGTGGCGTCAGTGCAAATGGCAGCTCATGGTTTCCGAAGAATGCACTGACATTACTACAGTACTGTACAGTCATAGTCTGACGAGGTTTTCTGACTGACTTTAAATTTAATCTGGGTAGATGAGAAATGTAGTTGCTTTGTGTTGAAATAAATCATTGAAGTCAGATACAGAGCCTATAAATCCATCTTCTCTGCAGAGTCATTGGGGGAAGATGCTGCTGGAAAGCTGTTACTAACAAGTTGTCTCCAATAGTGCATGCTGCTCTGCTGTGTTTAAATTCTTAAGTTTCTGCATGTTTTCTTCAAACGTAAAGACTAAGCAAGTCAATATTTGTACTTAAAGGGGAGCACCAGTATTTTTCAACCTAAGCCCCCCCCCGCTTCTTTTAGACTCCAAAATTATACAAAATCCATCTTTTTTTTTTAGAAATTACTCCAATGAAGAGTCACTCGGACTGTTAAACTCAACAAGGCTGTGCAATACAACAGAAGTATTTTTTCCCCCACCAACAACACACAAAATTGCAATTGCATTATTGTTATTGGTATCATGGAGTAAATATTTACAGTGACTCACCTGTGTGTTTTTTACTCAGTAACTGTAAAGATACAGTATAAAACTTGCGTTTGTACAGAATGCATGTGCCTCACACATCAACAGTCAGTTGGTGAAGAGGCACTGTTTTCCAAAGCTTTCTGATGTGTGTGAAAAACAAACAGGTTCATGTAGATTTAGATTTAGATTTAGATTTTAGATTTTTTAAACTATGTATTCCATGCTATATCAATCAGCTAAAGAATCAGACATTACTTTGGAATATAAATCTATTTGAATTTATTTGCGTTTTGCGAATATCTTTTGTGAAGAGTCCCTTTTGACAGGTTGAGACTGGAATGCACTGTTAGCAGAAGTAGAATATCTTTACAGTTACAGAGTCAAAAAGAGGTATCCACTTCATGTTACCAGAAACTTGCAATAACATTTTGAACAAAGTGGTGGAAAAAGAATCCCAGACGTTTTGCCTTGTGCAGTGCCGTTGCAGTGCATAGCTATTTATGTTCCCAAACTCAAAGGTCCTAGGAACCAAACTCCATGCTTGAGCAATTTTCCAAAAAGATGTATTCTGTGACATTTTAGAGACTGAAAGACCTTGAAATAGGGGTTAGGTTAAAAAATACCAGAGTTCTCCTTTAAATATTTCTCAAATAACTACTCATATGCCACTTTCAGTGTTAAGTTTGGATATATATATATTTTAGGATTTTAGTGAACATAGTTCTAAAATAAGAGTTAAATGAGCTATGTCTCTCTACAGTTAGCAGTAGGCTGACTCAGAACTAAATTTAGAGAGGGAGTGGTAGGCTAGCCTCAAATGCTAGCACTCATTTATGTGAATCCTGTTGGTTTTACAGAGTCAAAAACATTACTTATAACTTGACTTGTTTGCCCATGAGCAGTTGATGTGAAGTTATTACTTCAGGATTAAGCCAAACTAGCTGTTTCCCCACATTTCTAGTATCTGCCAAGTTAAACAAAACAGATACAGAATTGAACTTTATTAACTGACAGAGGTATCTGTCTTCTCATCAAACACTTGGCAAGAAGCAAACAACTTTCCAAAAACTCGCACAATTTCTTCAAATTCATCAGGTGGCCAAAACATTTCAAGGGAATTATAATGCTACTCTGTGTAATTTGGGACAGTTGTTTGCTACGACATTTTTACAGTGATAATGATGTGATTAGTTTTTCTTTACACTGCATTTGTGCCAAATAAATGAATAAATAAAATCGGGTTATACTGCTTTAAAAAGTTGGGCTAAGTCACCCTGCTGATATATTATCTGCTCTCTGTAAATCTGGACTGCTTTTGACTTGGCAAGCTCTAACATAGCAGGATGAGAGATACACCAAGCTGCTATAATTCATTTTCTGTTGTGAGTCACTAAACCAAATCTCTCACTCTCACTCACTGCTGATGCCAAACAGAGTGTGTTCCCGCAGTTCATGAAGCAGGCAGAGTAGATTGAAGATCAGGACCCCACCCCACCCGTAGGGAATCCAGCTGCCAGTTTGTTGTTACACGGTTATTTTCATCACCTCCTTCCTGATTGTGGATATGTAATTAATGTTGCAGAGGTACAGCAGTTGGTATGAAGTGCACGGTCTAATTGTCATCATCACATGAGAAATACATTTCTGGCAAGAATGAAAAGCAGTATGCAAATGTTGACAAGAATGTTAAAGCAGTACTAATGAGCAAAATCTGCTGACATCTGAGACACTACATTGATTTGGAGTGTATATGCATCTGTGCGACAGCTGCCGACTAGCCTGCCACCTCTGCACCGCAATGAACCTGACTGGCAGATGGAAACTACCACGGCCCTCCTTAAACTTGGGAGCCACTCGCTGGCCTGCATTCATGCAAATTTCACTGGGAAAATATAGGGGATTGCTACGATTATTCTATTACTCGTTGTGGATGTCATTACTTGAGAAATGTTTCACCGCTGGCGTAACTGCGCATTGCTCCCGTGTTGGATTTGGCTACAACAGTTCAACTCAGATGATGTCACATGCGCCATAGCAGCCATGAGCAGGAAAAGGGATGTCTGGAAATACTTTTACAAAAAAGGTGACAGTACCAACGTGCAGTGAAGATAGGTAGTTTTAAACTTGCATATCAGAGAAATAGTAGTTTAATGCTTAACCACATACTTTTTAAACACAAGGAGAAACCAGCAGACAGACAACTGGTAGTCCAGTATCGCATCATTTCTTAGCCCTGTTAGCACACGCCATTTTGGTGATACCAGAGTGGAGATGATCAGCCTGTTAATAGCAAAAATGGGGACTGGAGATATTCTCTAATTAAGTTTTGTGGAAAGAGAAGGTTTCTGCGAGCTGTTGGTGCCACCATCTCAGCAAACAACAACACCATGAGTGGAAAAGATGTGGGCAGCCGGGCAGGACTGGAGGCTGATTTTCAATGTGTCGACATGGTGGCTGCTCCTGCAGACTCCCAGACAGCTCTCACCACGGAATCGTATGCTCTGCTGCGTTCAAGATTTTAAGATTTTAAGAGCTCTGCAATTTTCTGCATGTTGCCTGCAAACTATAAAACTGACCAAGTTTTTTTGAAAATTAGTTTAA
>KV751334.1:5728827-5743972 GCA_001698575.1 Mola mola | reverse complement strand
TTATCACTCACAACTGACATTTAAAGACTGCTGCCCTAAGGACAGGCAATAATGATGAACAGCACGCCGCAGAAAACTCAGTGGAGCACCTGACAGCTGCAGAGAAATGAAGGCATATTGGTGAAGATGTGTGTCTGCGTACTTTTGAAACTGCAGCCATATAACCCTTGATTTAGTAGCCTTCTGTTTAGTAAATTGTAGGCTAGGTCAAGGACGTCCATTACCCTGTGTCCAACTTGAAGCTTCATTGGTTTTGCTTATGTTTGTGAATTCTCTACAAGAAGTTTGGTTCTGTGCCAAATTGTAACTGTTCTTCCTCATTAACCTCCATCTGATAAGCAACATCTGGTTTTAACCTTTATATAATCCAGCTGCACATTCTGCACGTATATATACTGTATATGAACACAAACACACATTTTATACGGCGGCTTAGGGTATGTTGATCTGTTGACCTGAACGCTATAAACAATAATAAATAAGAAAAACATTCATTTTATTTTGCATGGGTGCAATCCGTGAGTGCAGCTGATGTACGCTGCCAACCGACCACCAGTATACCAACTTTCATTTTTCAACGTTAAATACAATAATAATTACCCGTTTATTTATTGCTCAGTTCTTAGACATGTCAGTAGTCTTACAACGTTCTCTGGAATTTCTTTACTTTATTTCTTTTTCTCAGTCTCAAGTATGTGATCTTTAAAACCAGGTTGGCTACTTGATTTCAGCTGATTCCTGCCGGACAGGAGCTTGTGTGCTCATGATGTATTTATGTTGGCTGTTGTGCATGAGATGCTATTATTGGACAGCCCCACATGAGGCTTATTGTCAGGGGAAAGGAGACGCAAGAGGAGAGCTGTGGGAAGAAGGGGACTAAAAGTATCATTGTCATCTTCAGAACTGAAAGCTGTGATGATGACAGCTTTCAAAGTCTTTTAGTCTTTTGCTGTAATATCTTATTTGATGAATCAGTTCAATTCAGAGGAAATTTTCTTTGCGCTGTGACTGCTCTGAGAAGTCAAGAAATCCTGGGAAATGCTTTTCTGTCTGTGTATGTGCCTTAGAAATTCTTAAATTCCCTTTAGTAGAGAGGGCAGGAAGTGATTTTAATGCCTTGAGATGCAGGAAAAGAGGAGCATATGGGTTTGACTTTGTGACTCCTAAGCAGCTTGGGATTGTCAGGCTGTGCCCTGAGCAGTTTCACATCTAAAGCTGAGAGTTTCTCGACCATCACTTTCAGACCCTCTTTTTGTTCTGCTTATCTGAGAAGTCCCTCGCATCTCTAAAAGCCTCTAGCAGGGAAGCCTTCACTAGATTTTTCCTTTTTTGTCGAAAACCTATCACTGTCAAGAATTCTGTGTACATTTTTCCTTTGCTCTGCTTCTGAGAAATTTTGCAATTCAGAAAGTTCGGTTCAGTTGAATGTTCTTAAAGTTTACAAGGCTTTTGGGAAATGTCAATCCCAGGAGAAGAAGTAGATGAGGCTGATTGAGAGAAAGAAAGGGAGGATATTTTCCACTGACTTATGAAGATAGCCCATCCTTATAGTCTATCTCTTTTTTTAGCCACTGTTCCCTGGATTTTAGTAAATGTGCTGAAATACAAAGAAACACATTTCACAAATGTAAACCTAAATTTCTCTCGATTTATTATTCTTTAAAACCCCATCAGGGTAACAAAAAACAAAACAAAACACAAAAACATAAGAAACAGTGGATAGCACAGTCCAGCCAGGATCGGGATACACTAAAATAATTGTTCTAACTTAAATTTAAGGGGAGAAAAAAAACACTAAGTGGAATAATCTCATCCCACCACAACAACACTTCAACTCAAAACATTCTTGGATGCTTAAACAGGGAAGTCTCTATTTTTAGCACGCTAACATGGTAACAGTCATTGTCCTGCGGGGCGTCTTTCAAACTGATTCTCTGCTTTGTAAGCACAGCACTTCAAAGAGAGTTACACCTTCCTGTGCAGCAGCACGTTGAGCTTTGGTCCTTAAAGCACTCTGCTGGCTCCAGGTCTGCTCTTCTCTGTCTTTGCCTCTGCTGGAGGGCAACCGAAAGAATCAAAATATTTAGAAATGAACACTGAGAAAACCAAAACCTCTATTCAGTCAAAACAATGTTGACCCAAATGATTTCTTCAGCCTGGTCACTTATAGCCTGCTTTGATCCACTGGGCAATTGTGTGGACATGCTTTTCCTCACACATTTGTCTGAAACTTGACAACTTAAACAAGGTGAAAGCTGTTCTACTGGAAGAGACTTCCAGTGTATAGATCGAGTGACTGTAGATTTATTGAGATCTTTCTTCTCTGTGTTTCCCCCATTTTTCCATGGCTGGATGTCCACTTTGACCTGTCTTGACGAGAGAACGCGTGCCAGTGATTTGATCTTGCGTGAATATTCCCAGTCCAGATAAAACAACACTCATGGTTAGAGACTTTATGCAGATATTCAATTGTTACAAGTAAATAGATGTCCAGTTTTGATATAGTAAAAGTATCACTGTTTTCAGGGAAAAAGTAGTGAAGTAGAAGTAGAAGTTGTTGGTGACACAGCACTTGAGATTTCTGTCTGTGCAAAGCGCAACATAAATACATTTCTTCTTCTTCTAAAAGTTGTAAAAGACATGACAGATGATGTGTCCACAGCTGTGCTAGTTTCTCGGTGGGCTTTGCACAGTGGGTTTTTCGAACGTAAGGCAAACACCTGCAAGCCAACAGTTTGCAGCTCTTCTTCTAGCATCTTGAACAATTACTTCATATTTTATTTTACAATGAACGCCACGATGTGACATGCTCCTGCAACATGCTAACACAACGCAACAGATGGAGTTCAAATTAGGCCCCAGGGGAATAAGCTGAGGTTTTCACTGAAATGTTTTGTTATCAACTCAACAGAAAACCTGAGACAGAGTTGGTCGGATCTTTGCCCTTCTTGTTTCTCTGCAAATACAGATATGAGCTTATTAGCATTCAGTCAGGACACAGGCCACACGCCCATCATTAATACGACTTCTGTGCTCATCCGCTCTGAGTGGGAAGAGAACGAGCCAACGGTCTCAGAGAGAAGTGTGTTTTGTGGAAATGTTTTTAGCTTGAGGGAAACCTACTTTATATTCTGTCCAGCCATCAGCTCACTAAATGACTTCTCATTTTGTTTCTTCACAGTCAATGCCTGGATGATGAGAGGGTTGTCAGGTAAGCACATCCATCCATCCATCCAGCCACTAAAATACACCGTAAATACATTTAATAGCAATCTATAGGACACAGAAAAGCTGTGACAATGAGCCGTAGTAAAACTGACCTTTCCAGTGTTCCAGTATCATGCTGGGTAGAAATGAAATTCATGATGCAAAGTGTGAAAAAATTAGACTTACACTATATGACAGAACATAATGAGACAAGGCAAAATTAGAAAAAAAGCTGCATAAACAATGCAAGAACACACATCACTGACCATTTTTGTCATGTTTCATTCAGCCGCTACATCAGATGTGACGCATAAAGCAGGTGCATGACCTATTAATGCACTGCTCTCTTCTTCTTTGTCTCTTCTCAGCTGCTGACAGTTTCAACATAGAGCCCACCAGCATGTTGCCAAAGAAACTGTGCAACGAGTCGCAGCTGCAGTGGGAGGTGGAGAGCTGCGGGGAGGACTTCAAGAGGAACATGGGTCACATAGATCCACAGCACTGGTGCAACCTCACACACTTCATCAGGTATGATTGGATGTGGTGGTTAATCATTGTGCATATAAAGCCAGTCTGAGTAACATCTGTGTAAATGTTAAAGATGGAAATTCATATTGATGTAAGCAAAATGAATATTGTGAGTGGAAGCATATCAGGAGGACTTAACAGAGGGAAGAAACAAACAATGAGTATGCCAAGTGTGCAGTTTGCTCACTATCACCATTTAACACAACAAAGCTATACACAATACGATGGCACATGGCAAGTCAAAATGTTAGAAAATAAACTGCTTCTTTTCCCCTCCGTACGCTCAAAATGTTGTAAATCTACTTTACATGTCGATTTCAACTGTAATAAATCTGCACACTGGAAAACAGAGAGAAAGGTAGGAAAAAATACAGAATGTACAAGCATTTTTCCTACATTCTACAGTTAAGGTAAAGAGTAATGAAAAAAATAAGTGTGTAAAATCCATACTGGAGTAATTTAAAGTCATTTAAATCCTCAAAGACCAGATTTCTCCCTTCAACTGTTGATTGGAAAAGAAGAGACTGCGTGTAGCTCTCAAGTCGACAAATCAGCGGGTTGACGGTGTTGGTGGGTAATCATTGAGAGCAATCCCTGCTGCCTCCTACATGTGTGCATTTGTTTTCACTACACATAGCAGACGTGTTCATTTAGACACACACACATAATTCAGTTGCAATTACGGCATTTATCAGTGCCTAGCCTGATTTTTTATATCCCCAAAATGGATTATCAGCACTCCTACTCCATCCTCATGTTCTTCGGGAGATTTCAGCCCAACAGCGTGGGGATAACTGTACTTTTATACACTCTGTTCTCTGCTATGAAATGGTTTCTTTATCATTACAATGTAAAATTGGCTTGGAAAATTCTGCTCTTCGGCCGAAAATGACGAGTTGATGCAGAACATAGTAGGAAATATCCTCTACAGGATGTGACACATGTTCTGTGTACGTTAGTCATCTGGTGACAATGGTTTGATAAATGATTCGCTATCAGGACTGAAAAGAGGAAGCCGTTTTAAAATTACTGTGAGGCATTTTGGTCATTTTGTGTGCCAAAAAAAGAAGTGAATAATAAAACACATTTAGACGGTGAAGGCCTTCCATGTTTTTCTTATCTTTGTTTCTGAAGCACTGTTGTCTTGCTGTCTGAGTGCTCTCTCTTTGTGCTTTGACTCATACTCAGTCCTCCACTGCGCTCTCAAAAAATGCTTTGTCAGAGAGCCTGTTATCCATCTCAGCCTCCTGCGGCTGCCCGGCTGGATCTCTGTGGATGGGAGAACAGCTGAAGTTTCGCCTCCCGAAAGGAGAGCTGTTTTCAACAAGCATCTGGGCTGCGGCCACCCATCTGTATCTATCTTTATCCCAATTTCACCTCATTCCTTCCTCTCACCTTTGGCCTCTCACGTTCCTTTCTTTAACTGCAGAGCCAGGAATGGAGGGAGAGATAGAGCCAAGAGTCAGGGTTGTTGCGCAATAATAAACACATGGGAGATTCGAATCAGCCTCAGAATAATCATTTGTCACATATTAGCAGGCAGTAAGTTAATGATTCTGGGAAGATCAGTTCTCTGTTCATTCCATTTTCTATTTTTTTTTTCTCGAAGGTCTGTCAGAGCTGCGTGTTTTAAGAACCATAGTGGTTCACGGTGTTTCACACTGATTTATTTCGGTATGTATCAATTGAAGCAAAAGCAAAATGATTGATAAAATGAAGCTACATTAAGAATTCCATGTCAAACAAACACATGAACCAGATGGCTCTCTGTAGCATTATGGTCCACATAGACATCTACACAATTATTTGTCTACTGACTGATGTGGAGACAGGGGACCGTAAAATTAAAAATTGTAATTTTAAAATAAAAAATCTACTTTTTAACCCATTTGATTCAGGAGAATGCCGTTATATTTCAACTTAAGTGTATTTCTTTTTGTCTTTCTTTTTCTTCTTAAATTTAATAAAATACATTTTTTTTCTTTTTGAAAATTACTCCAGTATGGAATACTGGATCGTTTAGCTCGTTAAGGCTGTACAATACAACAGCACGAGACAATCAGAATGTTGGAAATCAATTTCTCTTAGTCACCAGCTACACTCGAAATGTTGAGTCATGGACCACATGCAGTAGATACCGACAATGAAACACGTGTGTTTTTGTCTCAATAACTGCAAAGATACTGTATAAAACCATGTTTGGACATAGTCCACCATTAAACACTTACCTGAATGACTAATTATATGTTTATATATTCCATGTTTTTCCAACCTTTCTCTACTTCCTGACGTGATGGTGAACCCCAGACATGACCAGTCAGTTGCTAAAGGCGTTCTGTTTTCTGATGTTTTCCGATGTTTAAAAAAGACAAAAGTTAGCCATCATAGCCTTGTCAAGCTACGATCCTGGTGAACAAAAAAAGCTATATTGTTTTTAGAATCTACAAGACCCAGAAATAGGGTTCACAATTGGTCAAAAAAGTGAAGTTTTCCTTTAACTTTTGACACAGCTAACGCTTGGTAAGTTTTAGGAACCTACCAGTCAGGTTGGGTTTCACGAGATGGGACATGAACTCTGGGCTGATGGTGAAATTTGTGTTTGTGGCCTACAATTCAGTCCAAAACTCTTCTACTCTTCATTTTCCTTTTCACTTCATCCTTCATCCTTCATCTAAGTGTTTTTCTGGCTTTCAACTAAATTTTTTAAATTGCTCTCCCAACACAGCAGGCTGCAGTTTTGAGTAAAAAGCACTCAAGAGTCTTCTGCACACTACCAGCCCACCTCTAAGTGACAGACAAAGCTGGCTGGTGAATACAGCTGTGTCTGAGTCAGTCCAACAAGCTTTAGAAATGAAAATGGAGCTAAAAGAGAATGAATTTTACAGAAAAACATATGCATTGTTATTTTTTCTCCTTATCCGCTGGAAGTGTATATCAACTATTCTCTATTTTTACCATTGTGAAATAAGAGGTATTATCATAGAGGGTATCAGTGCCAGTCACAAAGATTTCTCATTTTCTCTCAGTTGCCTTCTCTCTTAATAAAGAGCATAGAGAGACAGCTACAAAACAATATTTATTATAAAGTAAATTAATATGCGTGTTACAGTTACCCTGTAAAGGGTGTGAGAGCGGACCCAATGACAGCACAAATCTAGACTGGCACAGTTCAGAACTTTATTTACATTGTTCACAAGTCCAAACAGAAGACAATCAGGAAGCCTGGTCGGTGAGCACGGTCTAAGTTCAGAATGGGGCAGGAGTCTCCGGACAGGAAGTCCAGGCAGACAGCAGGCAGACAGCAGGCAGATATGGAACGGGCAGATGCAAAGTTCAAAGACAGAAGGCAGGTCAGGTTACCGGGGCAGAGACGAGGAGACGTGGTCAGGGGCAGAGGGCAGGTCAGGTACCAGGTAATCCGTCCGGAACAGAGTGCTGGAGAGTAGTGCATGACGCGACGACAATCTGGCAAAGAGTGAGTGTGGAGGAGCTGGTTCAAAGGAGGCTGGGTAATTGATTGCAGCTGGGAGGCACAGGTGAGTCTGATGACCTTAATGAGGACAGGTAGTTAAGCAGGTAGTGTAGGAGTAGTTGAGGGGAAAACCAGGAGCAGATTGTGAAATACCCTGACAATATTAGTCCGAATTTCTGCTCCGAATATGACGATGGTCCAACTGTGGGCTTCAAGAATAATATCCTTTATGTAATGGAGTTCACAATACTTAACCATAAACCACTGGTCTGAAAGGATGAATTTGTGACATGTTAAGTGTTCTTCTAACCGGCCTGCAAATCATGTGACGAAAGCCAAAAGCCTGCTGCACTATGTGTAACCCGAGCAACCCTGTTGGCTGTGTTGGATTTCACAATGAAGGAAAATTAATTCAAAGATGCCATGATCCTTAACGACACATTATTCCAATGAAAGATCAGACAGTCATAAGACAATTGTGTTTTTCTGAATAGAGTTGCTTTTCAGAAGGCCGTTGTTTTTCTTTCCATCATGCAGCATAACACAAAGCATCATGTCCATAAAGTGCTATCAAGTGTTGTTCTGGTGTTCAGGTGTGTCTGAAGTGCAGGATCAGAATCAAAATCAGAAATACTTAATTAATTCCATTAATCCCCGAGGGTTGGTTAAAGGATGTGTCGCCCTTTGCCATTTTCTTCATACTGTCATAGTAGTGCTTATCTTTTAAAACAAAAAGATATAAAGAGGGATTTTAAGTCAAAACCACCTTGATGCCACACTTATCAAATGTGATTTTAAGATGTGAACAAAGATGGCTTCATGTAGAAGAATATAGACGCACAGCACGACTTGCCTTTCTAGGAATTCTGCTTGCGTGAAACCATATTTTCATGACAGGAAAGATTCATTCGGGTGTTTGTGAGTTATACATCATTTTACATGATTTTCTCAGAAGCTGTTAGCCTCAGAGCCTGGACGAGGGGCGATGAGAAGGTGAGGGAGCCAGAGGAAGGGAAAGACACAAGAGGAACCAGAGTGGTGAGAAGGATCGAGCTTGGAGAGCAATGGGCCCCATGTTTAAACATGCACTGACCCTGCCAAGCTTCCTCTACTTGACAAATGAGCCGCGCTGCTCTGCAGTGAGAGCTGTTGGCCAAACACTGTTATTGTTTGAAAGAAATCGGGACGAGCTTGTTAGTACACACAATAAATGGTTTACTGAAACCACTAAGACACTGTGAGTGTGTGCGTATGTGAATGTATAAACAGCACTCATTTATCTTTAACAACATATTGATTTTGTGCCCTTGAGCAGTTGGGCCTCCATGTTTGTCACACTGGAACAGGGGAACATTGCTGTTGATCTATCTAGACCTCTGCTGAGAGGAATCTCAGCAGAGCCTCTTACTTCCACTAATGACAACTAGAGAAATTGTATTTCTGGTGGAAATGTATGTGGAAGCCGAATGCTGAAATGAAACTGAATTTGCTGAATGGTGAGCTACAATCTAAGTTGACGTCTTTTAGGTTACATAAAACCCTTCACCCATCATCAAATAATTTCACAGGTAGGGATGGGTATCAAAACCTGATTCCAAATTAGTCGCGGTTCCCAAGTTTCAATTCCACCGGAATCATTAAGAAATTTTAATTTCAGTTCCACCAATCGATTCCAAAATCTGACAACATGAGTCTGGGTAAAGTTAGAGCGGTACACTATCATGACCGTAGACACTTTCAAGTGTGGCTTAATTTTGTTAAAAAAGGTGAGGAGTCAGACTTTTCACAGTGCAACACCTGTGACAAATGTATTTCGTGCAGAGGAGGGTGGACTACAAACATGGCGAAACACCTTCGCAAGGTGCAGGTGTAACAATCAATGAATGCACCGTGTTTGACGTGTTGCGCCAGCTTCTCTCCTCCTCAGTTGCTCTCCTGCCTCAGCAAACAGTCAGCACCTCCTTGCCAAGTTTAAGCTTTGGTTAACAAGACAAGACAAAAATACTAGTGATTAGTGGACAACAAGATATTCAGGATGATGTTATTCTCTCCATCTGCTCTGCCAGAATGTGAGTGACGAGCTCAGACTGAATGTCAGTGTTAGTATTTTCCTGCTCTGTGTCTGTGTGGGAACAGGGAGCTGTGCTTCAGGAGTAACTCCTTTACTTTCAGCAGCATCAGTGAAACAGCACACAGCAGAGTCCACCTCGGTCTGGAGAAGCTACAGCTTCATTAATTGACAATTTAGCTTCTTAAATACCATTTAACATACTGCTGTACTGCTAACCACTGCCCAATATAATGAAATTTACACATCTAAAGTTCGCTAATTAACATTGAGACACATGAGATTTATGACAGTGTTCACTTGTTTAATTCTCAGCGGGAAAGTAAATAACCCTGTTTATGAAATGTTGAACTGCATTCATGTAGCTACGTTCTTACTTTTAGCTTGAAACCCAGCATTGAATACAATGTTATGTGTTGATGTGTGTGTCTGTTTTGAGATACAGATCAGTCAGTCAGCAGATGTGTATTATGCCATCTGCTATTCCCTACAGTCATGCTCATGCATGCTGTGTTTTGATCACACACGCTTAAAGGCTCTGACACATGAATTTTGTATTTCTTTCTCTGTCTGTTGCTTTCTTTATCCCCCAAATATTCTCTTTGCTGCACTTTTCTCAAGATCTTTGCAATGGGATAAGGCTATCTTAAGATTTGATGTTTGTGTGGAATGAAAAATCCTTTTTCAACTCACTTTTACAATTTGTTTAATAGAAAATGGAATTACCATGAGTCTGTATCTGTTAAATCTGGAGTTAATATCCCATATTAAGACAACTACATCCTGCTCCTTGCCATAATATTTTTCTTCAGACACTGTAGGTTTACATGAGTTCATCTGTGAAGCTTTTCATCACATTACCGACAACTTCATCAGCGCTTAAAGGTCCAGTGTGCAAGATTTAAGGTTATATTTGAAAACATATATTATAATCTTCGTAACTTTGTTTAGATTAGTGTGTAATCACCTTAAAAAAAGAAACACACACACACACGTAAAACATAGTGTTTATGCATCTTAACATAATCAATTTATTGTTAAATGGGAGCGAGTCTCCCTTCTGTCAACGACACCATCTTTTGCCACCATTGCTAGTGAAAGGTGACAGATGGAGGAGTTTTTTTTTTTTGTCCCAAGCTTGTTAACTTATGTTACTCTGTGCACGATCATACATAGATGGCCACCTTAGTTCTCCAGTGTTCTTGGGCAGGGAGGGGGCAGTTAGACAGCGTTGTGTCACTTGCATTCCACTACCTCACTACTAAATGCTGCTAATTTTCACACAGTGGTCCTTTAATTTATCTTTCGGGTTTACCTAGCGATTTCTAGGAGTCACCACAGCTCTGCATCTTCTTCTCTCACACCAACTATCTGTATGTCCTCTCTCACCACATCCATGAATCTCTTCTTTGCTTCCTGCCAAGTAGCTCCATCTTGAGCATCCTTCTACCAATATATTCACTGTCCCTCCTCTGCACATGTCCAAACTTTCTCAATCTGGCCTCTCTAACTTTGTAGATGACCCATATGTGCTATAAAGTTTGGCAGGTTGAAACATTATTCATTATGACTTAATATTCCTGGTAATGGTCATTGTGTGGATTAATTCAGCATCTACAATTTTATCTTTAAAGGAATTTTTACTATTTATACATATACTTACTACAAAAAGTAAGGACATTTTTGTTTGGTCAATTATTTATTTGTTGTAACAATGCTTCTTGGCAATAAATCTTATACCATTGGAAATTCTGTTTATTTCCCTTTAAATGGTGCCATATATGGAAGGAAAAAAACATTTGTGGGATGAGCAGCAGAGTTGAGCATGTGGGTTGGGCCCATGAAAAACTTGCCAAACGTTCTCTGCCCACACCTACAAACTAAGTTGTAACAAAGGTTATTAAATGAACATGGTAGAGTAAAAGTACAATATTGGCTCAAAAATGTAATGGAATAGAAGGTTACAGTTAAGTACCTCAAAATTTAACTTCAGAAAAGGTACTTTATTACATTTGTTTGCTGGTTTTATAACAGAGCTAAAATGTCTTTTCTCATCTGTGCTTTCTTGTCATTTTCAGTACTCACAGACTATGTTGCTCAGTGCACTGTTCTGCATGTGAGAATGCCAGTAGCTGGATGCATAAGAAAATAATCTGGACCTGGACGATTCAGGATGGAGAAAGAGGGATTAGGGCTGGCTGACTATACTCATCAAAGATGAGCTCTAAGCCTACAAAGCTTCATGATGGCTCTGAGCGGCATCAGACGCCTGTTGAAAGAGAGTAGAGTAGTGGGTGAAAAACTCACCACCATGATGGATTACCTTCTGAACCTCCAATGCTTTGATTAAAACTAGCCGAACGCTATTAAAATGTTGTTGTGCCCTTTAGAGAACCTGGGGTATTATATCGACGGTCATTTAGGTATTTCACTCTAACTGTGTCCAATAAGCTAAAATGGATAAGTAGTGATACTCATGGGGCAGTTGAAGAAAACCTCTGCTACAAGACTCAAAGCTTATTTTCCTCTAATCTTTCCCTTCTCTTCCTTTCTTTTTTTTTTTTCCTCTGCAGTGAGTACCATCTCTTCACATTCTGCACAGAGACAAGGTCCCAACTGGTAGACTGCTACTGGCCCAACCCGCTGGTAGAGGGCTACATCATCCGCATACACAAGCAGTTTTTTTCCAACTGCACCAATGAGCAGGAGGTGTGGGTCGACCCGCCGGAGAAGACGCTAGTCATCCTCATCCTCATCCCAGTTTTCCTGACATTAGTCATGATCGCCCTGGTGGTCTGGTGCAGCAAAAGGAGTGATATCCTGGCTTAGGAGTATTCGAGGAGCACGGAAGAGGAGGAAGAGGAATGAGCGGAGGATGTGGAATTTTTCAGTCTGACATTTTCCTAGAAAGACTCAGCACATTCAGCTGTTCAACTGGTCTTTTTTGCACAGAATTCTCTGTGTCTTGACACTTAACAGGTAAATTCTGGGATACTTAAGACCAGAGGTAATGGTCAAAGAGGTCGTCAGGCTCTATCCAAAAGTAAAGCTCACTAATTAACATCACATTTGTATAATCGATTCTAAAAGAAAACCCAGAAAGTAACCAGATAACCAAATAGTGCAGTCTGACCTTCTCTTGATGGATTTTGTAACCTTTGGACTGAGCCGTGTCTCCTTTTTTTCAGTATTTAAGCAAAGCAAAGACAAGCTTCTCATTTAACTCTTGGAGAGAATTTGGACACTTTGCTAATGGTTGAATATTCCTTCAGTGATGTCATCACTTAGTGAGTAAGGGGATCAATGGGACAATCAACCAAATAATTGGTGCTTTTGTCTAAGCCTGTGGATTCTGACCACTGACCTCAGAGCATTTCATTGATGCTGAAGGCCAAAGTGTCCACCAGGCACGAGAGAAAGTGACTGCATACTGGTGGGAATGAGACTCCCAGAGGACACCACATGTTTAACAACATGACACACTATGATGGCTTGGACACAAAAAAAGACACCAAATGTGGACTTAATATGGATTCTGAAGGTTTTATCTTGAGTAAGTCAGTGGACTGTCACCACTCAAAAGGGTTCACTGATGTGCAACCCAAAGACAAAGCAACACTTTGATTCATGACGTTTTGGACTTGACTTTCTCTGTGACTGCCTGAGCCTTGAGGGACTGTTTTATAGCAGGTTAACTTATAAGATACTGTTGATTCAAATATGATAATGCTCACAAACAGTGGTTCTCAGTGTGAACAAAAAAACACAAACTGACACTGAGTCCTCATCTTGTACAGTCATGCTCTCTGTCTGTGCTGTCTACTGTATCCACACTGCCACCCCAGTGTTTCACAGACCAGTGATACACTCTGAAGCTTTGGAATAATTGCTTTGGGAAAAGACTTAATTTAATGTCACCTCATTGGTTCCTTGAGCCACAGTCCTCATCATCCATGAGGCAGACTAAACCAAGCACTGCTTTTTTAAGTTTCATCTAAAAGCATAGCATATAAGTGTCTGTTTGTCAGCTCTCGCTTGCACAATTTTGCGTATGGAAACTTAAAGTCCTCAGCAAATGTTCCTTAATAAATGTCTCTTGAACGTAAGTGTTGCTCTCCTTCCTTCACGAACAAAATCAGTACGCAGAAAAAAAAACCCTCGGTAAGTTTCTTTGATTCAGTCAGACAAACAAATTTGTTTCTTGATTTAATAAAAAAATACAACCTTGCCTAACACATAAAGTAGTGCCATGACAACAGTGAATATACAGTATTGTGCAAAAGTTTGAATCCGCTGAAAACTTGTTGTTGTTGTTTTAGCAAAGTTTTACCATCCATATTTATTTCTCTCTTTATTGAGAAACAACCAGAAAATTCAAGAAATGTATGGAGTACTTAAAAGAAATAACAAAACAAAACGGCTACTAGAGTGAAGTCTTCTGCATGTTTTGAACTCTGTTGGGCAGGTACGGAAAGATTTACTGCACTGATCCTTTTGTTTGTTGCACCAGGTTTATTAAAGACATGTTAAAAGCTTGTCACGGAGTGTTTGAGCTACATTTGGTTGTTTTTTTGTGTTGAGTTTAATTAACTGGATTCTTGGTGATATAAGTCGTATAAGACAAACTTTGAATCATATCATTCTATTTAAAATGCCTAATCACATAATTTGACAGACATTAAATCATAATTTTGCATCAGGAAGGCTGTTCTCAAAGGGAAATCAGCAAACAAACTGGATCCTCAAGTATTCATGCCGTTATAATGAAATCTGAAGAATGGCAGAAGAAGGCGGAGCTAAAGTAACACATTCATGGAGTATAATTACATCCAAGACATTTCAAAGCAATGAGGCCTTGTCATATATCTATGTAATAGTACGAAACGGAAGTGAGTTTTTAAGGGTTAATGTCTGGAGCAGGACTGTAAAATCTAACCGCCTGTCTTTGTCTCTGTTTAATTCTTTAAATGTCTTTTGCATTTTCCCTGTTAGGTTAGGCTGAAAACCGCCTTTGAATACCACACAAAATATGCCTTTGGGAAACGTATTGACTTCTGGGAGGCTACTCGGGCAAGCATGCGTGCGTGCAGACTGAGAAATTATTCTTTTATTAACAAACAATTTTATCTAGATCTACCAATAGTTGGATAGAAAATCCTTGGCAGTGATGTCATACCTCAGTGTAAACCTGTGAAACAATACCAACTGTTTCAAATCTTATCATTGCATCATGTAAATACATTCACACAATCAGACAATAGCATCATCGCTGTCAGTGGGTGACGGTCAATGATGTTGACATTGCAGTCGACACGCAGTCTAATCTTCCAGAGGCTGGCCTGCCAGGCACAAAAAAATCACAATATCATTACCGATCCCACCTAAAAAAACAAATGGCGAGATATCAGGCAATATTTACTCCATCTGAAACAACGCAGGAAACAGCACAGGAGTTTTTTGTTTCTTCTGAGAGGCAACAGGGTTTAGAGACACAAACAGAGGAGACAATAGTTCACGCTGTCATGAGGGGACACAGCACAGTGCAGTTGCCCCCAAGGATGGCTTTTCATATGCTTCCATGGTCTGCGTCTTGGAGGCAGGAAGGATATTAAAGCTTTTTCCCAGAGTTGACAGAAGAATACAGGGAAGTGGGTTGACCCAGCGACTTTGACCAAAAGCAGCGCAGGAAGTGCAAGAGTGCCATACGTCCACACAGAGCCACACTGTTGTGACAGGTGAGCTGCTGGCAATGCAAGTGCCCCGGCTCGACTACAGCTTCTCAAGGTTGATATCAACGTATGGCATTGTATTGCAGTTATTTTTGTTTGCATTGTACTGTGGAACTATTGTATTTCTGCTCGGTATTTCTC
>KV751334.1:5703222-5728708 GCA_001698575.1 Mola mola | reverse complement strand
TTGACTTCAGCTTTAATTTGTTCAAAGGGAAGCATGAGTGAACAGGCTATAATCAAGGAGGAGACGTGTTACACACCTACAGGGCCGTACCAACACGTCACACATGGCTTGAGTTATGAAACAGCATTTCACTTTTAATCCCTTGAAATGTGAGGTGCCCAGAGGCACATGAGATTCTAGAAGCTTTTCCGTGTGCGGCACTCCGAAGCACATGTGGATGATGGACGTTTCACATGTGAAGCGTTTGAGACAGATTTGCTTGCGTCGGGAGTACAACAGACACAAAATACTATGGTGAACCTAAGGTTTTTACATCATTTTGAAATGTATGTGTACAGTAGAATAATATTCTGTGTCATGGCTGGATTGTAGTTTAAAGCGACTGCATATACAGAGGCTGGGTCCTATATACAGTATCTCATGACATGATAATGGCATATTTACCACTCTGCTACATCATAATGCACATAAAGTACGTAGTGTAGGTTCAAAGATTTATAGGAATTCCTGAATAGTTTATGATATGCATTGTAGAGGTTGAAATCTTTACCACTGATGTTTTGAAACAGCAGTACAAAACCCAATTAAATTCAAAAGTAACTACCTAGTCAGATTGAATGTCCAGGAGGTGCAATAGCAGGACCTGTCAGTGAATTGCCTGATTCACCTTTGATTTTCCTGCTGTTATGTATCAGAAGTCCAGTGTGGGTTGAAGAATATTATTCTTACACTGCTGGATGTTATCACAGCACTATCAAGGTTTAATCATCACTAAACAACACAAGATTGTGTAATGAACTATGAGTTAGTGGCCACAGATTAAAAGATAAAACTACACTAATGAATAAATCAAGTCACTGAAATAAAACTGTTTAAAAGTGGAGGATGCAGCATGCAGGATGGAGTAATATGCAGAATTTCCCAGATTTTTTTCCTGAGGACCCATTTTTTAAAACATCAGACCATCACGACCCATTTCACAAAAGGCCTTATTTAAAAATTTCCTGAAGAGAAAATTCATGCATAAATACATTTTCCAATTTTCTTGGCACTTTTTCATTATCCCTCTTATAAAGATTAGTATATCAGTCATTTCTGATAGTATTTGATAAATCCCAACTTTTCATAACTGTTGCTGAAAACATATTATTGTTAAACAAATGAGACCAAATAAATGCATTCAGCTGGACCTCACAGACTATCCATTCCTTTTTTCATTTTTCCTCTTCACCATATCAGTATATGATGAGAAAAACAGACAAAATAAGTGTATTTAGACAGTGGAATCAACTCGCTCTTGTTTTTTTCTTCTCAGTTATGCAAACAGAATGTTCATTTTAACACATGTTGCAGGAACAAAATTCAGAAAAGGTGTCCAAAAAATCTTCTAATGTTTTAACTCTTTTTTTTTTTTTTAACAGATATGAGATAACAGATTTTCAGTTTGAACATCATTGTAGGTCTAAAGGGTTTTGCAAATCCCTGCATTCTGTTTTTAGTTACATTTGACAGTGTTCAAAGTTTGTGACCTCTCTCATGCAGACAATGTGCAGAGGAAACGTGCGGTCTCATCAATGTTTTAATGGCTGCTCCTGTTATCTTAGACTTCTTCATGAATTTCTTCCTCTTTTTTCTTGTCTTGACCTCAGCTTGCTCACAGGCACACATGTTTTCCAACACTTTATTTTTAATGGTCTGTACACAAAATGACCGATCACCTCACTGGTCAAGTGTTGTGTTTTGGTTTGACAATTAATGCCAAAATTCTTGTGCGTGTTTGTGTTTGTATGTGGGTTGAAAAAACTGTCACACCAACACAACACAACACACAAACATGCACATGTAAGCAGTGTCCATATTTAGTCCATATTCTGGAACATTGTGTTGTGTTCATTTGAAGGGGTTCGGAGACCTCACCGTGATGACCGTCAGAGATGTCATCACAAGACTGGCGAGCTGTTACAAGTCAGCTCTCAGAAGTCCCTAAAGCACACCACACACAGACACACGCACACACTTTCCCACAGTTAAATCCCTGCAATCACATGACCTAAACAGGACATCCTTACCCACTGAAGTTCCTAGTCTACCCCTCCACCCCCATTTCTTCCCCGTTTCACTGAATGATGAACGAGCCGACTGGTGCTTTCTTTACATCACCTCAGCAATAGGTCACTGAAATATGGTGCACAGATTAACAAATGCAAACAAGCCCCCCTCACCTGGCTTTTCTGTCCCTCTGAGCTCTGTAAAAACACTCTTTAAAAAGAATCCTGTTTTCTTAAGACTTTGACTGAGAGCACCAATGTAGTGTAGCTTTAAGGAAATATGAAATTGGAAAAGTCTGTCTTTTACCTCAGCGGTTTTCTGAATATGACTTCTAAATTCATCATGTATCCATTAATTGCTGCTTGAATATATTTTTTGATAAAGAAAATGTGATGTTCTTCATACTGTAAAGGAGGCAGACAGATGTGATAAGGTTGAGTCAAAGTTTCTGTACTGCTCCTAAAGAATTTTGCTGCTATGAAATGCATCACCTGCCGTTGAAAAAAAATGTATTATTATCTTGCTGCCAGGACATATCAAAGCAAAACAGGTTAAATAGTTTGACAGTTAAATTGAAACTCTGGTATTTTTCGACCGCAGCTTTTTTCCCACTGGTCTTTTACGGGAAACACGGCTGGCACAAAACACATTGTTGAAAATTACTCCAGCGTGGAGTTCAGTCACCAGTCAACTGCTGACGGGTCACTGTTTTCTGAAGTTTTCAAATATTTACATTAGATAAACAACTTTTCTCCAAAGTATTTTTTCCATGCTATGGTTATCAGCTAAATAACCAGACATTACTTTGGAATTAATCTATAGGAATTTGTTTCACTGTAGGTCTCTACTTCATGTCACCAGATACTTGGAAAAATATGTCGAACATAATTAGTAGTAAAAAAAACAACAACAACCAACCAAGCTAATCAATCCTAGCAACTGAACTCCTTACTAGAATAAAGATATAAGATATAAGGTAAAAGATATTTTTTTTGTATTTTGTGACATTTTAAACTTTCAAAAAGTTTTGTAAATATTACTTTGTTTCAAAAATACCAGAATTCTCCAATTAAAGCAATATACAATGACCATAGCTCCAGTGGTTCAGGACACGGCAGCCTCCCATCTTCATTTCACCATCCTCAGTCTGTGTTCCTCATCTCACACTGTTGACTTTTTTCTCTATCAGTCTCTAATCCTCTCTCCTGCTTTCACCTTTCTCATATTTTTCTCCTCCTCCTCCTCCCCCTCTCCTTTTCCCCAGTGATCCCGTTGCCCTGCTGTGTTGGACTCCCCCACTGCTGGCCAGATCACCGCACAGCTGCACCCAGTCACTCCCTTGCTTACTCACATGCTTGGCTGGGACTGACTGCTCAGTGCCATTACTGAACTATTCTGTGCCATTCTGTGTGTTTTTAGTGTTGTTTCTGTCCAAACATACAGGCTGACATTAGGCCACTTCAGGAATTTGTTTCAGCATTTGCAACATCTTGTATCATTTTCCCTGTAACAATGGAACACCTGGCTCTGGTTCAGATTTAGGCTTTTTGCAACATCTGTCCAGTGAGTGTTGCTTCAACACTTTTTTGAACAAAAGAATTCTTTGCGTATTGGTTCAGTTGAAAATTTCTGCTGTTCTGCTTCTTCCTGATAATATGCGAAATACAGATTGACCCTGACCTTTTGACCCTCACTCACTCTCGCTGTAAGACCATAAAATCTTAATAAAGATATACATCCGCTTACTTCCCTGCCAGCACGTGGATGTAGAAGTTCAGTTTGCCTTTCTAAATCTATAAATGTGCACAAGATGAGGTGAGATGAAATAATGGGATGAAACTTTAATGATTCCCATTTGGAAACTGGGTCATTGCTGAAGCAAGATTGGACGGGTAAACTGCAGGAAAACATCTCAGAAAACATGGTGAAGATGAAGCTAATGCTGAACTCCTGCTAGTTTAAACAGATCTCAAACTGTATTGTGTCTATTTATTTTTAATATATTATGCATGTCATTAAGATGGTTAGCTCTGTGTTTATGCCTATTGTGTGAACTCCCACAATGCACTAGTAAACCAACTGATCAGTCTCTAACCAGGATTTCCTGTAACTTCACCACCCTCTGCATCTCCTGCTATGTGTAGTCTTCCTTCCCCTGTGGGGAATGTAGTTTGGTTTAAAGGCTAAAGGCTGTTTGACTATCTGAGTCATTTTGGAGGGGGAAACTCAAGTGTAAGGGTTAGACCGAGTATTAACGAAACTGAAGGACTTCATCCATAACAGCAACAACAGCTTTACTCTTTGACATGTGATAACTCAACATCGCTCAAATGAGTCCGCTTGTACTTACAGCTCGCAGCATAAGCTAAAATTAGCTAGTAGGCTAAATTAGTAGCCTACGTGAGTTATGGATTGCTGTGTTCTTAAAAATGCTTAATTCTTAAAAAAACTGTGGCTATGGGCCCGCACATGTTGGATACAGATAACTTTTCAGTGAGGCATGTGTGAGAAGAGGATCAGCAAGAATCTGTCACCCACCAAGGGGAAGAAAACTAGCCAGGCCAAGTCGACGAGGGGATGGAGCCAGAGAGGGACTTGTGCAACCAGCTGCCGCCAACAACCAAGGTCAAGAAGCAACATTAGCCAAACACCGGGGAGGGACCCTGGCTCCTATTCCAGAAAAAAAGCCCTTCACGACTGGTAACCAGCAAAGATCTTTTAATGCCGCTTGGTTTGAAATGTAAAGCTAGCTTAAATATTTGGCTAAGATGGATTCAACTTTCTGCTCCTCCTGCCGGCATTTTTTGGGTGGCATTTTCATTCTGAGCCTGCTTTTACGAATGGATATTATTGGTTCCCAGCAGAAGGTAAGAAAGCCTCTGCTGGTTCCCTTCTAAACAACATCAGACCTGTTGCAGAAAATTTTGGAGTCTGGTTTGACAGTAATTTAAGTTTAGAGCAGCGCACAACCAACTCGTGCAATCATGATGTGTAAAAAGTGTTTTTTAAAAAGAAATAAAGTTTACTTCCAGCTTTCAGGAAGTTTTTAATGCAACCCTTTAAGTGCTTTTAGAAATTTATAAAGACTTAGCTGTATTTCAGCTTCATGTGAACGCAGCTTCTCTTGCTTTCGCTGAATCAAGAATTATCTAAGGAATAGCAGCGGTGATATCAGCAACGTGGCCCTTTTAGCCATCACCGAGCAAAGGACCAACGCTTTGGATGTCCAGCTCATCATTGGTAATTTTGCTCTCAACCAAAGCAATCAGCAGATAGTGCTCCTCTGAAAACATCAATGGTGAGTTTATTTTTAACAATAGGTTCAGTTTGGAAATGATGCTGTGCGCTCTCGCCCCCCCAACCGTCCCTCCCTGTGTGAGTGTGTGTGGAGTGACAGATGACGTATAGTGGGCAGTTTGCACCGAAGTTGTGTGCCTGAAACTGTGAACAGGTTAAAAAAGCTTTGATTGTCACTGTTATTATTTGGTGAAAAAGAAATCACTGAAATCATCACTGTGGGATAATACCTGGTATTTCTGCTGTTGCTGGGAGGCAGTTGTATTCTGTATTCTGCATCAATATCCGACATTGATTTAAGGCCTAGCTCTGTGTGGCTTATAAATTAGACCCCAAAACATTAAAAAATTCTCTGCTGCTGCCACTTATAATGGGAAAGAATAAAAAGACTGAACCGATGGCAACAGATGAACAAGGGGGGAAAATGTTTTTGTTCACAATATTCTTTCACTCTTTCACACTATGCAGACCCGGAAAAGCTACTGCAGCTTCATAATGGATCATCTGAAGACACACACACACACACACACACACACACACACACACACACACACACACACACACACACACGCACACAAACACACACATAAACACACACACACGCTCACACAAACAAAAGCTTTCCTCTACACTACAGTAGAAGCATTCTATGTTTTCATATAAAATAACAAACAGCACAATAGCTAAAAGAAAAAAGAAGATAGACTTGCTATTGTGATGCTACATTTATACAAGGGATTTGACTTTTTGCTCGCTTTGCTTTTTAGCATGAAACTGCGATTTTGGCTTGTCATGGCATTGGTATTACATGGCCTCCCTGCAACACGACGGTGTTCAGACAACCATTTGGCTTGTATTAAGGTCATCATGACTTTTGCTCAGCATGTCAGCAGCAGCTGGTGGGTAGCCTGTCCTTATAAAGGCATCAAGATCCACCATTAGAGTTAGTTTACTATGCTTACAGTGGGGTAATCTGTGTAGGCTGCGCTGACCTGGTGCACACTACAAATACACTGATCAGCTCTGACATCACCCAAAAGAATATGCAGATATAAATTTTCCAGCCGACATCCACCCTGATCAATTATTTTCTTCAATTTAGCGACCTGCACCTGCACCTGCAGCCTGCAGTAATACTTTATTACTCTTCTATCAGCAGGATGATGTGGGTACACATGACACTGAGGCAGGCTAGTTTGAAGCAAACAAACATTTATTTTACCATTAAATAGCAGAAAGTCTTATAGCCTGAACACAGCTGACATTTTCAATCATCTTCATTAATCACAGCAACAGCTTCCTGGAGCTCCTGAAAAGGACCCCAAAAAGACATGCGCCCAAACATCCACCTGACAGAAAATCTTAAGCTTAAAATATGGTTGGATTTTGGGGAATGTCATTAATGTTTTACTATTAATTATGAGTTATCCCACTCACACGCATTCTATTAACTGGACATTTAAATCTTTATGACCCAATTTGCCCATAGCAAAGACTTCTTTACGTCTTTGTTTACTTATGAAAAACACCAAAATGGCATCATACCGCCACCTCACAGTGTGATTTTAGTGATTAGGTGTTCTGCACCGAAAGAGAAAGAGGAATGATGAAAGTACCACAGCACAGTGTAGTGTGACATTTCATGTGCAAGATTAGCAGCACTTTGTAAATAAGGAAATAACATGCTAGTAAGAACAATTTCCCGTTCCCGTTCCCGTTCCCGTTACGTGGCAGATGATCTCATCCTCTGCTCTCGGGATAAACCTCATGTTGTATCTACAATTAGTAAAGTTGTTCAGGTGTTAGCTGCTGCTAGCGGCTTTAAATTAACTTCACCTCACTCTAATTATTCAGAAAATTCAGAGTTGTTACTAGTTCTTGCTTCTGCGTCAGAGGCAAAACAGCTTTGAGGCCAATTTACACCTCATTGTCATTTTTTGTATTTAACAAAGGACCCACATCAGTTTGGGGAGAATGGAGAATTGAAACCAAGTTGAAGAAAAATGGAGTCCATGTGTTCTGCAGAACCCCTCACCCACAGGACTTTGCCTGCCAAGTCTTTATATTGAGCCGTCAACATTGTCGAAAAGAGTGAGACAGCGGAGGGTAAATCTGTCCTCCCCAGGATATCTCAAACGCTCATACAGTCATTGATATTCAAAACATTCCTGCATTTATGTACATTATTCGAGTTTAAATATAACCAGCATGTCTTTGCATGAATACTACGATGCTTTTGCATATAACTGTTGTTGAACTGACTTTGATGCAGCTCTTCATTACATTGAGTCCACATGTAGCAATAAACTATATCAGATTTATGTTTGAGGGGGAATTATTTTTATCACGCTCCAACCATTGACTGTAACTGTATCAGAGAGTGAGGGGAAGGCGTCTGTGAGCGTGACTAAATGTAATGACAACTTCAAAACCTCACCTTGTCTGTGATCATCGCAACAGTGGCTGTAAGAATGAAGACACCGACTCCCATCATCCACTACTTCAATACATAAATCATACAATAAATCATCACATAGGCCTTTTGTTTTCATTGTTTGGATTGACAGACCCACCCAAAAGCCAGAAAGCATTTGCAACTTTGCCCTTAAAAACACCTTTCAAACATTGAATATTGACGTTTCAGTGACATCCTCACAGAGTTCAAAATCTACGTTTTTACAGTGTCAGTGTTACAGACATTAAAGGAACATCTTCGGGTCAAAATAAAAGGCCAATAACTCATATACCCACACCACTGAGTGACAAACAAACCAAGGTTTGATTCAACCCGTTTCCTTAAAGCAAGTCCAATATGTGAAGTACAGTATTTTCCATGTGAACTCTTGGTCTTGACATCTTGGCAGAATAGAATAACAACTTTTTTTCTCAAAGTGTAACACCAAACAGGTACTTGTCAAAAATAATAGCATGAAATAAAATGAAATTAAAAGAAATTAGACAGAAATTCCAAAAATGCCTGATTCCATGGAGTCTTACACTTCTCTGAAAGTCTGTTCCCTTGAAGATTTCTGATACAATAAAAAATATCAAATGCTTGTATTATTGGTGCAATATTGAACCTGTTACATGTTTGTGGAACTTCTACACAGATCCACAGACATGTGGTCATTTCAGTGTTTCTTGCTCGCTTTCCTTGCTCGACAGATACTAAAAGGAGTCCTAAACAAATGTTCAGATATTTAAGTTTTAATTAAGTTTAAATTCAGGCGTCAATGGGTTAAATGTTCATGACAAAGAAATCCTTATGTTCCTTCTGACACAATGTGAAAGCCAACAGGTTGAAATACTGAGCGACTTGAAAGACTGTAGTAAGACTACAAATGGGGAAAACGAGCTTGCTAGCTCTACTGCCACTATCTGGGAATAAAGACTATCTCTTTTATCGTTTTTTTGTCAGAGAAAGGGATCAAATCTTCAGCGTACCCCAACCTTTGACTGCCTCCAAATGACTGGCAGAACAGACCGATCTTTCATTCAGAACACTGAGATCCACAAAATGAAAGCCACTGGATCTTAAGCAACAGTATTACTTGAACATGTAATGCAACTGTAGAATTTCAAAAAAGTGTTGTTCAAAGGACAGGTCGCAGTAGTATTGTATGTACGTCAGTTAAATTATTTAAAGAGTCTTGTATCTCAGGGTTTCTGTAAATCTCAGCTGGTTATTTATTAAATCTTACCCTGTAGAATGTCCTTCTTTGCTACGTGCTACAGCGATTTCCTCTGTGAAAATGAATCCATCCGAGAATCAAAATTTAGTACGGTGCATTAGTTCTATAATGAGGCCAATTTTAACTGCGGAATTTGAATGATGGCTGTGATTTTGAGAGCAGAAAACAGTTAGAAACAGTTTGGGCTGAGTTTGTCAGTTTTGAGCTTCTGGGTCATGGCAGCGCTGCACGCTTCCAAGAATCCCCTTTCTTTAACAACACAAGCCAACACAAAGATTTATCGAGCTCTCAGGAGCTCCTTTAATCTAATTTAGTTTCCTGCTGTGCTGCAGCATTTGCTCTTTTTTAAAATTCGAATTTGACAATGTATATAGACAATGAGCCATGACATGAATAAGACAGCACCTCTGTACTGAAATCTCCATATTGGAAATATACCTATGAAATGTCTGTACCATAGATTGTTTTTGGAACACTGTCTGAACACGACAGCTGACTGCATGTTTTTATCAAAACGGTATGATTGTGTTGTAGCGCGAAATCATCTTGGTTTTGGGAACAGGAAATAAGAGTGGAAAAATACAGCTATGGGCTGAGAACATGCTGCAAAAAACAAAAAGCCTGTTTACCAACATGTTGATTGGCTTCCTCAATGCAAGTGAGTGATGATATTGGAAGGAATGACACAGATTTTCCAAGGGGTCAAAACTGTCACTGACCCCTTTTAGATGACACAGTTGTGTTTATTTTTCATCTTTGTTTAAATGTTCATGTAAAATATGAACGTTTCAACACACTGAGAATAAAACACTCATTTTTGAGTTTCATAGAAATCTGTTGAAAAAACTTTGGACAAATGTCCTGGAAATGTCCTGCAGTTGGCAGTAAGATGAGATTTTAAATACTTTCATTACTTTAAATACTGTCATTTCATGGATATGAGTGTCTTTGCCAGTTTCACTAATTTCCAGTTTATTTTGAAAGTATTCTTCATTGTAGTGGAAATGTGTGATTAGTAATCTGCAAACACATGCTTTTATTGTGAAATAATCGTTGGAAGAGCATTATTGTGTCTTGTTCACTTGAGGGGCACTTTTGTGGGCACTTCACACGTCATTCTGTTTTATTTATGAAGTCCACCATTGACACTTTCTGCAACAGTTCTTTTCCCTCCATTTTGGATTTGAGTTACGAGGTTTCTATTAGTCCTCCCTCTTCAGTTTTTCTAGATTTTTTGCTTTTCTGCTGCCTGAATAATTGCTCCTGCTCCTCCAGATTTGTTTGGCTTATTGTGTCTGTTTTTGTTTGTCTCTGCAGAACTTGTTGTCTGCTGTGAATTGTCATGACCTCATGCTAATCAGTCAATATACTACTACATACTGCAACCTTTCTGAAAGAATTAAAGAGCACTATTAAATGATTAAGCCAGTAATCTGTGTACAACATACTGCACTTAACAAGAATATAACAGCTTGAGGGAACATATGTGGGTAATTTTATCTTTTAAATTGTTCTAAACCCTAGAATGGATCCTTCTTCACTGCACACATCCCCCTCACTGTTTTGCAGTTCTTGTGCCGTATGCGTGGCTTTATCATTTGTTTGGGTTAAAGGTCCTGTGGAGAGTTTTCATGTGTACGCACAGATCATGTAGTTTGGTTTTACCACTGGCCCCCATCCCGCCTGTTGCTGACTAACTACAGGAAGACAACAGACCCCCATTGGTTCATCCTCAGGAGTGCTTGTCTGGTCCTTCCCGAGCAGAGATTTCTCATGCTGAAAGGTAGGCATGTGTTGGAATTATTTTTTTGCGAGCTGCATTTCATGTGATCTCAATGAAATGATTTTTCATGGAATTTAAAAGAATAACTTCAAATTAGTGGTCATTATCAATGAAACAATTATTCTTATTTTTTAGTAAATAAGCTTAACGACTGTAAAAATAAACAAACTACTGCTGTATCATCAGCAATGTTGAGTATTCTGTACAAACTTGCCACCGTTCTTTTTCTCTCCTTTCTGTTTCAGACTGTTTTCTTCTCTTTCTTCCTCCCAACTTTTTAAATCTTGTGATGATCTATGAGACCTTGAATAGCAGCAGAGTCCTGAAAGACTTTTTGGGAGGGAGTGATTAAACAGCCTCATTCCATGAGGTTGAATTGAAGATCTGTCTTGCCCTGTGAGCTCTTTGCAGGAATAGCTTTTTGATGGTTTCACTGTAGAACTTTGCCTACATAGTAGGTGGGTTTTCTCTGGATGTATTGGTACTTTTTGAATCTGACAGACCCAGACAGGTATTCACTGTAGACTCTGAGGGAGGTGTGATGCTCACAATTTTCACCTTATTTACATTGACATAGAATGAGTTGCGTTACAGTAATCGGTCTCCCAACACATCTTTTGTAGAACCCTCTTTTTTTTGGAGTCCTTTAAAGGAGAATCCTTCTGTTTGTCAAACCAAGTCCTATTTCCCAGTCTTTGAAGCTCTAAAATTTCACTATATTTCATTTCAGTATACATTTATATTTCTTAAAATGACCAGTTTGGAGTCAGGTGACTAGGACTCTTTAGTGCAACGAGGCTATACAATGCAACAGCACAGGGCAAGTCAAAACCTATACAAACGTACAAAAAATGTTATTGCACGTGTCCTACAGTGAAAGAGCCATGTATCTGACTCAGTAACTGTAAGGATACTATTCAAATGAACGTTTGTACACTCTGGGACACTGTTTTCAGAAATTCATGTGCTTTTTTTTCCAAAGAAATTTCAGTAGCATGAAATGAAACAGTTTGGAATAAATCTGCACTAATTCATCATCAGAAATTTCTGGAAAACTGTGCCCCCGAGAGAGGTTTTCTGGGAGAACCTGTACAATTTGTGCTGTAACAACCATGCAAGAGAAATAGAGGGAAAATATCAGAGATTTATTTTGTGCAAGGAATATTACGAGATACTAAGTTTAATCAAACATGAAACCAAGGCAATATGTTAAAATTTCTTTATCTGAGTGTTTCTTCGATTAAGATTTTGAAAAAAAGGTGGTCCCAAACCATTACACCATATTTGCGCGCCTTCATGACTGTGAAAGCCGTTACAGTGTGAAGCAGCTGTCTTAGAGATGTTGCTGAGATGAAACACATGTGGGCGAGCATAGAACGACTGAAGACGCCCATGAGATTTGGCAAGAATAACAAGGCTGATGAAATTCTCATAGAAAATATCAAATGTATGAAATTAGATTTTCATTTCAGTAGTCAAACCAAATAAACAAACAGAACAAATGTGTCTGTGGAGAGACAGTATGAGAAGATGTAATTCTGCACAGTATGCTATAGAGGCAAATACAAAAAGCTTCAAATCTGAGATAGCTGTACGTTTTAATGCAAAGCCAAGCACTACTTAATCTGATTCTAATTTTAAGAAGGATGGGTCCCAAGCCTTTTGTTATGGACAGTGCCATATTTATCATCTTTTTATATAACTATCATACTCAAGGTTACAAGAAACTGGAGTCAATCCCAGTATACATTGGTCTCGTGGTGTGTGTGTATGTGTTCTTTTCAAGCGGACAGTGTATGCTGTCTTTTAATGTTGTCATTGCTCACATTGTCATGCAGTGAGTCATGACTCAGTAGCAATCTGCGCTAATTGAGTTTGGAGAGTTTTATGAGGTAAGGCACTGTTCAAAGTCAGAATTGTGGAGACAGACACAAATTGATGATATTGAACAACCTTGAGACTCAATAATCAATTATCTTTCCATAAGTGGCAAAGCCGGCCAAGAGTTAAAAATGCGGCTAATATTAGATTTTGATGCTTCTCAATGTCCTTCAACAGTATATGATCAGAAATAGTTTAGCAAAAATATGCAAGGAAGCTTTATAATATACAGAGAATGGTTGGCCATATATGTTATATGATCTTGGCATCATTTGAGAATTTTGTGTGTGTGTGTTTTTTTTTTGTTTGTTTTTTTTCAATTTTTTACCACAAACAGCCAAAACATCACATTGTTTATTAAATGTAGGCCAGCAGTGGCAGGCACTGTAGGTGTGTCTGTGTGCTCTCGTGTTAAACTCAGCGTTCAGTAGAGGCTACATTCTTTCTGTTTTTCCTTCCAATTTCTTTTTTTCCCCCCCTCTGTTCTCTTCGCACATTCATAGACAAAAGTGCACTTGCCCTCCACTCACCTGTCAACATGCATCACAACGACATTGCTTTTGTTTAATTTCTTTGTTTTCAACACGGAGCATCAAGGTGCTGACTTTTTTTTTCTTTTTTTTTCTTTATTTTTGAAAATCAAGGTATAATTTCTGTCAGCCTTAAAGACCACCTACAATGAAAATCACATTTTTGACCTTGTTAACATGTGCATGAGGTGTTTCTTATAGACTACAACACACAACATGGCTGAAATAAGCAGTCAACGTGATGGCTGAGGATTTCTGCTTTTGTTTTGCAATCTACTAGAAAAGCTAAGGAACCGATCCTGTGGACTTGCGAGGCCAGGGCTTAATGTTGTAGAAATGAAACTTACCATTCTGAGGCATCATCTTGTCATCAACCTCGTAAAAGTAGCTCCTCTTCTTCTTCCTGGGAACCTGTGTCTGGTTCAAACCTTTATGGCTGAATTACCCCCACGTTAGAACTTGTCAGTGACCATGTTTATATGCACACAAATGTTGCGTTTACTGATCATACGTGCAGTCAAAAGTGCTAAAACCACTGGCGTGATTCTGTTTTTTCTATTAGGTTAGTTTTTCCAACGTTGCCTCAACCACTCAACCTTCCAGCGTCTGACAGCTTATCCCCTATGGCTTTAAATAAATCATTATTTCGATGTTTCCGTCTCTTTCCTCAGCCCAGGAAAAACTCATGTCTCCTCATATTTCCAAAAATTAGAGCTCTGTGCCATGTTTTTCCAAGTACAAGTACAAATCATAATGTGAAATTATTACGGATAATGAAATTCGTTTTTAAGGATTTAAGCAGGACTTTGTTTTTTTTTTTTTTCTTAATTATTCACCTCATAAAAAATTCATAGAGTGTTTTATTGTTTTCAACCAGCTCAGTAAGATGCCAATTAGTTATCCATAACAAATAAACAAATAAATACAAATAACCATAACTGAGTTGAAATAATAAATCTGATTCTCTCTTTGCCCTACTGGTTGGTAGGTAAAGAACCTACTGGTTCAAACTTGACACAGAATGTGGGGAAGCATGCGGGAGCTGTTATAATTAAGTAAAAAGAAGGCTTAAAGGACAATTTGAAACTTGAACTGCTGTTTTTTTTCTGTCCAGTATTTATCTGTTTTGAGAGTCACTGGGAATTTGACAAATTAGGGGAAAGGTCTGGGTTCTGGGAAGTGGAAGCGGCTCCAGCCAAATTTGGCAAAGAGAACAGTCGTTCAGCAAGAAATCATTCAAGCCAAGTGTTCTTGACATGTCAAGTGAGCATTAGTGATGGGAGAAACCTTGATAATCCCAGAAACACACCCAGCGTGTTTTAGAGTAGGCGGCCTGGGAGCAGTGCTCTCTGTCATGCTGCTGTGGATCTGTGACAGCAGTTGTCCTCTGCTGTCAGCTGAGCGTTGTTGACACTTCTGAAATTCTGTCAGAATGCTCATCCTTGATTACAACTATTGGGAATGAGTGCAGTAAATGCAGTGAACTGTACACAGACTTCTGTGTGATTGGTCAATATGAATAAACCATTATATTCCACAACCGTGTTTGTGTCAGCCCATGTTGATTTAATTGGGAATTGGGTTGGACAACTAGATGTCAGGGACTGGTAGTTTTATGTGTCTGTTTCTTAGGGTAAATCTATGTTCCCAATTTTATTTTGAAATCCTGTTGTGTCTTATTCCCCATGTCCTGTCAAGTTTTCTTCCCTCCTGTGTGATTGCTTCCCCTCCCTAATGTGTTTCAACCTGTGTCTAATTTTCTACCCCCTCCTTGTGTATGTAAACTGTGTGTTCCTTTCCTCCTGTGCCAGATTGTCTTTTCTGTTTCCTGAGACCAGTCTAGTTGTATCTTTCTTGAGTTTCCTTGTGTATGATCCTGTTTGTCTTTCAGTTCCTGAGTTTGCCTGTTTCCTAGAATTGTACCTGTGCTTGTTCGTCTGAACTCCTGGTGTCGAACCATCTTCTGATTAAAGGTGTTTGAGTAAGGAACATCCCATTGTATCTCGGCAACTGAATCCTCCAGAGTCTGTACCTGATACTGGAGAGCTAATTACATTAGCCTTTAGCTCTCAGCGAGCTCTCATTATTATCTTGCTTTCACTCGTCTTGCAATAAAAATAAAACAATGAACAAACAGAGCCCTTTGTAGTGTGATACCTTACTCACTTTGTATAGTACTTTGTCCTGGGACACATCTGAATCTCTCCCTTGGGCTGAATATGAATTATTTCATTCTGATTGCTTTTATCAGCAGAACATCACATTGTGCTATAATAGGCTGGCCTGCAAACCTCCCATTTTGTAAAACAAATTTTCTCACATTTCTCAGGATGTTGTTGTTGCTGTTTGGTCGATTGATATCAATAATGCATTGAGTTACTAATGTTGGGATGTGAGCCAGATGTATTGTTGAAAAGAACTAGTATCCCACTGGGCTTAATTCTTTGTTAAGGTTTTACTGACACTCAGAGGGAAACAACGGGGAGAGACTGAGAGATGTGATAAGGCTTCCCATACGCTGTGTTGAACAAAAGTAAACATTTTACTCAAAAGCAAAGCAGAGCACATGTCTCCTTTGTCTCCTGCTGTAACTGGGAAATGGGGCCACATACATGCTTTGGTTGAAAAGTTCACATTATGTGAGTGATTATACAGCATACAGTACAATCAGCATGCAGTATAATCAGTGATTTAGTACAAATTGCAAAAGCTCTGCTTCTGCTTGTCTTTTAAGGCTAAAAGGAAGTTGAGACCACTAAAGGCCTCAGCAGCTGCATAAATCTGACAAAAAAAAAGACTTTGAACATGGGCTATTTTGAAAAGAGCCATCTCCCTCCTGATTACATTGACTATAGATAGATACTGAAGATATGTGTGCACACTCTCACACACTCGCCCTGTGGTGCACAGAACCTTTACTGTTTGTACTGTTTGTTCAGCTTGCTGCGACTGAAGAAGTTTCTGCACCAAACCAGCAGATGTGCTCCCGCTCCAAACAACACAGCAGGTTCTCTGGCCCACATGAGCAGACAGAGATCGAAATACACCTCATTGTGTGCTGTACAGTATGTATTCAGAGGTGAACGTGACCTTTGACGTATGTCATTCAGAGCAGTTTATTGATTTAGCTATCGAGAGTCATGTTTTGCCAATAAATATTCACATGAACTTGGCCTCTTTTTTATGTGGACTCTTGTTTTAGCTCACTGTCAGAGTCTGTGACCTCTTTACCGGGCTGTGAAAAAAGAACTTGTTGTAAATTGAATGTGAGTAGAAGTCGAGGTTACTTTGAATCATTAATAAGTTACTTCAACTTATCTTTTAAGAGTCTGTAAACTGAACATTTTAAGGCACCCCGGTCACACACTTTTTAAGATGTGCTATTAGCCCTCTCTTTTCACTGCCTCCTCTCTCACCTGTGACTGGGGTGAGACGAAGCTTACCTGCTCTGCCATCTCCCAACTTTTAAACTAGTCTACTATACTCTGCACAGTGGCAAACTGGAGTAATTCAGCCATGCATATTTGAACCAGACACAGATTCCCAGGAAGAAGAGGAGGAGCTACTTGTACAATTGTACATGCAAGTTGATGAATCAGAATTGTAAGTTTGTTTTTACAGTGTACCTGCTCTCCTTACTAAAACTAGAGATAGTTAATGCTTTCATATTCTTTATTTATGCTGTGATAAAGCAAAATACTACAATTTACTGTGGAACAACAAAAAAAATGGGTTCTTAAAAACAAATTAGCAAGCCAACTAGCCAGGCATTAACATATGTCCATTAATAACAATGGCTCCTAAATTATTTATTTTTATTATTTAATTTTGTATGTACGTTCTCATACTCTCAGGATTGTACACAAATATATTTAACTAAGTGCTTACTGTATACTCAATGAAGAGGGGAAAACAAGCCTACAAGCTTTAACAATGGGGAAAATGAATTCTATTTTCCTCTATATCATCAGATTGGGAATGATCCAACCTAAGAACATAAAGTAGCCTACATGTAACTTTTTTCTACCTGTTTAAATGATCATTGATGCTCTATAGCAGAGGCAAAATGTCATAATGAAGAGCTGAGTCTTATGGACGGAAACTCAATTCCATAGCTCTATCAGCAGCTTGTCAGGGATTATTAGGGATTTTTTTGACTCAATTCTTGAGCAGTGTGTTAAGTGTAGATCCATCATCTATCTTTATATAGTTGGCACAGTTTATTATAAAAGTTTGACATGCAAGGTTGTGTGAACCTCTAACATTGAATCTAAAAACCAGGACAGGTCTTGTTGTAGTTCCTGAATTGTTTACATGTGCAAAAAACATACAATCGAAAACCTGATTGTAGCAGGATAGCTCTTTGTCAGTAAACATTTTTTGTACTATACAAAAATCCTACTACATCTTCTATTTGGGGGGAGCTTTACTGTAAAGAACTTAGCCTTTGAAAAGTGCTACTAAAATAATGCTGTTTAGCTATTAATTGCAATGACCGCCATGTAACCTTGAGCAGACAAAGGCAGTTCAGTGCCCATGACCTTGATGTGCAATTATTGCATCTCACTCAAAAACATCTTTGTTGAAGCTAGTTGGGGCCTGCAGTGTAATACGCTGGGATGTGAATGGCACCGACAGCTTCATCACAGGGATTTTCTCATTGTGTTCTTTGTACTGCTAACATGTCCCACTGACCCTCAGTCGTGTGGCCCTTGGTGAGCGAGTCTCTAAAACAATCTCTGGTGGGGGAATTAACCACGTGGCCAATAACAGCAGACCATGTGGATTCAAGCATGAGCCATCACAATCATGGATCATATATGTATACTGATTAACCATTTGTCATCAAGCTTCACTTGGCAGCAAACTTTAATTGCTATCATAAATTGTTTTAATTAAAAATTGTTAACCTAAAATGGGTTAAACATTAACCTGTTGTAACACTTGCCTCCTAGCATAGCGTTTTATAAAATTTGGGGCTTTTGCTGGTGTACAAAGTTCTGAGACACCTGAGAATATTTTTTATTATCTAAATGGATATATAACCAGAGCAACAGGAGTAATGTAGCTACCACATGTAATATGTTTGCAATCTGATCTGAGAAAGGTTTCAGTCCTGTGAATTCTCTGAAGCTGATATGTGAACGCATTTTGAATTTGCAAGCAGGATTCTTCACGACCGGCTTCAGGCTTCATAACACAGTCTATTTACAGTATGTCTTGTTTGGGCTGCATTTTGCTGATGTGTGAAGGATTATCAAAATGTTGATGTGCAAAACCACAAAAAATAACTGAACATTGTTAATTTCAATATTAAAGATGATGAAAAGATTTAATGGCCCCTTATTCCCGTGAATGATGGCACTGACATTGTATGACTACGGAAACCAATATGATGACTGACAAAACTGTAACTAAAAAACAACAGTTAAATCTATCAACAAAAAAACATCTATAGATTACATAAGTACATATCAATTAAAACTTCCAAGAAATGGATGCCCAATAGACTCTTTTCAATTTCATTTAGACATGAAATAGTATAGTAAACAGATGTTGCCATTGATTTTAATCAAGGTGAAATTTGGCTCACTGAAAACTTGAGAACTTGTGTTTAGCATTTACATTAATGATGGGGGGGAAACTTGGTATTTTTATAACATTAATAAAATTTTCCACCTTAGCTGTATACAGTACCTTTATTATATTGGATCCTTCAGTCTTGGTTAGAAAATTATGGCTTAAGTTGTTTAAAAGCGCAAAGCACCTACAACACATAGACCACCATACATTTGATATTTAAGATCTAACAGTTGGGTTTATGCACAACCACACAAAACACTGTAATACATCTGTGTAGTAAAATTAAGTTTATGTATGTTTATCTTATTCTTCAGTACATAACAAAGTATCCTACTTACAATTAGCCTGTGAGAGAAAATACACACACAGAAGCTACACAGTCTGTCTGTATGTCTTTACAATGGAGCTACAACGGTCACAGATTGGCTGTTCCACACACTCACTGAATTCCTCCAGGCCACTGAACTCTATCAGACCTAATGTACTGTGTGTTGGTACTCTAGATTAGCTGAGTCCAGGTCGAGGCACTCAAGTGTTATGATTAGCATGAGTATTGAAAGTGTTTCATTCAAAAAAACTTCTGCTCAGTGGACATTCTTCTTTTAAGGAGACACTACAAAACTAAAACCATATTCAACAAAACCTGGTAATTGGCTTTACACTTCATACATTGCAGACTGGTCCCTGATAATGTTGAGTAACTGTCTAAAATGGTTTAAAACAATACAAGAGTAGAAAGCACTCAGAGAGTTTAAACCTCTGCCGACACACCAACATACTGTCCCCCGTAGCTGTGTACCAGACTGTGGTATTAATGTTTATTTGGGCGTTCCTAAATGTTGTTTTTGGTAATTTGGGTGAAGATACTAGTTAGACCTCTCTGTGTCAATTTTTCCTAGAGTCATGGCTAAAACACGTGAATGACTGTTAAATGACCTTGATATTTGAAAAAGCATGTAGCAGGTTCAAAATGACACCAGTTATACCTCTCTATGTCAGTCAATTCAGGAGAAAAGGCCAAAAAGGTCAGTGGCATTGACCTTTGACCTTGAAAACCCAAAAGTTAATCATCTGTAGCCAGCGATAGCAGCTACAAAATGACACCAGTTGGACCTCCCTATTTTAATTCTTTCTGGAGGCCAAAAAAACATGATCTTTCAGCTGTAGGTTCAGTTAAGATGTGCCTTTGATGAAAATTTCATTGAACTCTGGAGTAGTTTTTGTGTAACTTTTTTATCAAACCAACTAACCAACAAACAGACACAGGTGAAGGCACAACTTCCTCCAACGTTATTGGTGGAGGTAATAAAAATACTGGATGAAAAATAACAAGTAAAACAAATATTAAAATATAAATTATAAAATATTTACAAATAGAAGGTGTATGGTTTTGATCATCATTTGAATTCAAAAAGGGGTACAAATGTATTCATTTATGCTGTGCTTTGAAAAAACTAGTGGAAATAAGACAGGAGTTCACGGTGTCTTCAGTTGTCAGTATGCACCATTGCCTGCTGAGCCACCTCAACCATGGTGCAGGTTTCAAATTTTAATTGCAGATCTCATGAAAAAAATAGAAGGTGTATGGTTTTGATCATCATTTGAATTCAAAAAGGGGTACAAATGTATTCATTTATGCTGTGCTTTGAAAAAACTAGTGGAAATAAGACAGGAGTTCACGGTGTCTTCAGTTGTCAGTATGCACCATTGCCTGCTGAGCCACCTCAACCATGGTGCAGGTTTCAAATTTTAATTGCAGATCTCATGAAAATTACTTGAAAAAGGTGCTTTAAAAGCCCTGTATTATACCAATATTGATCATGATAAATTGTCAACCAGAAGCTTTGTATGTTTACTTGTGCATTTCATATGATGCACCACTTCTTGAACCCCCAAACAAGCATACAGGGATGCATGGAAATAAGGTTAAACGGCCTGCAAATTGGATTGAGGGATGGGAATGCAGTTTAATTATCATGAAAACACTGAACCGCCGACCATCACAAAGGAATGCCCCCCGTCAGTAAACAACAAGCCTTTGACACTGAAAAGTGTCCAATGGGAGCAGAGGAATGGAAAGCTTCTGGAGAGAAATGATAGCATCTGATCTCTGTGACCAGGATCTTGGCCTGTCCCATTGTGTTTCTATGTGTATGAAGTCACAGCAGAGTAGTAAAAGGCCACTGTCTCTTTCTGTTCAGAACAAGGACAAACAGAGCCAGTGGGATTAAAAGACAGGAGGTTTGGAGGAGAACAAGAACATTTCCAAGAAAGAAAGCATTTAGGGGTACTGAAACTCCTCTCAACCACCTACTTGGCTAACTTACCCAGTGCATGCTAAACATTGCAGCCTCAATAAAACAACAGAACCACATCATCTGCAAAGAAAGGAGACACAGTGCTGAGGGTTACAAATTTAGCACACCCATCCGCAATGGCTACACCTGGACATCATGTCCATGAACATCACAAGATTGGTTTCATAAGAAGACATTTCTCTACAGAGCCAAATGGCAGGCACATGTTTTGTGTATACCTATAGATTTAAGATGATCATTTTCTATATGTTCTCTATTGTTGATCCCTTAATGCCGATCGTTGTGAATTCGCATCATACCGCTTGCATTCAAACTGAGGCCGAGATAGTGTCAGGTTGAAAGCAAAAACACAAATAATTAATTTTTTTTATATAATTGTAAATAAACTCAAGCATCAAGGCGTTAAATAGATACACAATATGACCAGGTTTGTAAAGTGGAATGTGTTAAAAAGTAACTTTTTTATTATTAGAAGCACTCTGACAGTTTCGACCACCGCCAAGGCCAAAACAATCTCCTCCCACATGTCAGTAGACCCTCAAAATTTTACTTACAGCACAATGTTTGTGTTATAATTTTGATGGTGTCAACATGCTGCTTCATAATGTTAGTTCTAAGTCTGTAGCCTTATCAGATACCTCAAAGGGGCAACTTAAAATTACCCCCATACCCTCTCATTAAAATTCATCTAAAAAAAATCCTGGATCAAGACGACGATCTGGATCACCACCGAAATCTAATCCATTGTTCTTCGGGCCATTTCCCAAATTTCAGCAAAATCTGTCTGTAACATAACACTTCAGGGGAGGTAAAAATAAGTTGAATGTGCTACTGTTTGTCTGAACATGTGTGTTCTGAACTGAAGATGGAAGCCTTCATCAGTATTGAAACTGTATTTTTCTGAATAACGGCAACATCGCTGGCGGAAATAGCTTAGAGTTAACTGGCATGGCCTGTCTTTGCCAAAAAATAACATCATCATTACCAAAAATGAAAACTTAACGGCCTAATAATGAAACATCATTATGTCATTAGTGTGAAATCATAAATCATAATGAATCAAAAATCAAATGAAGTGTAAACCTTAATCTAATTGTAGATTTATAGTAGATTTATACGCCCCTAGTTGTGTGCACAATGAAAGCTGGCATACCACATAGGCTAATTCCCTATACCTAATATATATCTTATATACTGTATATCTTCTTATTACATGGAAAGACATAGCAAATGATACCAAATTAGTACTCGATGTATCTAACTGAAAGAACTAAGAGAACTGAAAGGACATGCTGAGACGATATAATCGTGACAAGTAGTGTGATGCTACATTTGCTCTCTTATAATCACTGATTACCTCAGCAGCCTGTAGGTTGCATTAATGGACGAGATATATTACAAATGCTGCATAATGGATGCTGTTGTAGACAAATTATTGTTGCAATGATGTTTATCACCGTCATATCTGCTGTGGATCTTATGAAAGGCATCCATCTCAGCAACAAAAAATGTGACTCAATGAAGAAGAATGGAGGCCTTGAGGAAACATAAAAGTCTGTGAGTTACAAAAGAAATGCAAATTCTCACATTTACGGAGCAACTCATATTGCTGTTCTCCATCATAACATCAGTCTCACAGAATGAGTTTGAAAATAGCATGTGACCTGAAATACAAAATAGCTGTCTATTGAGCTGTAAAAGCCAGTTCCATCCATCCATTTTCTACTGCTTATCCTGTTAGGGGTCACGGGGGTGGGGGTGTGGGGAGCTGGAGCTTATTTCTGCATCTTTTGGCAAAGGCAGGGTCACCCTGGACAAGTCGCCAGTTCATTGCAGGGCTGACATATAGAGACAAACAACCATCCACACTCACATTCAAACCTACAGGCAATTTAGAGTGACCAATTCACCTAACCCCCAGTTTGCATGTTTTTGGACTGTGGGAGGAAACCGGAGTACCCGGAGAGAACCCGCGCAGACGCAACTAGTTACTGACCTTTATTCATTTGAAATGCTGTAAACAAAATATTAGTAACTTCAACAAAGTAGGACTTGGAGGTAAATTATCAGATTACTACGTCATTGTTTACAATAATTTAAGGTTAATCATTTCAAAAATGCTACAGCACAAGCGTCATCGTAAAGTGGTACCAGTTTGTACTAAGTTTTAGTATAATATACACCTTTTTAAATTACTTGTCTAAATTTATGCTTTCACAGAAGCTTCAAGTACTTCATTACGCAGGAGTTTTTATCATTTGCTCTACCTGAAGCAAAGTTTAGGAGCTTACAACATGTGTTCCCTTCCTTGTTCAGGTCTCATGTTTGGAGAAGCAGCATTAGTATTTCAGTGGGCAGACAGGGTGGATATCCAGTATTCCATCAAATGAGACTGCAGGCGCTTCTCTGCTGCAGCTTGACTTGATTTAAAATGATAACATGGGTGCATTTTTAAAAAAAAATGATGCTTTAAATCACTAATTTTCAGTAAACACATCTCTCCTGTTTATGTTAAATTGTGCAGTGAGCTTTATGAAGCTCAGCCACTCCACAGGCTCATCATATTCTGGGAAACTGACTTCAGGCTACGAGAAATATGCTTAAATAAAAAAAATATTATTATATAAATCCAAATGGCTACATCATTTCTACCTCTAATGGAAAGCCCTTTTTGTTTTGTTAATTTTCTCCCTCTGGAAAATGTAGCGGCTTTCTGAGCTCGATGGGGTAAACTAAAAAACCAAAACAAATGACAGTAAAAGACAGTAATTTACTTCTCACTGCTTTAAGTTCACTGCTGTCTTTTTTTTTTTTTTTGAGTGATTCAACAGCGCTTTCCGTTACTAGTGATGTGATTCTACGCTGGCTTACTGACATCTTCCCTGATTACTTTTTGATGCTTGGTTGGATATGTTCGAAACACAGAGAAATGTGAGGAATGCGAGCAATCAGGTGTTGCACTGATAAGAGAGTCTGTTAACCTCCTGCGAACACGAAGCCTGTCTGACTTATCGCCTTATCACCACAGGCTGCTCTGTCGGAATGCCTCACCTCGCATGACAGACGGCTCAGCCCAGGTCTGCGCGGGCCTGCATTTTATATTTTACCATTACACGTCAGCTACTCAGCCTTCTTATACTATGTGTGTGTGGCTAAAGACCATCAGAGCTCGGGGTACCCACGGAGCAGTGCTTTGACAATCTGTCGAATAACCTTCTCTTTTCCTTACAGGAGGAAAAGACAACACATCTTGGAGACTTGACCTGGTCCTTCTCAGAGCTTCTGAAATATCATTGAAGAGCTTTAAGAGAAAGGAAGTTGGCACAACTTTCTGTTTAATAGTTTTAAGGTGGTTTCACTTTACATCAACTCTCAATCATTCGTCTCCAGGAGAACTCTGCCGTTTGGAATAAATCCACACAGATTTGTGTCTGGGGTGCACAAAGTAGAAAAAGGTAGGAGAAAATACAGACTTTACAAACATTTGATTTGTACACTATCTTTAAAGTTTCTCAGTGAAAAACACAAGCGTGTTCAACTGCAAGGGATCTACTCCATGTTACCAGACAGCTGCAATAATATTTTGAGAGAGAGAGAGAGAGAGAGAGAGAGAGAGAGAGAGAGAGAGAGAGAGGTTAGTAGCCCAAAAAGATTTATTGGTATTTCTTGGATCCTAAAAAAACAGCTATGGCTGCAGACTGGTGCATCTGTTCCTGTGATTATATTAATTCAGCTTTTCCCACCCAGGCATCCCTTTGGTTTGTCTGTTCACACCAGCAAATGGCATCTCTCCAGCGGGTTTCCACCTTATGTGTCCATTCATATAGTATAGATAAATAAACCATTGCAGTAGTTTTAGCTATTGTTTCATTATTTCTCAAAGAAAAAAAAAATCCTCTGAACATGAAGTGGAGTTATTGTATTTCTATTGTGGATCTTCTTCAAAGCCTCTTTTGAATGAGTTACTTTTTGATGAAGTCATTTTTTTTCCACATCGCTTTGTCAAAAATGATTGGAGAACATAACATCTGGGCTGGTTTCTGAAACTCTGGCATTTCTGTAGATTTAGATTAAGACTTTCACAATTTTTAATTGGGTCTGGTGTTGTCATTGTGTTTCCCCCTCCCCTTGTCTTTTAGTTTACTCCTTTTTTTTTCTGACCATTCCTGACCTGTCAGCCTTATCAACCTCTGCATATTCTCTGGGTGTTAATACTCCGGTTAAACTTCTAGTGTCTAATTCTTCTAGCCTCCAATAATTCCTGAGTTTACCCCAGTCTACAACAGTAGAGAGGGCTGTAATGGATCACAAAGCTTGCACTTCAGATCATGTCATGGTTTTGGAGCCATTGGG
>KV751334.1:5673747-5703202 GCA_001698575.1 Mola mola | reverse complement strand
CAGCAGGAAAAGAAAAGAAAACGTACCAATGTTCTTTAATTAAAACTACATTCACTACGCCCAATATTTAAACAAAATTGTTAAAATTCAATAAATTAAATATCAAAATTCTATGGCGAATTGATGTGCAATATGAGGCAATACAGTAAAATTTTATCATTAAATGTGTAAGATAAATTCATTTTGCTTCATTCTTTCAAGTCCAGGCTTATTGTATGTTCTTTAAACCCAGAACAGAGGGAATGAATGAAACCACCTGAGCTTATAACTTGTAACTCTTTTGCTTCCGATTCTTTTGTTTGAGTAGCATCATCATTGTTTCTCCTGTCATAAGCACTTTAGGCTAATATCGCTTTTAATGGACAGCCATACTCAATGTATTGTGATTCTCATATGATTTCCTAGTGCCACACTGACTACACACCCTTACAGTTTATCTAAGCCGTCCTTCGTCCAGCATCATTATATTTAACAGGGCAGCCGAAATCCTCCCATACAAGTAACCTAAATAACACAACAAACCTTTCAAATTCTTCTGCTGCTGGCACGAGCAGCCATTGTTGTCACACCCAGGTTATGCTTCAGAGTCCAGGGGTCGCACCGTGAGTGAGCCTACTGCTAAATGCTTTTCTATGAATCTGATGTTTAATAAAAGTTGGAATGAGCTTTCAGTGGTCGTCAATGTGCTTTATGCACTGTGACTTCGCGCTTTTTACAACTGTCCTGGACCATGGGGAATAATCTGCATGGTTCATGGATCAACTGCCTGTCACTGCTTCACCAGCCCCCATCAACATTCAGCCACTCATCATCAAACTATTGCCTCGTACTTTCAGTAAGTCAACCTTTTAAGTTTTGCCATCAGTGTCTGTGTCTGCTATTTGGGTCCAGCATAATATAAACGTTTACCATGATATTTATACTTTTCTGCAAAAGCAGTGTTAGACACATTAAGTGATTGTTTTGAAGCATGCCTTATTGTGTGGAGGTAATCTCTAACAATATTTATTTTGTGGGGACTGAAAAAATAATGATTTTTTTTTTTTTAATCCACATCAATAAACCAACCCAACCCACTTCTTTTACTTCCTTTTGTGTAATGTGTTCTAAACATTTCAACAGCCTTTAGCAGTCTGTACCAGTCATAATGGACTGGTGTCATCCCTCACGCTGCTTTAGCGCATTTATGTGATTGCTGGATTGTTGCTAAATTTTTTCACATGAAAAATTTCTCACAAATAATTTTCTTTCCTTTGCTTAATGTATAATGCTCTATTGCTTTTTATCTTGCTTTATTACAGAACTGCAGAGACACAATCATGTAGCCTGGCAATGCACCACAGAAACCAAACCCTGTCCTGTAAGACCTTTAACAGCTACTTTACCACAGCGTTTTTTCCTGTCACAGTTGCTGTGTGCTGGTACAGATGGACGAGGTCGGAATCTGCTGACCTGTGTATAACTGTAAATGGTTTCCTCGGGTGGATTGCCCTTTCTTATTCATGTCTGGTCAGATGTGGGCTGATGGGAAGGTACAGTAATGAGTCTTAGTTTATACTAGCCGCGACCTCCAACCATTTGCCACTAATGCATTTCGTATGTGTGTGTGTGTGTGTGTGTGTGTGTGTGTGTGTGTGTGTGTGTGTAAGGAGGTAAAATAATGATTCACATTTTACCTCTGCTCATGCCCCTGCTGGGGTCAGATGACCCCGCGATGTGCATGACTGAACACACGCATATGGCAAGTAATATGCGTGGCTGAATGTGAACCTGAGCAGTAGTGTGAGAGCTTCATGTGTTAACTTAAAACACTCCTGCATAATACGCCAGCTGTATATTCACACATTTTGGAAATACTCCTCATTATCTTCTTTCAGTGCCAAAACAGGAACCACAGCAATTTATTTTTAAAATCATATTGCATATTAAGGACAAATTCCAAACAGGCATAATGAAATGAGAAAAACAGAGTTGTTTTTAATAACAATAATATGAATAAAACCATTGCATTTGCAACAATTTTTAAATAATGAAACCAAGGCAATATGTATATAATTTGGTTGTATGGCTTGTTTGTTATGAGTTTTCACAGTCTAGTGTAGAGGATTAGTCCTGTACCAGAATATTTTCATCAAAAATTCAAAAAACCCTTCATATAAGGAAACAATTTTAGTTATTATTATGTTAAAACACTGGACATTTCCTTTCGTTAAAGCACTTATTATTTTGAAATGTTTGTAATATTCCTCGCATTGAAAGAAAAAAAAAAGAATCATTGGAAAACTAACTACATGTTTGTTGTGAGAATATCATCTGAAGTTAAACATTTAACCACAAGCACAAGGACCTCATTATGTTTAGGGCATTGAAACAATTGGTCATGACTGAGCTGCAGGCCAACGGGGATGAGACTAGTACAGTTCAGATGTTTAATGATAAAAAAAGGATAAAAACAATAAGGGCAGAAAAGATTACAGAAAAGATAGAAAGAGAGGATAAGTGGAACGGGGAGAAAATCCAAAGTCTAAACAGGTTTAAATTCTTGCTCCTGCCAATGATTAAATCCTTAGAAACTAAATTTTGTTTTTAAAATTACATGTTACCATTTTTTTTTTCATAAAAATCCCTTTGAGGTCCTAAAATGTCATAGTGTCAATTCTACACCTTTGTGCCATCCTGACTGTGGGGCTCTATGAATGTGCTACTTTAATTCGTCTGCCCTTACCGCTCTGCCCCCCACTGCCAGAAGTCGAAGTGAGATGAAGCTTACCGGCTATCATCTTCTGACATTTAAACTAGTCTACTATAAGTTGTATAGTGTCATGTTCTCACACTGGAGTAATTCAGCCATACATGTCTGAACCACACAGATTCCCATAAAGAAGAGGAAGAGCTACTTTTACAAGGTCACTTTTAATTTATGTCTCATAGTGTTTTGTGTAGTTTCTACAAAGTTAAGCCCATCCCCTGCAGGTCATCAAGATTGGTTCCTTAGATTTTCTATACAGAAGATGCAGACTGTGAGAATTTGTTTTTGGAGACTGTTGTTGGTTGATTGCCAAATAAAGCAGAAATCGTCAGCCATGACGTTGCTGATTCAGAATTCGGAAGCTGATTATCCATCAGTAATATTTCATAGTCAATAAAGAGCACATTTTAGTCTTGTATATCAATATCACATAGCTGTTTGATCCACACATGAACAAGAAGCCTCAGTTGCATTTCTTCTTGGACCCAGAGGTGTCTGATGTGTTAACAAAGCATGGAATAAAGGGAATCAAACTTGCAACCCTTTCTGGCTGACTTGGTGAAATCTGATCTTGACAGAGGCATTAAACAAAAACAGTGTTTTTGTGAGAGTGCGGGATAAAAAGTGGACCATGGACTTATATAACTTATAGCCAAAAAGAAAGAAAGCATGGGTCGAACCAACCATCCTTGCCCAGTCTTTATAATAACCCTTCATCCTCCTGGACACATCCTAAGATTTTTCTCAGTACAGCTGGTATTGCTCAGCTGCTGCACCACTGCAGAGGATGAAAACCAAGCAGACAATCCAAGATGTACCCAACAAGGAAGACATTAAGTCATCTAATTTCAGATTGAAAGAGGCAGGATTTTGATATACATTTTAGGCTTTGAGCCAAACAAAATCTATGCTATCTTTTAACTAATGCTGATAGAATTATTGACATTTAACATTTTTTAGTTTTGATCAAATATACTTCAGGAGAGTTAAGTTTTTCCCTCAGTCATAGTATCTTGGTTTGTTCCCTGTATTTGGATTGTATTTTTTTCAGCTTTGATCCATCTGTTTGAGTGTTTTATTACAGTTTTATTACATTTCGCTCCATCCGTACACTCCTGGTGAGGAAGATAATCTCTTAATGGGATAAATGCAATCTTTGTTATCTGCAGGGAGTAATGTATTGTGTAGAGTTATTAGAAGCCAATAGTGCGGCTTGCTCTGCAGGGCTTGTCTCTCCTCCTTGGTTCTTCTCCTCTGACACTTTGTCCTTTCTTTAACAGCCATAAATCTTCTACATGTTCCCTCTGTCTGCAGCTGTAATCCACTGCAAAAAAAAGAGGTAGAGCTGAACTGGTACTTATGTCATGACAATATGGAAGAGCTTCTTCTTAAACATAAACAGGAATCTTTTTTTTCATTGGATCACCATTCATGATCCCCCGAGGAAGAAGCCCCCTGCGGTAAGCCCATATTGTTTCATCTTAATGCCATCACCAGGTTAAGAGTCTGTTCCTAGATTTGTTTACATCGAGCCTAACGTTCCTAATATTCCATTGACAATGGTTGTTTCAGCTGAGCTGAACCTGAGCAGAGAGTTTGTTTTCAATAGAAACTCTTAAAGAATAGAACATATTTGGACACCTAGATGGTTAGAAACATAGCCGACCCTCCCTAGTTTTTGAATTGTTGAAGATACTGAAAATACTGAAAAATATACCCAGAAGAATAAATTTGTTTTTTGACAACGCCTTATCATTTTATTTGAAATTTTAACAAAAACACAAATTTTACAATTTTCTTACAATTTACATTTTATAATGCTGTCTTCATTGACTGTGCAAACAGCAAGGCTAAAAATGTTTACACAAATTGTTTACTAAAAACAAATTTAACCCATTTTGATATTTAGAAGCAAAATTGCATTTTTGCATTCTTTAAGCCTGAAAATTTAGGACTTTATTTGAATAAGTATTGGGTTTTTTTGCATTGTAAGTAAGGTTCAATGTCAATACACTGCGAAACACAGCCCCCAAAACTTACTCCTCCTGCTTATCACGTACAGACACGTACTTCAACTTGAAGAGACAAAGGGAAAATTCCTTAATCAAAAACCGTTTAACCGAGCAAGGGTCCAAACCAGGAAATCAGATCAACTCAGCAAAGGTACAACTTGGAAAGACAAAGACTCAGAAATTGGTAAACTTAAAGGGATCATACACAAGGGAACTCAAAGGATATATCGCTGGAACGCTCTGAAAACTGAAAACACGATCTGGCACAGGAGGGAAGGAACACACGGCTTACATACACAAGGACAGGGGTAGACAATTAGACGCAGATGAATCACATTTGGGAGGGAACACAATCACACAGGAGGGAAGAAAACTTGACCGGACATGGGATTAAGACACAACAATAACTTTATAATAAGACCGGAAACACAGAGTGACCCTAACTAACAGTCATATAAAACTACTGGACCCTGACACTGATGAGGGCACTCATGTGTCCAGGGCCACCCCTGGCCATGAAATATTGTAAAGCAAGTAAAGACAAAATGAAAGAAGCATCAAAGAAATTAAAACCATAGGGAAACACTGAGGACAGCAAGAGTGGATCTAACTACTGTAACTTCCTGTTTTATGAAACATCCATCTTCCTGACAAGGACACTTACTAAAGAGGTAAAATAACCAGTTGTGGAATACGACTGATGTATTCATCACTGTGCATGTCACACCACTGTTCCCTGTGGACACGTGTAAAACACCAGAACTGATCAAATCACAGTAGACACTGGTTAAAATAGCTGTCAGGGCCCTATTGGGTTTTTAAAATACATATAAATACATATATTTTTCTTCATCATCTTCCTTCTGGGAAATCTGCCTTCCTGTGGATCAGTTTTCTCCAGACTTTGCACACAGGTCCAGTCCAATGCCAAACCTGCTTCACTGGCTGTGCTGTTGTGACAGGCCATTTGTCAAGTGTGAAGCCACTTCATAATTCTCATTCTCATTATCTCCTGCATGGAGATGCCTATGTGAACCAGTTTTGCAGGAATTCCTTGCCCCTCATTGGATCAATTAAGTCTTATTAATCTAATTCCTGTCAAATCAGGTCATCTGTGCATAACTCACCATGATCACAATGTGCCTTTAAGGTCGTGTGTTCAAGATCCAGCTGACACACCATGAAAATCATGGGTTCTTGTGCCGTGTGAATCAGAGACACGACTTCAATGTTTGGTGATAATTTGGGGTCCTGATCGATCCTTGAGGCGCAGTTATTTAGTTATTATTGGAACCAGAATATCATTTTTGTTTAACTACCCATCTATGCTTTAACTTACAGATTTACACTAATTTCTGCCATCATTCCTCTCTTATGTTATTGCAAGAACAATGTTGTTTTTCCTGATATATTATGTTTATATTGCATGTGTAAATTTCCTTTGTTAATTTTTGCTCCCCATTACAACAATCTGTTTTTCTTGACTGAAACAGGAACCCAGAGAATTGGTAGTGACAAAGATGAGTCAAGAGATGTCCCAAACACCTCTGTTCATACGAACATTTGCAGAGCTTGAAGCTGAGAGTCTGCTGTAGGTCAACAACAGAAGTTGTAAACCACTGATGTCACTCATAATCTCTGACAGGATTTGTTAAGACGGCTCACAAGACAGCTGTGGTAGTTAAAAACCTCCAATGACAATCGGTACTAGTCATAAAGAGAGCATGTATCGCATCATGGAGGGGACACTTTGAAATGAAAATGTACATGTGAAACAGGTAGTATGCCTTGGCTTTTGCCTGCCGCTGTGTTGGGGTGAAGGCCAGCTCTTATAGATTCAACAACAGATTTAAGTCTAGAAACTACAAAACAAATATTTTTCTGTGACTAATCTAACTGCTTAAGATGTGTTTTAGCACTCCAGCACTTTGCTGGAATAATACATTTACAGAAATTACAAAAGTGGCTGAAGGAGCATGTTATAAAGGTCTGCCAGGACAAGGAAACAGCTGAGGTATGCAACAGGAAGAAGCTGACCCTGTGCTGTGTGGCCAATTACAACAACTTTTTAATTACAATTTATTTTTAATCATTATTATCAAAATAGGTCTCATTGATTACATGTGAGTGCTTGTTGAAAAAGCAAAGCTTTGATTTCACCAGCTGTCGGTCTTAAACTTTGTAGTTGTGCATCATTCAGGGGGATTGGATTTTCCAGGTATACCATATGTAAATATAGTAATTATGGTAAAATTGGAATTCCATGGCTCCAGAAAACCACTCTGTGCTGGTGTAGTAGTATTGTAATAAAAATGTGATGTCTCATCCTGTATTACGGTGCTGCTAATTAATATCGGTAATGTGACTTTCAGTGGAGGTGTTAAACCTGCCATGGGGGCCTGTTTCTGCTGATGCTTATTCTCCTCAAATAAGGACAATCCTGCGCTCAGACAAATTAGAGTTGTAAAAAAAAAAAGGCAGTTTTCATCCAAAAACCTATGGCAGCCTCTTTCTGCCAGAAAAGGATAACAATTCATGTAAATACATTCAACGGTGAATAGACAATTGGCAGAGTGAAAACAACAGATATGTTAAATATGTAAATTTCGTGGCTATCATATATCTACAATACGTAATTTATTATGTTCAGATTACAGGTAGATAAGATGATTTTCTCATAAGGAGGAGGATGGTATCCCGGCATGGAACTTAAGCAAAATCGCTGCCAAGAGCAAAAACTCAACTCATTCATTTATTCCTTCAAAACTGTAGTTAAACTAGAAAGGGGCCTAATACACATGCAACATACATGTACTGTAAAATACAACACAAAATACATATAATAAGACAAACAAAGAACAGAGAAAAGAGAAACAGATTTTTATTTTCATTTGTTGTCATTTGTCAGTTGACAATGGATATAATCTAAAACAGATGTTCTAAGACAGCAAACAGAAATCAGCACACAAAAACAGTATGTTGCTATTATATGATAATACCAGAGTAATTGCTTGCTTATGAGTTCTTTAGAACTACTAATCCACAGTTTACACCTATGGTCAACTGAATGTGGGCAATACAATTGTGCTTTGAGTCCTCACATCACACTGATGTAGATTTTTTAAAATATGATGAATTATATGTGTGTTTATTTTTCAGTGCCTTAAACACACAAGTCATACTTTTTAACGGTCACCTCCAGCGCTTCAACACACATTTCAGCCTCAAGAGAAGAATCACCTGTGGGAGCGTGGCATCAACCCAATCTTGGCATAATTATGACAAATGCCCAGCAATGTGAAGCGTTCTGCAGCGTCCAACCTCACTCTGACTCCCCTCAGAAACACAATGCAAAGGCTGCAAGGCTGCCCAGCATCATCAGCACGAGTGCATGTCGTAATGAGAGTCATTTTTGATTTCATCCCCCATGTCTTGTGTAACTGCAGCCCCACTTGTCTGCAGGGAAAATACTGTATGAAAACGGTTCTCTCTCACGCAGCACTGTTCATTCTAAACTATCTCAAATAGCCTTCACCGATGCCCAACTTCATTGCTGTTATTTTCTACAGATAGATTTTGGTGCTGACCTTGGTGAGGACATTATGAAGTCAAGTTAATTGGATTAAAGGGATTGTTACTGGATCCACTGAGACTGCTGCCTCGCTTTACTCTATCAATAACAAGAGGCATCATAGACATGAGGGGGAGAAAACAGCAGGATATCAGAGGACAGAGCCCTGAAAGAATGAAAGGAAAGCACTGAGAGAGATAAAGAGAAGTGGATTGAAAGGAAGCATTTTTTGAGCCTTGTCCCACCCCGCTGTGCTACTATTGATATGTTCTTTGCTGTCAGAAACCTTTAGGAAGTAATATAATGTATATAAAGAGTGACAAAGTCTACAAAGGAACCACATGTTGTAGTGGATGAATAGGTCAAATGAAGACATCCACTCAGTATTTAGTTTTTTTAAATAATTTTGTAAGATTTAGGATTTCAAAGCCACTGTGACAGATTTAGGAGAAGATCATGGCATAGATTTAAATAGACCCTTTCAATACATTGCACACAGAAGTAAAAACTTGTGTGGCTCGTGTTGTGCCATCTCGATTCACCGTGTTGAATCGGCTGAAAACCACACATAAGGAAGGACAATAACGAAGGTCCAGGACAGACCAACAAGAATAAGGTGACAGATTCCCACAGACAATCCTCTCTGAAGACTGTTGGTTTGGTTTTGTCGTGGCTCTAAAACGTAAATATAATTCTGCCACAAAGAGTCTCTCCATCACATCCAAACATGAAAATAGCATGGGATAATCTTCATTTTTAAATGATTAAACCGTATCTACAGTATGTGACAGAGGCAGAAATGTTATGAGAAGAGAGTGCTATGTTAATAGGTTTAGTCCCATTCACAGACATCTGTCGTCACACTCTGACTCTCTTCCGCAGGCAACCAAATTAAAGGAACTTTAACCTGAATAATGTTTGGATTTCACTTGTTTTTCCCCAGTTTTAATTCCCTCACACCTTGTCCCCAACTTCTGTGCACAAATGCAATTCACTCTTCAGCTTCACCCGAGGGCTTTTATCAGACAGACAACCGTCTAACCAAAATGAGAAACTCTTTATTTGTATTGTCATCCATGTCATGGTAATCTTGGTGTTTAAGTTGAAGGCAACTGGACTTCTTGTAGTTCTTTGAAGACATTTCGCCTCTCATCCAAGATGAGTGCTTGATGAGTGCGTTGCTTTTCATTTATTGTTTTCAGCTGACTGCTCGATTTCTAAATCTAAATGAAATTTCAGTGGACAGGATGGAGAGCAGGCAAATGAGGATGGGCACAGTACAAAACAGCTGCCTAATGTGTCATCACAGCACTGTTTGTCTCTTGTACAAGGCCGCATTGAAAGCTTGGGGAAAACATATGTAAATATAGCCCCATCATCGTGCAAGGGAATACTTTCAAATGCATGAATTTTTAAGTTGTATTCAATTCTCCAGAAGCAGCAATACATTTTTAATAAAACTTATCCGCCATGAAATAATCCTGTACCCATGCTGTCTATTTCACCCTGGAACTGCATACTGATATTGTCAGCAGTTCATAAATAATGTCATGTCACACGCATAATTTTAGACCTAAAGAGCTCCTACCAGGCTCTGCATGACATGGTTGGTGGTAAAAACAGCTAGAGACATGGTGATAGTAAAGTAGCTTCCATTATGGTCTGGTCTGCAGAGCAGACATTTTGACATGTCATAGCAGGAAGCAAGTGTATTCATGATTGCTGCACTGCACCAAGGGGGGGTCCTGCTAGTTAGCATGCTGGTTCGCTTTCACTGTCACTGGGATAACTGAGATGTTGGAAAATGTTGTTCAGTCCTATGTTTTTTCCTGCTGTGACAAGTCAAAACGACTTTTCTACTGTTTTACAGACAACACTTCATGGAGCTTGAGCTCATGGATATACATTGCTGACAGGAAGAGGCAGTCTAAAGATGAAGTACATTATACTCTATCCTTGCGTTTACTTCTGATTCTTTTTCTTGTGCAGAGCTTTTATGTTTTGTGTGTGCAGACAGCAGGACAGCACAGTCAGTATTGTTTTTCATTGCATTTTCCAGCAAAATTATGCTGTATTGACTCGGTGTGTCAATAGCCTCCTGTCCTCATGCTGATGTGTGATGACAGCCATTTCCCAGCTGCCTGGGCTGCTGTCACACAAGAGCGTCCTTTGTCATTTCCAATTGTCAAAGGTTGAGATTGTAGGAAAAACAAAAGTAGTAGTAATTAGTAAGTAAAAGTAGTTTTATAGTTTTATAATGAATTAAGCTGATGATGCACAGACTGTAAAGTTTGCTAGATGAGACAATTTACAGCCCAAATGCATCCCATGACAAGGAAGGAGACAGATGTTGATAGTCAGAGTGAATTTTCAGAACAGATGTCCTATAAGAAAGTAATTTGATTCAAAGCTAAGTGTTCATGTGATTGTGGCGTCTCTTGAGGTTTTCTGATGTCACATGTTTTCGCATGCAAAAATGTGACTGTCCTGCTAGAAATTGGTGCGTGTTTTCAGTCCATTCATCTTGTGTCCAATAGAGCTCTGACTTGGCCTAGTGAATGTGCAATACATTTACCTAGCAGACAGTGACAAACTACTTGTCAGTTTCGTTTTGTATTGCTTTTTAACATGAAAACGTGCTTCAACCAAACTGATGTACTGCTGTATCTATGGTGACTGCAATTGTATCCATAGCCCATCAGCTTTGGGAGCATGGACTGACATGGGTACATGTGAAGGACTAACCAGGACCTGAGAAGTTCCATCCTGAGCTCACACAATCGCGTATCCACTTACATCCTGTACGCTGGTTAGATTGATCCCTCAGGTCTTCAGCCACTTTTTTGGTAACTGGCAAAAAATAAAAGCATGGCAAATAAGAAAATGATAATATTGTGCTTGGGAAGATCACAACCAATCAGATTTTTCATCCACAGAAATCCACGAAGTATGCAAGCCATTGAAGAGGACATACATCGTCTGTTTGACACCATCTTATCCCAGCAGGAGCTAAAAGACACAAGAACAAATTAAATGTGCACAAAATGGATTCTCATGTGTGTGCAATCTATACTGAGCTCAGAGTGTGTGTCTTTCTAATTGAGGTCACAAAGTGTGTGTGTGTGTTTGCGTGCTACTAATCACCGCATTAAAAATGATTTTGCAGGAGTGTGAGACCGGAGAGGAGGAGACCACTCTGTGCTGTCCCTACCAAGATATTTTCCCAACAGCATCACTTGGATTAAGAATTTGAAAAATGTGGTTCAGTAAAATCTTAAATGTAGTTTTTCAACCTCAGAGATGCAACCTTTTTGTAAAGTCTGGAAAAATGCTGCCGTGCCAGATGGGGCTGGTGAACCGTATGAGAATGTCCTGATCCGTGTTGGCCTATGTGTTGGCCTGACATCTTCCCTTATTTAAAGTCTCTTTTCTTAATATCTCTGGGGATCGTGAGTCCAAACAGCTCTGCAGCTACTTCTGTTCAAATTGTAATCTTTAAATGTCATAACAGGTCATGTCTGACAGTCACTGACCTGAACAATGATGCAAAACACAAGAGAGACATTACATCACTACTCAACCATGTGATAAACCTGGAAAAGCTCACATTTACAAGCCCTGCTATGACTCTGGGCAAAGGAAAACACCTACCTCCTGACAGGTTCTCAAAAACGCCAGTAGACATTCATCTGATAGAAGAGGAGATAAAGATATATCCAAATCGGAAAAGCATCAGCGATGAGTCCTTCCAGGAAATGATCTCAACCAGTAAATTGCGAGGAATCATAGGGGATTTGATGAGGCTGTACGATCTTTCTTTCTACTCTAGCTGAGGGTGACAGAGCCTGCATAATCCTCCCTGTAATGCATGCCTCCTGATGCATTCTAAAACATTTATTTTGTTCATGCATCAGTGAACAATAGACCTCATAAAGAAACAGATGGCGAGTAAATTGTGAGATAGAGTGCACGTGTTGTGTTGTGTTCGACCTGTAATGAAAGCAGCAGATAACGTCAGGAATTCTTTCAGCTTGTTCTCAGTATTTGGTTTTCATGCGCGCTAACCAACTCTCCTTTTATTACGATCCTGTCATCTCCTCCTCTCCTGCAGCTCTTTGTCCTCCGTTCAGTTCAGTATCTACAGTACTCCAGCTGACTTTCACTTGCATGGCTATCCAGGATTCCTGCGTTCAATTTTTTTCTTCTTGGACTCTCCTCTCCCAGGAATTGGCTGTCTTTTATTTAGCAGTGTTGTCAGAGTCAAGTTTTTGAGTATATATCTGCCAGTTTCTCCATGACAATGTCAAGTGAACAGAGACATGCTAGGTCTGGTTTCTAACATGTATATCAAAGCAAGCAAATGGAGTTCCTGAACTGTTCACCAATGCATTGAAGGCACTTAATAGGATCGTATTATGGTCTTCCTTTTCAGTTAATGAGAGCATCCTACAATATCCTGTATTGATCAGCCCTTAGATTAGAGTTTTGTTCATAAGTGAAGCCATGGTTCAAACTACTGTACGTAACATAATAATACATGCTTTATGAATAACCGCGTCCCAAGAAGTATCTGTATCCATTTTGAGAGGCAGATTTTTTCATTTTCAGAAAATAAAGTTTTGTTATTGTATTCAAATAGTCTTCCTAATAATAATGTAAGATATTACATGCTCCCAAGCAGTGGAAGAACTATAATTCCATCCCCATTTACACTTGGTTTTGATGTATGGACAATTAATCATGTGTCTTTGTATTTACAGCTGGCATTATAAGCGTGCGCTGTCGCCCACTCAAGGCAACATTGTCATGCTCCATCTCGTTGCCCTGAACTTCCTTATGTTTCTCTCTGCTGTGTAAACTGTTCTGTTTGTATTGAAATAACATATTTCATATTTAAGTTGTCAACTGCAGTATCATCTTTGTTTTCAACTTTAAAACTCAATAATGAGCCAAAAGTCCCCAATTCACAATTACATAACAGCCTGTAAATAAGCCATTCTAGTCTGCCGTGACTGATAACTGTGTTGTTCGTGCTCTCACTCAATGAGACAGCAGATATAAGATGAGAGCAAACACCAGGCCTAATAACTGCAGCTCTGCCGCCGGCGCCTTCTTCTTTTGATTTAATTGTAGCTCAAATGCTCGACGTAAGATCTGCAAGAGCCACTCTCGCAGGCCAGGCTTTGATATTCTCACTGCACTCTCCTGCTAGATCTCTAAAGCCTTTTTTTCAAGATGAGCTGAACGATGAATGTACTACTCCTCGAAGCCTGGGGCACTGTGTGCCATTTTGTCTTTTTTTTCTCCAGCAAACTACAGAGAAAAAAAAAAAAAGGTTTGCTTAGGGATGGTAGAATGCAGGGATGCAGTGGGACAAATATTCAGCCATGGACTTTTGTCCTGACCAGCTTGCAATCACTGTTGGATGTGTTGTATTGATTCACAATTTTACCATTATTGACCATACTTTGGTCAATAATACATCAAATTATGATTTGGTAACAAACCATGCAAAAGGCTTATCGGCACAATATGTATACATCAATCATTCAATGCAATGAAAAGTTACAGGACTGATAGATGTTGATCTGCTTGTCTCACTGTATTGCGTGGCGTGATTATGATTGTAAACGATTATGGTTGCAATGAATCGATAAAAGTCACTTATTAAAATAATTCCCAATGAGTTATAATATTGATTTGTTGTGTCATGCGGTTATTGTGACGCTCACTGTGTTGAGGAGCGCTTACAACACATGAAGTAAAAAAACACTGTGTTAGTGTGATTTGGCCTGACATGAGAGCACTACAGTGACAACATGTTGTCGGCATGGTTGACGAGGAGGAAGGGAACACAACAGCAAGTCCCACAAAACCCCACGTCTCATATTGAAGGGAGAAAAAATAATGCGTGGTTTCCTCACATACATATTTAGCTCAATCAGCATAAGAAGTGTGTCGTTAGCCAGTGCACATTATGTACACTTTTCTTATTGTTTTAACAGCTCAGATCGCTCTCAGCCACATAAAATGTCACTTTTTGTTAGCTTCACAAAGAATGGCCCATCCCAAACTGCCCCTGAATGGGTTATATTATACTACATTATCCTATTAACTTCATGTCTAAACCTATCAACTACTAGCCAGTCAGAAGCAGGGGAGGGTGGGTCATTCCTGCACAATCTTTGGGAAAGAAAATATGTGTATGGAATGCATCCACTCAATTCCAATAACCTTATGAGATGCAATCTGCAGTAACAGCAAGCAAGTCCAAGTTGTGTTAAGTTGACTTTTTCTGTATTTGCAACACTTTTCTGTGATGTGTTGTGTCTGTTTGCAGCACGTTTTTGTTTTAAGTTGTTTTGTGTTTGTAGCTCGTGTCAAATTGATGAAGATATTTTCTTGATTTGCCAATGATTTGACCAATGCATAAAAGGCCGTCTAAGGTAAGGATTAAGATCAAATGGTTATCAGGTACGGGGTCTGGGGGATCCAATAATGCAGGGACACACAGGGAGCTTTCTGAATCAACCTCATTTTACTTAAATGAGGTCTAAACCGGGAAATCAAACTAGACAGCAAAGGTACAGTTAAGGATTAGGCAAACTCAGTAGTCGGGAGACGGAATAATGATCAAAACACAAGGAACTCAAAAAGAAGATAAGCTGGACTGCTCACTCGAAAGACAAGACAATCTGGCACAGGAGGAAAGGAACAGAGGGGCTAAATACACAGGGAGAGGTAGACAATTAGACACAGGTGAGACACATTAGGGAGGAGCGGTAAATCACACACACCTGAGGGACAAGACTTGACAGGACATGAGGAATAAGACATAAACAGAACTTCAAAATAAGACGGGAAACACTGAATGACCCTAACAGACAGACACTTGACACTAGCGGACCCTGACAATGGTCAAATATGGAAACTTGTGGAATGGGATAAAATTGGCAGGGACTCGCAAAATATTTTTGGTTTTTTTTGCCTCCTTGACCTCCACACTTTGAATGTTTAATGTTTTCTGGCTGTAGATAAACTCACCATGTACACCAGCATGTGGAGGGTATTATATTTCGCCTCCGTTCGAGTGTCCATCTGTGTATTTTTTGAACAAATAACTCAAAAACTGCTAAATGGATCATTTGTTTAATATTTTGTGCTGATTAAAAGTTGAATGATAGATGGGTGGATAAACAGGCAATAATGACTGTATGGGTGGTGTTGAGGGCAGGGCATTGCTGCTGGTGTGCTGGGTTGCAGCCGAATGCGTTTCTATATAGATGGAAACATACTGAGTTGAATGGGAAGTCCTTACTTCAGGATGCCCACTCCTCACTGCCAATATCTATTTTATCTCGCAATAGTGTTAAAAGCTGTTAAAAGTTTTGGGCAAACTGACATAGGCATACAAAGATCTATGAGGAATTAATTAGCAGTGAAAACATCATTTGAACGTCCTTCTTCCTGTGTGTTCCCAACAGGATTTCAGTGCCCGCTCTGAGCATGATTCACCAAGCTCTTTTCTATTTCTGTTAGTCACTACAGCCACTTTTAGGTGTGCTCCTGACACGCCTGTAGGAATGTAATTATTATGTCCACAGTGACGTTAATGTTGATGGTCTTTAGTGAAATGGCCCCCACTGAACACTGATAAAGAAACCCCGTACGAACAGAATGAAGTGCACCCCTCCCCAGTAAGTGGACAAACCATGTTGAGGAGGAAAGCAGTACTAATTGACTCACTTTGAGAGATCAATGCATTAAACATTATCCAGGCCTTACTGCATTGGCTTCAAGTTCCAATCTTAAATGAAGCTAACAATTTAAACAGTCTGTCAAAGGATGCAAGTGTTAGATTTTTACATATTTACCTGGTAAGAAAGAATTTGTATTTTGACTTCCTGCAAACACACATTAACTTGGTCTTTTTTAAGATCTGTGAGCGCTCTTGAAGGATGGCAAAGGCACAATTTATCTGCAGGTAGTTCATGGAAACCTTTGTCTGAAGTTTTGAGGGAACTCATCTATCTTTACCACCACTGTTTCTTATTAGCCTGCATCCAGCTCCACTTCAGCGAGGCTACACTGTCACCAAGCATGAACTGAAGAAGAGTAATAAGGACACTGACATCTGGAGCATTAGCTTGAAATGATTTTATTTAACCCTTTCATAGAAACCGGTTTGTGCTTGAATTCTTAATGGTGGTCTTCATAATCTATTTCTTTATTAACAGTGGACCAAAAAGCTACGTGACAGCCTTCACCCAAGACAGATTCTCAGAGAATATTGACAATCTGGAGATCCCCTCAGCTCTCCTTCAGCTAATACTATTAGCTTTCTGTTCCACTGTTTTACTGCTTTAGTTTAGTCTCAAAGCACTCATCTTTATTTCCAGTTGCCCAAGGCAGCTGTTTCCATCTGGAAAATCTCTCATAAAGTCAGAGTACACTTCCTGCCCATCACCAAACTGCAGGCACACAACAATAACAAGTAATTGCTGAGCATAGAGTGGAGCATTTTGAAGCCAGGAACCATATGTTTCTCTGAGGAAGGCAAAAGAGAGAGGAAGGAGGAAGACAGAAAGAAAATGTTGCAATTATTTTCAACATCTCAGCTCAAGCCTGACTCTATATCAATGCTAATGTGCTAACTTTCCCAACATGCAACAAGTGCTCACAGATTCTTACAGCCCCAAGAGGGAGCAAATCAATTCAAGTGTAACAGGAATAAGGAATTACTTTTTTTTTTGCCTTGATGTGAAGTCAACTACAAACAGCGCTAGTTAAAAAAAAAAGGGCAACATTAGTCTTACAGTTTCTTTAAAACGTGACTATTCTTGCATCTGTTCACGACATTATTAAATAATAATGTCAAAATAAGAAAGGTTTAGCAAAACATGCAAAATTGTTTCAACTGCAGCAGACATTTGAGATATAATAGCTGTAGGTTGACTCAGGAATAAATCAAACATTTGTCTTTGGCAAACATTGGATAACTCAAAACTGCATCAACATCAACAACAAAGCAGCAAAGGTAGGAAAAATGTAAACTTTCATTATATACAGTATCTTTACAATTATTGGGTAAAAAACACGCCTACAATGAGATACCTGTGTTACCGACACCGGCAGTAACATTTTGAGCATAATTAGTGGTGAAAAATAGTAATTTATTTCCAACGTTGACAAGCTAAATGGTCCTAAATACTGATCTCCATAATAGCATCATTTTCAAAAGCATATGTATTATGTGAAATTTTAGAGCCTCATAAACTGGGAAATATGGCTTAGTTTGAAAAAGTTCTCCTTTGAGTGTGTTCCCAGAAGAAATAATGATATTGAAGATGGACAACAGGATGAACTGTATTAGACAGGTCAAATGTCAAAACAAATAACAAGATAACAACAGAAAACCACATGTAGTTTCATCCACTAATGTAACTTAAATGTGTGATATATTGGAGACGGGTACATGAGGTAAATATACATACATATAAATAGACCTTTTGTTGAAATCCATCCAGTGAAAGTTTTGGAATAATTTTGCAAAAAAAAACAAAAACCCAACAACAAAAACAAAAAGACAACAACGACCAGACAGGGGTGAAAACATAACCTCCTTGTTGGAGGTAATTACTGCAGCGCTCATCAGTGTAATGAAAGTGGAAGAATTAAAGCAGGGGGGGGGATAAAGTGCATTTATCTCAAAATTTATGATGATGTTTTGTATCTTAGAATTGCATAAACATATGTAACAAGCTAACAGGGAAACAAAGCATTTATTTAGTAGCATCAAGTATATAGCTACTGAAGTGGTTTCTACTCCTATAGAGGTCATAAAGTACTCACTACCGCTTAAAAGTTTCCTCTTCCTTCATGTAGAGGATGTGGCTCAGTCTGTGAACTTTGTTAGCAGTAAACTCAGTGAGACTACTCAATATCCATCATCATCATCATCAAACATCACCTGGAGATTTAGACAGATGTGTTCCTGTTTCCTTTAATATTGGCTTCTGCAGCTCAGACCTGTCTGGCTGGACAAGCTCTTTTGGAAGTTCTGGACAGACTGGAAATCCATTAATAGGCTTTCCAAACAGGACTGCCCTGCACGTTCTGCAGTGAGTCACCTATCCTGTGGAAACTCCTTCTGTTTCAGTGTCGAAAGTGATAGCTGAAAGAGAGAGATGAAGGTTGATTTCGCCCCATACTTCATTTTTTTAAAATAACAATCACTCTTCTCACCTTCTAACTCTAACTCTAACTAACTCGAGCTCCTGGTCGACAATTAATGCAGAAGAAGATGTGTCGAAGGTAGGCCTATAACACTCCATGTTCATGAAAGTATCAATTGCCAAGTGTCCTTGGTTTTGATGATTGTATTTGATGAACAAACATTTGTTTGTTCCAAACACCCCGAGACCTGCTAATGTAGATACAGACAATGCCAGAAGTATCTGGACAATGCCACAGTTTTTATCATTTTGCCTCTATACACCACCACAATGGATTCAAATAACGCAATCAAGTTGTGATTGAAGTTCAGGCTTTCATCCTTCAAGTACAAGGTTTCAAGAAAATATGGCATTTACCATTTAGGAATTAGTCATTCGGTCATTTTATACAGAGTACCTCCATTTTCAGGGGCTCAAAAGTATAAGGACAATTGAATGACAAACAGTTTCATGGCCTGGAGTGGTCCATTCCATCGTTATTTCAAGACAAATGAAGTGGATAAAAGGTCTGGGGTTCATTTAAATCGTTGAATTGGCATTAGGCAGCTGTTTATTGGAGCTGTCAATATGAAGTCCAATGAGGTATCCATGCAAATGAAGCCATCATTAGGCTGAAAACAAAAGATACACGTAGAGAGATAACACTTTAGGAGTGGTTAAATCAACAGCTTTGTACACTCTTAAAAAGAAAGAATGCAGCTCAACAACACGAAAAGCCCCGGAAGACCACAGAAGACAACTAAAGTGGAGGATTACAGAATCCTTTCCTTGGTGAAGAAAAACCCCTTCACATCATGGAGACAAGCCAAGTAGTCTGGAGAATGTACGCATTTCATTGTCAAAGTTTACAATCAAGAGATGCCTTCATGAATGTAAATTCAGAGGGTTTCCAAGGTGCAAACCACTGGTAAGATTAAGTTAAGATTAGACTTTGCCAAATATGTAAAAATATCTTAAAATATCTAAAAAAAAAAAAAAAGGCCTTCTAATTTGTTGAATCAGTTTCTTTAGACAGATAAACCAAGGAAAACCTGTATCAGAATGATGGGAAGAGAAAAAATATGAAGAACGAAAGAAACAGCTCATGATTCAAAGCACCACATCATGTGTCAAACGTGGTGGAGGTGATGTTCTGGCATGGCCATGTATGGCTGCTTATGGAACGGACTCACCGGTGTTTATTGATGATGTGACTGCTGACACAAGTATCAAGATGAATTCTGAGATGTATAGGGCCTTACTCTCTGCTCATATTCTGCCAAATGCCACAAAACTGATAACACGGCGCTTCAAGGTCAAGATGGTTAATGACCCTAAACTGTGAAAGCAGCTTTTTGACGGCAAAAAAATGGAATATTGTCCAGTGACCAAGTCAGTCACCTGATTTCATCCTAATAGAGCAGCTTTTCAGTTCCTGAAGACAAAACTGAAGCCAGAAAGACCCACAAACAAGCAGCAACTGAAAGTGGCTGAAGTGAAGGCCTGGCAAAGCATCTCCAGGGAGGAACCTCAGAATTTGGTGATGTCCATGGACTCCATGGGTATCAGTTATTGACTGCGATGGATTTTTATCCAAGTATTAAAAACTATGGTTATATTTACAATTATGTTAGTTTGTCCAAATACTTTTGAGCCCCTGGATATGGAGGTACTCTTTATAAAATGACTGTAATTCCTGAAAGGTAAATGCGATATTAGTGTGAAGCTTCTTATATTAAAGCTGAATGTCTGCACTTCGAACACATCTTGATTGTTTTATTTCAGATCCATTGTAATGGTTTATAGAGGCAAAATGATAAAAAAACTATGTCACTGTCTTAATACTTATGTACCTAACTGTATTTGCAGTGATTCAACACTCATCACGGTGAGGAAAAGTGAAACAGTTAGTGTCTCTTCCAGGCCCTTACACAGAGGGAAAGAAAGCAGGCCATGTTAAAATAGCACAAAATAAAACGACCCACGAAAAACAAGAGACTGAGCCTTTATCAGACCCTATCAAATCTCTCATGAATCATTTTGAACACGTGCAAATCTTGAACAATGGGAGAATGCCATGACTCAAATTGCTAAAAATAACAAGCAAAAAATATCTGGTTGCGATCTGGATGTGTGTGTCTGTATTTGTGCTATTGATATCACGAACGTGTGAAGTCATTTCATTAAGGAGGAAAGGTCAGTGGAGAAAATCTGCAGACGGGCAAAGGAGGAAGCACCTGCTTTCCCTCTTGGCCAACACCAAGCCCCCAGGAAGAGCAGCAGGCTGTGGTTAGCCTTCAGGGCTTTCTTCCAGAACTATTATTGTAGCACATGTCGTGAAAAGCAAACGTATTTTGACCCCTTCCTTGATGATTTCCTAAAAGTGACAAATTATTTTAGGTACCCAAACCTATCCAAGGGTTTGTAATACCTAAACCTAGTCAAATGGTTACTGTGAAAAACTGGAAAGAAAGAGTCTATAGGTGTGAAAAAAAACCCCTCAACAACAAGGGTTTCTTCACTTCATGTGACTTGTGAAATTTCTTATTGCAAGAAGATGCTTTCTGTCAGAAAGCCTAAAAGACACTAAAGTGCGTCAGAAATCAATCATTTTTTTCCCTTATGTGCCACATACTCACCTTTATAAAAGTTAAGGGGGGGGGGCATACTTACTAAATGGTTCTGTCACCGTCATGTCCTCCCTGGCAACATCTATAATCCTCCATTGTCTTTTATTTACCTCCTGGCAGCCCTAGCATCTTCTCCTGACATACCCATCATCTCTCCCACACATGTCCAAATCATCTCTTCACATCTTTATCTCTGAACCTGTGGTGTCCCTTTAATGTACTCATTAATCCCATCTCAAGATGGAGGCTGACTACTAGTGACAACCACACTAATTTTCATAAAATCTATTCCCAATTTGCATTTCAGTCCATCACGGAAACCTTTATTTTTTTTTTGCTTTTTTTCCCCCTTTTTTGTGGCGTTTGATTTTTCTCATTTACTTGCGGAGGTCATCCCCAGAAATACTTCAGAAATGTGGCTTAAATTAAACATACAGATTAAGAACCCCTGTATGAATAACATTCATGGGAAGAGATCAACCTCATAACTGAAGAGGTGGAAGAGTCCTGCATGACGGTATGAAGAATAAAGCTGGAGAGAAATTCTTGGGAAGTTGGAAATTAAATTTGTAAAAACCATTAGCAAATTTCGGTAATCACAATAAATCAGGTTCTTCTCTGTTGGAGAGGACTGGGAATCTGGACACCCAGCCCCTGAACTCCACCAATTGATTCTAAGAAGAACACAATAAATTGGCGTATTGACATAATCTGCATGGAAAAAGCTTGACTCCATATCACCACTTATTTAGAAAGCATGTCATCCCCTGTGCTCCAAACAAGCGAGTGTACAGCAAGCATTTAATGGGATAAGTGGGGTGAACGTGAAATATATCTCCTTGTGTTTGTAATGCTACTTTTTTAATTCTATACTATATTATCCATTTCAATAATGTTTTAATTCCTGTGAAAATACTTTGATTTGTCAGTAACTACTAGAGGAACAATTACCCTTGGCCACCACATTATTTACAGGCGGATATTCGTTTATAGTCAATTACATCCTGGGAGAAAACAGAAAGGCTTCATCTAATGAAGCTTTGAATCCTGTTGGGCTTCTGCTTCAATTAATTACAATAACGAGACAAAAGGCAGAAGTCTCAGGCAGCTGCTTGTGGTGCGAGAAGATGTGCAATCACCCTTTAATCAGTATTCATGTGTGTGCTTCAGATCAAAGTCTCCTCCTGATTGCGAACGCATCTGAAGTGAATGTGGAGTCTGAATCATACCAACGCATGTGACCAACACATCGTGGCGAGAGTGAGATACTGTTCTCATAAAAATCCGTCACATTTTATACGCCAATTTTCTGGCTGAACTTTTAGTGCATTTCAAACACTTCCTTAAGCTTTTACTAGCAGATTAATAGAAAAGTTGTTATGTTTCTTGCCCCACTGTATTTAGTTTTAGGGATGTTGTGAATTTCTTTAACTAAATAGCAAACATTAAATATGAATGATGTTCTCTAAAATGTGAACATATTCTAGGCTTTTATTGTTATTGTATTATTTATGTTGTATTGGTCAGGCGGTTGTCACTGTGGGGTCCCTTCTCTCAAGCAGAAAAACTGCACATAATGGAGGCAAAACAGAATTGAGAAAATATTTTTTTAAAAAAAAGGAGAATTAGATAACAATGGAAAAGGGAAGGACAGAGAACATTATGTGATGGAAATTTAATTTCTTAATTTAAACGAAGTACTTAACCACGACAGGCCAAGCACTGAATATACATCGTATGGAACATAGTTATGTATTTGATAGCTGAAAAACTCTTCCTGTTTGGGTTCAAACATGGCTGATGTGCTTCCTTTGTTTTGTGAACTGGACCTTTATTATTACATGGAAAAAGCGGCAGCATGAATAGTACAGTGAAAGCATGGCTGACAGGGAACTAATCAGCATTTTTCTTTGGCCATTACACCATGCAATACTGTCACGGTCCAGTAAAAAACACATATCTTCAAAAGCCGTTTTATTCAGAAGCATGAAAGTGAGACTTTCAGATGCTGAAACAGTTTTGTCATAAACTATCTTGCGAAATAAATCCCAAACAGTATCATTATACACATTCAGGTCCCGAAACTTACTGTATGTTTAGGACAGTCATCAGTGTCATATTAAATGGACTTGTATTAATAAGGTGCTCTGAGGATTTTAGGTTATTTAAGAGCCTAGAGGCTGCTGTTTATGTTCCACTAAGTTGGCAAACTATTGATAGCAACTATTGTACATTTCCACAATACACATTACCCTAATCAAAGCTTTTTCTTGGTATTTTATATAGAAATTAGGATAATCAATGACCAGTCATCCGATGATGGCATGCATAATCAGTCAGACTCATTTCAGGAATTACAGATCTTATTTTCTGTCCACAGCTCAAATTCTAATTTAGGCACTCCAAAGCTATCTTTCTGAACTCCCAGCATCATATCTCTGTTTCTGCACAACGCACATAAGAAATCGTCTTCCCATCGTATGTTTTATTGGACTGCATTGATATATCACAATAAAATACACAGTTTGGGGCATAAATTGGTCAAACTTTGAATAAGAATTTGTCTTTTTCCACCTTCCTGCCCTCTCCTAGTATTTTTACAAGCATGTGTCAGTGCCTAACAAACACCAAAATTACAGATCTTTGTAGAACACTTTCTCACTTTCAGCCAGTGGAAGCTCATTTGGGATGAAAACCTGAATGGCTGGTTCACCAGGCAGGTCAAAGAGAGCCAGAGAGAGGGGAGACAGGCAGAGTTTGAGCTGGATAACAGACAACGAAGAGAAAGAACAGTCAGCCAGAGAGTAAACAGGCAGATAGAAGTAAAGTTGGTAAAGAATGACTGCAATGCTGTTGGCTCTTTCTTCTCTGAAACTGAAGGAAGAAGGAGGTGATTGCTAAAACGGATATTAATGTTAAGTTGATTTATTTAATCAGACTGTCTGTATAAAACAGTGTCATTAGCAGGAGCTCTCCACCAGCATGAAAGGCCATTTCATGTTGTCTCAGAGTGAGGGGCCTCGCAGCACCGCTGCTTTTGGATAATGAGGAAGTCGACGAGGAAGTTGGACGAGGGAGAGAGAAAGTGAGCTAACTTTGCTGGAGAGTCACAGGAAAGATAATGAGAAAGAAAAAACACAAGATAAAAAACGAGTAAACAACAGAGTCCGCAAGGATGAAACAAATAGTATGAGCTAACCCTTACTACGGCACATTCTCTGCCCCTGCCTTTCCGAGTCTATTATTAGCTGTATTGGAAGGAGCTTTGTCTATTGTTCTACTTATTGATTTAGGAGGGTATTTGCTGGTGCTGTGAAAACTTAAACGGCTCTTGTTGCTGTTGAAGGTCAGCAAAGTTGCATCTCATCTGTTTCTTCTTCTTCAATGCATGTGTGATATGCAGTGTTTGAGCTAAACCATAATGAACATCTCTGAAAATCCTTCTCCAGCTTATAATTGACCTTGGACGACACTATCTAGACACCCCAAGTTATACAAAAGTTGAAGTAACTGCAATTTTATTTTCTGTAAATCAGAAGGAGACTTTAAACTACTTTGAAACTTGGAAGTTACATGTAACATGAAAAGCTTTTTTTTTTTTAAGAAAATGACCCTCTCCTGTGCTTCATATTCATTATTTGATGCATAGAGTAATTGACAAAATAACTGTCAAAAAGTCTTTTAGCAACTGTTAAAAGAATATATAAAAGCACAAGAGTGGATATGCTGGTTTTGGTGGGACTAAATAATGTATATATAAAGTATATTTATAGACAATCAATACATCCTCTGATCAAGTTGAACATTTGGAAGAAGTTATGTGTGATAACAGGCTGTGAGAATATTGTTGTCAGTGGGTTTGCTACTTGTAAACAGTGTCACAAAGTGTTGGCATTTGATAGCTGCGAGATGGGCACATCATCCCTGAGGTGCCAAGGCAAAGGCACGGCAGCCGCTGCCCCAGTCCAGTAACACAACTCTCATAGGCTGTGTGTTTAATCATTGAACACGGTCAGGTCGGGGGACTTAAATTACTGGGTCTTGGAATGTGCATAGATTATTGCAGACTAGAAAATTCATCATACTGGGGCCCTCCTATTCATTAAAATGTTGAATTATTAATTACTAAGTGCTTTAGAGGAGATTTTGAAATATCATGATATATCATGTATCACGATATATAGCCATATCGCCCAGCCCTACTTAAAAATTAATAATGTAACAGTGGTGTGTTACAGCTTTTTCTGCTATGTTCATTTTTCAGGTTTCAAATAAGAAAATGGCTTAATTTCTGGTAACTATGAATTACATTCATACTTTTGTCTTTTAGGTGCAAAGCATACGATAAATGAATGATTGCGCCAGGGTTAGTCAGTGGGAAGATGTACCATCCTGTTCAGTACTATAGAGTCGGTAGCTTTAATCAACAGTCCGAACAGTTTAATCATTGCAAACAAACAGGACTACATAATGCAAACATTCAACATTGATCACAGGACAGATTTGGCACAATTTTCTTAAAGATTGTCCGTGATGAAAATCATGATTTTGATGTTGCTAACATGTCCCCATGGTGTTTTGTATGCACTATGACACATATCATGACTGAAATAAGCAGCCATCGACATGGCTGAGATTTTCTGTCAACAATGACAGTCTCCAAAAAAACAATTTCAGAGAGCTTAAGAGAGCTTAAGAGAGAGGTCTTAAACGTAGAAAACAGAAGGAACCGATCCTGTTGACTGCTGACTTAATATTGTAGAAACAAAACTTACCATTCTCATGCATCAACTTGTAGGTGACCTTGTGCAAGTTCCTCCTCTTCTTCCTGGTAATCTATGTCTGGTTCAAACATGCATGTCTGAATTGCTCCAGTGTTAGAACTCGCCAATGTGCAACATAGAGTAGACTAGTTTAAAAGTCATGATAACAGAGCAGGGAAGCTCCGACCTGCTCCGGCTGCAGGGAGGGTCAGAGCGGTGAATAGAGACCGAGCAGAGCTGAAGTAGCAAATTCAGAGATCCTCACTACCTGGATGAGGCAAAGGGGTAGAATTACACTGAAGCCATTTTAGGCCCACAAAGAAGGAAAAAAAAAATGAAATATCTAATTTCATGGAACAGAAACGATTTTTTCAGGTTTAATGTTTACAGCAGAAGAATGCATTTTGCATTTGCACCTGGTTGAAAACATTAAGAAGAAGACATACTTTAGTAATGCCCTTTCAGAGACAAGGGACTTTTCGCTTTTCACTCCATTACAGAGACACACATTATAAGCACACACAGATACAAAAACAATAAACAGTGAAAGTGCTATTGTAAATGTCATCTAAACACACCTACAGTATACCCACGACCTCACAGAGCCCCGAGCATTGTTTCAAAGAAAGCAGTCATATGTTTTTATGCATTATTCATCCCAACTGCATTATTAAATATCTCTTTTTCAGAGGATACTGGTTTAGATACTTAACGGTTTCATTGTAATATATTCCCAAGGATTCACCCAAAATGTTTTCTATACTTTTTGTATGTGGGAATCTCTCTTTCTGCTGCTATTTCCTTCGAGGTTTGGAGTGTTATGGTTTCAGGTAACGTGTGTTTTTCCTGCGTGAAGCCAGAAAATCTAAAAAAAAAACCCAAAACAACTAAATGTATGATTTTATTTATTTATTTTTTCTTTTTCTTTCTTTTTTTTTTTTTGCTCAGGGTCCATTGCAAGCATTTTACGTGCAAAGCTAAAAGTGGGGGAAAAAAAGCCTTGAATTTTGAATGTCTGTGCGCACATAAGTACTCCTATATTTCCATATGCAAGCCTCATCAAGCATCATCATTCCATGCCAGTGACACCACTGTGAATTCCTCTCTCTCTCGTCAAGCTGATGAAACAGTCTGTCTAAACCTACTTCGCATTCTTTATTCATATGTCTTATCTACACAAATGGAGCTATGGATCCCTGGGATGGGCCCTGCTGCCGCTCAAGAGAAGTATTGAACCTATTTAATTGAGTATGAAACAGAATTAATCTGCAATGACTTATTCTGAGAGTCGGCTCACAGTTTTTTTGTCTAACCTTTTTTCCTGATGTAACCCAGTTCAATACGAATATTACTTTACTATTAGTGTAATAACAGCGCCACACAAACATTTATAAACATTAAAGTGTTCTTGTTTATTTTCCTCCGAATACAAATGTGCATGTACAAATTTTTACATATCACATCCATCTTACATTTTATGATCGAATTTTATCTTGAATATAACCTTGAAAACAAATGAACTCACATAGATTGAATACAAAAATCGTGTTCAGCTGTTTGGTGATCTAAAAATTATGATATCTAGAAACGGTGTGGTTTATAGTAAATATTAAAGTCAATACCAGCAGCTGGATAAAAATGGATGAATGGATGCTGTCATCATTGACTTACTCATCCAAACTATTAAACAGTATGAAATAGTGTTTTCTAATGCGTATCATTTTAAACCTTCCTGTATTACCGTGTTTACCCAACCATCACAAATACAAACATGCTCTGCACGTTTCCCTGCAGGAGTAACGGGCCGCTCTGTGTTGACACTACGGTTGTGATACACATCGTCCGTGTCCAGTGTGTGAACTGTGCACAGTGACTGTTGATGTATTCGTTTTTTTTCCCTTATTGACGAGGGTGTGGAATGATAGAACATTCTGGTTTGACGGGGGCCGTCAACATGGCTGGCATTTCTCCTGGGCCCCGAGGTAAAAGCTGTTCTTATTTTACATGAACACTCAGGGTGTAAAAGAGGGAGTGACACAGGTTCAGCATGCGGCGGGCAGAAGTGAGGAGGAGAGGAGTCTTTCAGTGCCTGTGTGGCTGTCTAAATTTATCACACCTAGTTAAAATGCAGGGCTGATCGGACAACAGCAACACCTGTGGCAATGGTGTGACTATATGACACATTCTTGTGCGTTGTTAAAGAAGATGGTGCCTTCGCCTCAGCAGCTGTGCCCGTGACAGGCATGGGTCAGAACAATGATACAAACCCCCTCCGTGGGAAACAATGAGGTGAATTAATGAGCTCTATGGATTTAGGATGTGCATACCACAAAATCCGATCACCTCCATCTGCTCTGACAGAATTGTAGTTTGACTAAAGCTCTTTTTCTTTGCTCCAGGGCCCTGTGACTTGCACCATTGTACTCTCTCGGCTGTTTGTCATCCAGCCTGCTGTTTATCTTGGCAATCATACTTCAAACAAACAAACAAACAAAAAAAAAAATAGACCATCAACAAATTAGGAGAGCCTTGATTTATCATTATCACACTGGCCCAGAAATGTCAACTGTATCAGCAGGAGTTGTTTTGTGCCAAGTGAATATAATTTTAACCTAATTTTGCCATTCACACACTTAGTGAATGTCCATGAGTCTACGCAAATATGTTTCTTGCGTAAATGTTTGTGATTTGGTGTCTGTTGTGAAATGTCAAGATGAGAGTGCATTCATCCTGAAGAAACTAAACAGATTGAAAAAAGGATAAGACTTTGAAAGACTTGTCAGACCACCACAGGCCTTGGTGAAATGCATTCTGTGGATGTGTAGGTGAGTCAAGTCAGCTGCCGGTGTGTTCTAGCTTACATTTGAGTGTAGTTTGAGCGGTATAGTTTCCAGCTCAGTCAGACACATATAGCAACAGCGTCAGCATAAGTTGAGTGATCCCTTCACAACCTGGGGATGACTCTGAAGACCAACATCTTCAAGTCAGGAGGTTTGGAAATCAGGATAATACTCTGATTCTGTTCATTTGTGGTTTGAGGTGTGTATGTTATCAAACTTACAATAATGGGTGAGTAGTGGGAAGGCAAATAAAAACTCTAGTTGTTTGTTAGAGAGCGCCATCTAATGGCAATCAGGAAAAAAAGTCTCTCTCCTCTTGCCAACCTGCACTGAGTTTAAATTAGAGATGTACAAGCAGTTGTTTGTACCTCTAAGTGTAGCATGTAAATATTGCTTACTATGCTGCCTGATGCCAGGTGATTCTGTTTTCAAAATAAAGGCACACATATAGTTACTGGGATGTACAGTCTGTTGGGAGTCAGACATTTACTGTCGTGTGGTAGTACTGTCGTGTTTCTCAAATACTTTTGGACATTATTACCATGTTTCTATAGCTTCAGATTTGACTGGTATGATCATGTTTCCATAACAGGAACGAATTACTGAAGTACAAATCACCATGTCTTTTGATCCTGTCATCTAACCAAATGTTGGGTTTGGAGGCACAGTAGAAAAA
>KV751334.1:5657931-5673663 GCA_001698575.1 Mola mola | reverse complement strand
TCTGCATAAAAAGGAATTTAATTTCATAACTAAAACTTTTCTTTAAAAAATGACACCTTACAAAGAAAAATACAAATTTTGCAACATTAGTGTGCATCTCAGCAAAACGACTGTAAAGTGTAACTGTGACTGCCTTTCTTTTCTTTCTTATTCTTTCTTCTTTCTTCTTTCTGTCATCGCCTCCAGTTTACAGCAGTAAATCACAACCAGAATATTTCAGGGGCCTTGCTGCTGCTGCGTGGGGAACACAATCTTATACATGCACAAATTTAAGATGCACTACTCAACTTAGCTGTATTGCAGACAGCCCTTAAAGCTGTTAAAGGTTAGCGAAGCCATGCTTTCTGCATAATCAAATTAAGAGAAGAATCAATAGTAAAATCCGATTTTCCTGTGGTAGGCAGATTTGGGGGATGTGGCTGCTGGGACGTTCATCAGATTTTGTGGGTTAAGTCAGTTTTATCTGTATAGCTCCAATTAACAACAAAGTTCAAGATGGGAGTGGAAGCTCACTGAATCATGGGAAATCCCCCGGCAGAGTAAACCTATGGCAGACAAACAAAGGACCAGCTTGAATCAGTCCTAATTATGAGCTTGATCAAGGAGGAAGGTTTGCAGCCTGCTGTTAAATGTGGAGAGGGTGTCTGCCCACCAGACTCTGATTGGAACTTGGTCCCACAGAAAATGAGCTTGATAACTAAATGCTGTCACTCCCATTCTACTTTTAGACACTCTGGTAACCAGCAGTAACCCTGCATCCTGGAAGTGTAGAGATCTAGTGGGGTAATAGGGTGCCATGGTGTCTGGCCATTAAGGGCTGGTCAAGTGAGGAGAAGGTTGTTAAATTATCAGCCCATGCAGAGAAGCTAACATGGGAGAAAAGCAAAACACGAGATAGTAGTGAATCAATCAGCTAGTACACAAGAGGTAACCATATCTTTTAACCTAAGATTGCTTTTCCTTACAGCAATTATTAGAATTTCACCAACGGATCTACACCCAGCAAGGACTCCAGAAGCCTGTGACCATGCAGACTACCAACGTCAAATAACTGCCACTCATTTGTCTGTTTACAGTGAGGCCTCCATAAATCCTTTGGTTTGTCAAAATTTGTTATTTACTTGTGAATACCAAGATGCAATATAGTTATCATATTCATATCGAACTGCATTGCACATTCGAAAAACAAGGGGGCACCCGGATTTGAACCGGGGACCTCTTGATCTGCAGTCAAATGCTCTACCACTGAGCTATACCCCCTCTTGATAAACTATTGTACCTCAGAGTATTTAAAAGTACATCGCGTGTGAGTGTCAAAGTCTTCATGGGTTGTATGTTATACATTACAAAGCCACAACCTTCCAACGCATACAGTACATGGAAATACCCAAGAATGCCGTTTTATATCTATAAAAAAAATTGTACCACAACGCCGCACTTAGGACAATCGGATGTTACGTTATAAAAACGCGACTCCACCGGAAGTTGAAGTGTCGCGAAAAGAAAGTGGAAGAAACGGAAACACAATGGTATGGTTATAGTCTTATCTCAATAACTGAAATTTATCCTGACCTGTCTCAACTATATGGTCAACGTGGTATTGCTTTCTGTGGCCTTGCCTGGATTTATTTGATATCCATTTGTCTCGTGGTTTTGTAATCCTGTAAAATTCAGTGAAATAGTTGTGAATTTGATTAGTCACTCAAGCTAATGCTAGTTAGCGCTTAGCCACAAAGTTCACACAGTCAAAACCGGGTTAACGTGGTGATTTGTGCGTGTTAGTGTTTGGCAACTGCGGTACATCAACTAAATTGTATACGGTAAATATGTATTTTTGCTGCAGGATACTCGAGGACTCCGATCTCAGCTGAAAGACAGCATACCTGTCGCCGGCTTGTGTCCACAGGGAGCTTATGGAGTGCAGGACTCCCTGCGTAGTGGGTGAGATACTAACACATTACTGTGGTGTTAATGGATTGTACGTGGATAAACCATCTTATTCCATGCTTACACAGATTTACTTTTATATCTGTTTTTTTTTTTTTTTTTTTTTTTTTTTTTTAATGCTTTAATGCCTTTGACCATTGATTCTGTTGATGTCAGTATTAAGAGCCTGATCAGTAAATTTTTGAGGAAATCATACTGTGCTAACATTTGGATACATTGATCTCTCTTATTTAATTGAAATTAGTTGTTTAATGTCCGTGTTTCACTCTGTTTGACAGTTTGTCAGCCAGAGAAGACTGAATGCTGAGCTGTAGAACACCCTGCTCATCAGTTATATTGATTGACAGTGACTGCCAGATCTGTGGTAGATAGATGATCAGTGATTGACAGCGTAACTGGAAAGAGGGGGAGAAGCCGTTGGTTAAATTTATGAATTGAAAATATTTGAAAGAATAAGTTCATGAACTTCTACTAAATCAGTTGTTTTATTTTTGTTTTATTGTTATTTTAGTCTTTTTTGACTGTTTGACCAGTTTTATGAAACCACCCAATTTGTGTGACACAGATTTTTTAATTTGCCTGTCGCATTTCTTCTCCCGCTGTACAGCTTTTCCAGTGTAAAGAATGAGCTCATTCCAAGCCATGCACTGGAGCTGTTGGAAAAAAATGTAAGTAATCTAATTGGCAATAAAACCCCAAAATCAGAGCTCCTACACAGGACTGTGGATGTTTAAGACAAGACAGTGTTTGATTATCACGTCGTCTGACTGTGTCTATTGTGTGCAGTTCCAGCTGAACAGGGACAAGATGAGTTTATCTACACTCAGAAACATCCAGGGTCTTCATGCGCCACTCAAACTGCAGATGGAGTACAGGGCAGCTAAACAGGTAACTGCGTGTCTTTCTAATTTAAATCTACGGCCCAGCTAATGTTGTCCTTTGAGTCCTCTCCTTTTACACTTTAATGTTTGTGTCATTTTTGAGTCTCTCTCTGTCCCTAACATCCCATGTCTATTCCTGCTTCTTCAGATCCAGCGTTTGCCATTCATGCAGAGTTCAAACCTGGCTCTGGATACGCTGCGGGGCAGTGACGACGCCATCGGCTTTGAGGACATCCTCAACGGTCAGGACCCTCTTCCTTCACCTAACACAGCCATTAATACGAACCGTCTGAACATGATTTCTAAATGGCTCACTGTCTGTTCTGTCGCCTTGCAGATCCAGCCCAGAGTGAAGTGATGGGTGAGCCACACTTGATGATGGAATACAAACTGGGATTGTTGTGAAAGAAGGACTCACGTGTTACACCGATACACGCATATATTTAGGATTGCTATCTTTCTGCATACTATTGTTTATTGAATAAAATAAAAACAAATTGCCCACTGTGGTTGTGGAGAATTGAGCATTCAGACTTCTTTTGGAGGGAGGGACAGGGTTACCTGGCCTAGATCAAAAGTGTCCAGATGGGCATTCAGTGCTGCTGTTGTATGATTGCAGTCTTGTTGGTATTTCTAATAAACTTCACATTCTTTGTCATGGTGTTGGGTCATTTGACAGTATTTCTTTTACTGTTGTGCTCATGTTGTCGTGCTTTGTTTTGCAGCACAAAAACAATATCTCATGGCATCAAAATGAGCTGTCAGATGTGCTGATAATGTAAATTCCGTTCACATTTTTATGTAACACTCATCAAAATGTGAAATAATTAGCACTACAGAAAGTTTTTTTTAATCAGGTCTTACTGTAATGCCTTTAAGCTATTAGTTAGATTGAGGTTATGCCATCAATGCTGTACTGTAATAAGAAACCGCTTGCTGAAAGTAAATGCCAGTTTCCATTCTATTATCATTTTTCCATTTTTTTTGCTAAGATTCTCGAGGTTTACAGCTTTCTTTTCTCACTCAGGTGACAAAAGTTCGACTTACTGCCATCACTTAACATGTCCACCTTATTCTGCAGAGCAAAAGACATCAGCGTTTTGTTGAGGATGGCTTCAAGCGGATGAAAATTAATTCAGTATTGCTGTAAACCTTTGACTTGTATCACCATCTGGCCACCTCAAACTCCACTTTATTATATGCCATGAGGCAAAACGGAGCCTCAGCACAGTGAATCGGCTGTATGAAGATGTGCAATCCAGTTGCTACAGCTGAATATGTATGGCCAGCCTTCTGAACACAGTATATCCACAGCTGAAGATGACTTGAGTTGACCATTTGCCACATGACCCAGGAGGGTTCTTACACTGTAACCATTAGTTTGGCTATTTGTGATTTACCTGGGCCATGTCATTCCTATAGAACGGAGCTGTCTCTGAGTGAAATGTTGCTCTGCAGTTGGTCTGATTATTTAATGATTTGGTTCATCGTCTGAGGAGAATATGTACAAAGGCGGAGTGCTTTCCTCTAGTATTGCAATCATAGGTATCTATTCGTGTGTTACTGCACTGCAAATGCAGCCATTAGTGGTATTGCTTATAGGTTGTCAGGTATTTCCTGAGGGTTTAATTTTTGTCTTGTTCACTTCAGTTAAGTCTCTGGCCTACTTTGCTGTTAGACAGCACATTGTTGACACAAAACATACAGTAGGCTACTTGAAGCAAAATATAGATGGAACAAGCTGTGATTGAATTTAGTGATTGATTATGCTTAACAATAATTGGTTACTGACATGTACTGGCAAAATGCCTTCACAGAAGCAAATACTAGTGCATCTCATTAAAGAATAAGAAAAACGTTTAAGTGAAGTTCCAAAAGCATCAAATGTTTTAGTGTACGTGTAATGAGTCGTGAATATATTCACCCTATTTTTGAGAAGGACTAGTATAACTGAACCCACAGTGCTCATGACAGAAACAGGAAGTACAATAAAATACTGCAAATTGTTTTTACACACTGGATTTAACCATTAGACAATGTAAAATGTCGGATTCATTTTGTATTAAGTTTTTATTTCTAGCGCCCAGAATCCAAAATCACATTACCTCAGTGATCCAAAAGCTAGTCAAGGCCGGCGGTGAGGGAGGGGAGAGAAGAAACGTAGAGGTTCTGTAACTCACTGTAGCAATCAATTGAAATCTCACCGCCATCGGACCAGCCGGTTATATCATGGAGGTGTTCATTTTTATATAGTCCTACTTTCGTGTTATCATTCTTTAATACGGTACTCAATTTACTGTCATGACTATTCACTACTCCTGGGGGATAGATAAGCATTTTCCAGCAACACCTTTGGTGGGACAGCTTGTTTATTGATGTTTATAAACTTGAATTTGCCAGATTTATAACACAGCCTGGCTGCAGAGCATGCTGGGAAAAGCCGTCACGTGGGAGGAGACACGTTTGAACCAATGATTTAAATAGGTTACATTCACCCATAATCAGCAGGTACTGGCATTTGTAGTGCGTTTGAATGGACATGTTGGGATCAGAGTACGGTTTATTTGCTAAGAATGATATGATCGGGCTGACGTTACTGACACTAACGATGAATTCTGTGGATATCAGAGACGATACATGTCAAGCTTAATGGATTCAAATGAATTAAAGTTACACCACATATCCTCAATCGCCTGACAGTATCAAAGACAGAAAGTTTTTAGTCGCTTTTATTTAACTAGTTGTTTATTTGGCATTTTATTCGTAGCTGACGGGCTTACACTGCCGGCAGCTACAGTACGCATGCGCATAACCGTCACTTTAAACTGGAACCTTTGTTTTGATACAAAGGAGCTGAAGATTCGAAAGGCTTCAAATAATGTCGTTAAGCTCCTTACGGGAAACATGTTATATTTTGGTAAATAAAACAAGCAGCCTAGTCAACACTTTAGGGGTAATCCTAGCATTTCCTGCACCTCCTAGCTGGTATATAAGTGTTCCTGATGACGCCCTCACCAAGCTGGTTGTTATAAAACTAAGGACATGAATGGGTTGGGTCTTCTAAAATTTTGCTAGAATTTGTTCAAGCTTAACTATACAGTAATAAGACACTTCACTTAAGTATTTTAATCAGGGCCAGTTTTGCCTGTTATACTCCCAGAAAAGGCATATATCACATAAGATTGAGTATTTGTTTGTCGCTGCTCAGAAATCAGCAACAGTGATAATGATAAACTTGGAACTAATGGTCATCAGTGTTCTGTGCGGCTGGCTCATCTTTCCTCACATTCTCCTCTCAGTCGGTCCAGAGAGGTCAGCCTCAGACATGGTAGTGGAGCAGGGGGCGGCCTACAGGTTCCCCACGACACCATGCACTTGCTGCATGTGCTGTCTCCATTAACTAGGAAAGAGAAATTTTGATCAGGTGGGAAGGACTCCCAAGCGCGCCTTACATTTCCCACAATCCCACACAGTGCCATCTTTATTTTCATATATTTCAGCTTGTATCAGCGACATTGTCGTTGTCAAGTTGTTGTGCTCTGCACATGTGATGTCCCTGTGGTTCTTTTTTGGTTCTTTGTTTTGGTTTTTTTTATGGTTTGAGGGTCTAAGGGCAGAATGTCTACAGTTTGTATAAGGCCCCCGAGATAAAATTTGACTGATTGATAGATTTTGCTCACCTCCAGACTACAACTAAAGTCTCATTAAAGTTCCACTCGCGTGTGACATCATTAGGCTCATTTCCTTTTCTTAATATCTCCTAGAATCACAGAGCACATTGACTGTCTCCAGAGGACTGAGGGAGAATTATAGGAACTTCTTGTACAAGTCGCTGGACTGGAACAAAACACTATCAATTTAATTGTGTAAGTTATCATAATTTGTTACATTCCATGTTCCAATAGCCAGCTTCAGCAACCGGGGATCGGACCGCCAAGGCCCCTGCCTTTGACTGCCACCCGATCCACATAGCACTGGCCTTCTATGGCTCCTCCTGTGGGTGGTGGGTCCACGTGAGGACAGACCCATGTCTCCTTTTCGGGCTGAGCCCGACCGGACCCCATGGACAAAGGCCCGGCCACCAGGCGCTCGCCTACGGACCCCTTCCCCAGGCCTGGCTCCAGGGCAGGGTACACAAGTCCTTGTTTGTCACCATCATAGAAGCCTTTTTGAACCGCGCTTTGTCTGGCCCCTCACCTAGGACCAATTTGCCTTGGGTGACCCTACCAGGGGCAAACAGCCCCCGACAACATGGTTCCTAGGATCATTAGGGCACCCAAACCCCTCCACCACGGTAAGGTGGGGGTTCCTGGAGGGGAGCGAGGAGGAGGACAGTAGCTCAGAGTAGAGCCGTTGCTCCTACACGTTGAGAGGATCCAGTTGAGGTGGTTCGGGCATCTGGTCAGGTAGTCAGGATGTCTCCTGGACGTCTCCCTGGGGAGGTGTTTCGGGCATGCCCATCCTGGAAGAGACCCCGGAGCAAACCAAGGACACGCTGGAGAGATAATTATCTCTCGGCTGGCTTGGGAACGTCTTGGTGTCCCCCCGGAGGAGTTGGTGGAAGAGGCCAGGGAGAGGAACGGCTGGATCTCCCAGCTCAAACTGTTGCCCCCGCGACCCGGAGCCGGATAAGCGGCAGGAAACGAAACAAAACGAAACGAATCATAATTTGTCTCTCGTTACCAGCATGGGTTAAGTCTGCCGTTCAACCACCAGAGGGCAGTGTTCGTCCGGCCCGCTCCTCCTTCAGCTTTGTGTCGGTAACGACTGCGCAGTGGCCACTTTGTCCTTGTGCCTCAGGGGACTCAGCTGATATCGCTTTTCATACATGACTGGGGGACATCTTTGCCCGATGCTGATAAAAGCCTGTGATGCTGTCTTGGACAACAAATAACACTCCCTGAGGGTGAGGTCGGGCAAGCTGGTTGCTTTAATACACAATGTAATGCAACAGATGTTTGCACCTACACGCCCGACCCCCCAGGGACTTCTCCAATAAAACTGCATCTATAATGGGGAAATATCCAAATATACATAAATGCACACATTGGTCTGTTGAGAAGAAAATGATATAAAACAATTTTAAATATAGATGCACTTCAGCTGAGACTTAAGTAAAACAAAATGTCACTACTGCTTAATGAATACAGTTTACAGACTTCTACTGAGTATTTAGAAATAGTTCAGAACATGTGGGCGAAAAAAATAAATAAATAAATAACAGAAGTCAAATGAGGTAATTCCTCTGAATGACTCATATATTTGTGCCTCTTTATTAAATATATCACGACATTAAAGGCTGTACGTTTGATTCACTGTTATTCAGACACAGTTGTTTGACTATTTTCACCACCCATTTATTCTCTGCTCCTTAGGATATATGTATACGGTAGAAGCACAATAAATATACTCAAAGGGACCATTCTTGAGCAATTATTGTAGGAATTATGCATATCAAGAATATGAGGCATTTGCACACTATATTTAGTGAGATGGTTGATGTCTGTACTGCAGGAATATACTGAACATGAAACCCCATCTGACCTCACCTCCTACCATATCTGTTCTTTTCTGCTCATCAGATAGGGCATTTTTCAGATCCTTTAGCCATAAACAAAAGTCCAGTAGAGTGTTTTACACTCCCACAGAGGTAAAAGTACTCCTGTGTTGTACTGTAGTGTAGTAGTGTAGTCAGCAGAGTGCAAACCTACCAAGCTTTTAGTCCAGGATTTGTAATGTGCCCCAGGGATGCTGTAATTATGTATGTATGAATGTAATACAGCAAACGAACAGAATTCAAGTTGAGCTTGACACTTTTTCCATGGTTCAGACTAAGTATTTAGCTTGACTAAGTGTAAGTGTAGGATGTTGCAGTGTAGTTGCTGCATCTCCTGAGTGAGTTTCAAGCCAACATAGTGGCATTGGTTCAAGGGATCAATTCACCCTGTGAATTTGTGCAGGCTGAAGAATCTCAGCAACCCTTGGTTAGATCGCTATGAAAATTCCTTCACACGATGTACATGCACCATTGAAGATGAACAGTGCTAACTTTAGTAATTCCCGAGGCAGTGCATTTAAAAACTGGCACTTTGGGTCAGTAGCTGGTCCAAGCTGCCAAACCAAAAGCATGACATCCTGGGAATAAGACTCAATGTCTTACAAATTGCTCTTATCTTTTCTACCTTTTCTCACATTCCCTGATGGTGGCCGCTAAATAAAGGAAAAGCCAGTGAGTGTTTGATTTGTGTGTCTTTGGCTGCAGAGAAAATGGGAAGAGGACCTGCCCCTTCTGTTGATATAAAAGGTACTCTTTGATTTGTGTGTCTTTGGCTGCAGAGACATGGGAAGAGGACCTGCCCCTTCTGTTGATATAAAAGGTACTTAAGAGAGGCAATGGCTCAGGAGGCAGAGGCCAGGGGTTTGACCACAAACTCAGGTTGCCTGTCAAAGTGACCACGGGGAAGACACTCAACCTCAAATTGTTCCCAGCGGCCATTCCATTAGAGTGAATGATTGAGCAAAGAAATATCATGGGAAATGTTAGATCTCTCTCCCAATTAGCACGTTGCTACCTGGCATGGCAGCATCTGCAATCAGTGTATGAATGTGTGTGAATAGGTCAATGTGGCAAGTGTAAAGCTCTTTGATTAGTCTTAAGTGCTTCAGTTGAAGCTGTTTGAGTAGTTGGTAGGCTGGAAATGTGCTTTTATCCATTTATCATTAGTGATTCATTCTACGGTAAGGTAATGCACAAATTTCCTTAATGCTACACAAGTTCCACCTTCCACCTGACCAAATATTTGTAAGACTATGACACAGAGTCACTAACAGCGCTGTAGTCTCTCCAGCATGTCTGGGTAAGGTGCAACCTTGGAGACACCATGTGATCATTGGATTAAGGTTTTTTTTATATGTCTCAGTGTAATATGCAAAGCTGCAAGCACACCCACTCTATGTCCGGGTATATTTCTGAAAGAATTATGTAAAAGTGTGGTTTTGCACAGCTGGAGTGTCATCATTGATGACCCATTAGAACTGTCACAGCAGACTTTGAGTTGTGGGGAGTGCACACTGTATTCTTTGGGTTAAATAATTATGGGCGTGGCAGCGGAAGTAGCGGTAAACTAGAAGTTATTGCTGCCAGATAACCACATTCCTTCCTAAAGTAATTGTCATAACAATCAGAATAAGCTAAATGTGTGGCTTCAACAGCAACGTTTTGAATATGCACTCAAAGCAAAAAGAAATTGTGCTTGTGACCAACAGAACAGTTTCCAGCACCTACCCTCCACCAATCCAGCAGACTAACATGCCGTATGAGAGCTCATTTCCTTTCACCAACAGAAAACCGACACCGGAAAACCCCCACATCCACATGCATGGCTGGCTTACGTCTGTCATTAAACAATGAAATTTAAAGAAACTCATGGAACATTTATGTTCCTGCAGCTCATGGGCACCGAGCTGCTTGTCTTTCACCTGATGTTGAAACTAACATCTTTGCAACAAAAATTTTTACGGTGAAAGTAATGTTATTGATTCTGTATGTCTCACAGCTTCACCGTCTTTAGCAATGGCGTCATTATGGGAGGACACTTGTTCAGGTGGTCCTCCTGTCCCTCGGGAGCAGAAGGCAGTGCTATGATCATATTATCTCATTTAAAGATGACCAGGTGCTTCCCTCCCATGTACCATTGAAACCAGTATCCGGTGGCTTGGAATAAGGTGGATTTGTCAACAGAAACCAGGTTATATCATTGATTCTGTCTGTGCAGGTCTGTGTGTTTAATTTCAGTTCATACAAACTCTGCTTCCTGCAGGGTTGTGCTGAGGCGTGGGCGAGTTTTTTCCTGCTTTATAACGTAATCATTTTTATAAGAATCTTATAAGGACTTTTCGTTTCCCCCGGCCATTCCCATGGCCACTCTTACAAAAAGTCGTTTTCCTGTAAGGATGAAGATGAACAAAACAGAAACTGCAACCCAGTGTGAATCCCGCTGATCATCGTTAAGCCTCAGGACTAACTCGTCAGTCCCACGATGGACACTCACAACTATGAGACCCACAGTGTGTGTAGATTAATACTGTTTTGAGTAACCTGACCCAACAACAATGCTGCTGTAATAGATGATAAACACTAAGATAATAATGTTGAATGATGTTAGGCAGGTACATTTATTAGGAGTGATTTGGATTAAATAGGAGTTTGTTCCTAAGGCAAAAGTCAATCGTGTCCGAGTGTCTTTTGTTAGGTTTTCCTACACACTGCTACCCTGATTTAGACATTGTTCCAGGGCATTTTTCACTGAGCTGCAGTGCCATTTTTACATCCCAGTTAGTAAACCATCACAATCTCTGCTTGACTTTCATTTTGCAACTCAGCCTTGGGTGCTCTTCTTTTCATTGTGCTCATCAAACAGTACCCTCCAACCCAAAGAAAACCCCTCCACTCTTTATGCGTTTTAGCCGGCACGTAGCATGTGGTTTAATTTCCAATCGAGACTTAGGTCGCTGCCATCATGAGCGAGTGGCGTTCTAGCACGCACCACGAGGATGTCACGCTTTAGACGGGACACAAGCACGTCTCGCTGAAGTGTTCCTTCTCTTCTGGCTGTGTGGTAATTGCTCCACAAATCACAATGGCTGCCGGAGGATGTGGAGAGACAGCGGGCCTCAGTGCCGCTCACCAACTGGGACTGAGGTTTCCATGGCCACAGATGCACTTCAGATTGCCGGGAATAAGATTAGTTTTAATTAATGCTGATCTGCAGTCGTTGCACACACACTAATACACACATAATCAGAGTTTATTTCAGTATTCATCTGTGGCTACTATCATACTCTCTTTTGTGCCGGGACATCAAAAATAATCAAATGCACCAATGTTTTCTAGGGATGGGACTTTAACTTGTTAATTTCCATTAATTAATTACAGAAAAAATGATGTGTTAAAAAAAAAAGCATTTTAATCACACTTTACACTGAATGTTTCTCGGTGCACGAGTTCCAGGCACACAGATTATACCGACGCACAATGTCAAAGCCACAATAAGCATGATGGACAAGGCAGATGAGACTGCGCTGGTGGAAGGGAAATCTAAATATAAAAAATTTCCAGATGGAATTATAAATAAAAATGCTGTTCTTTACACTTTTTGCAGGCAGGAGTTTGCTTATCATGTGAGCACTTCCACCCTTCGTTACCACCTCAACGCAAAACATGTTGGGGCAAATGCGCAGGTCGTTAACATTAACTCAGCCACTAAAGATGATAAAGTTACTAGTACAAGAAGCAGTGTTGCTAGTCAACACTCAAACGGATGTCGGGGTTCAGATTCAGAAACAAATTTGTTGCACAAATGGACCAATTTACTGGCGAGATGGATTGCTGTGGGCTGCAGACTATTCTCAGTGGTAGAAGATAAGGGCTTACAAGAGGCACTGCAGATTGCTTCATCTGATGCAAATTACGAACTGCCGTCCAGAAAGACAATGTGCAAAAAAATCCAGCTGCTGTATGAGGACGAAAGGGAAGTAAAACAGGGTGTGGCTCTGACTGGGGATCACTGGACCTCTGCTAGCAACAACAATCGGTGTGACAGCTCATATTATAGATGACTGGAAACTCCAATTATTTGCTTTGAGCGTGCAGAAGACCATCTCTAGGTACTTTGGAGATGCCTGCGCAGAGGCCTGAAATGGGATTATTTTCATGTATATGGAATGACTCACTGAATAAAATCTGGGAAAATCAACATTTACAGCCTCCTGGTCTATTGCAACATAAGTTTTTTTGCTCAGTCTGGTCTGTCATACAGGATGTTTGGAAAAATGGGAGCAATTGAAGTCAGTCAATACTTTGGCATTTTTCTATGGTCAGAATTTCCACTTTTCTGGAACAAACTAGATTTGCTCTGTGATTTTTGCACTCATCTGCTGGTCTGTGTAGTAGGCTGATTGAAAATAAACAAGTTTTTGATGTTTAAGCCTATGTACATTGATTTACTCATCTACCAAACCTAAATTTGTTGCTTCTCATGTCAAATATTGAAATGTGATTAATTAATTACAAAGCCTCTAATTAATACGATAAATTTTTTAAATTGAGTCCCAACACGATTTTTTTCTTTTTTTCCCCCCCAACCGTCTACTTTCACAAGTTCCTGTGGAGGGTCCTCACGGACTTGAACCTGCTCTCTGTGTGCTCCAGTCTTTAAATAGATGTGGATTGGAGCTGTTGCACTCAAATAGCCATGTTCCTGCCGAGCCTCAGTGGGTGGTAGATGCTATTTTCCTCCCTGGCTCTGTCAGCCTCTTTATTGACCGTCTGCGCCTCAGCAGCACCCACTGACAGGATAAACTGGAGGCTGACTTTCTTCCGCCTGTAGGGCAGACTGCATATAAGCTTGGGGTTTTGACTATTTTAAAACTCCTAAACTGCCAATAAAGCAGAAAAAATAGTGTTTGATATATACATGATGTGTGTGGTCACAGAAAGGAACATCCCGTCTTCTTTTCAGCACATTTTGACTGATGGTTGGCGGGATAATCTCATTGTTGGGGGCAATAAACTCTCGCTCCTTCTTTCTCTTCATTCGTCCCTCGTCATGGATGGTGGACGTCTCTTCATCAATTGCAGTGCAGTAACACAATTTGACATGAATTTAACACAAACCTGCATCCCACACATGTAAAGGACAGTACCTCCACATCTCCCACTCCATCATCAAGTGCCAAACACTACTGCACTGTTGCTTCCAAGCTGCGTCAATCAGCCACAAAAAAAATTTGGCTATACTCACACCTGCCCTGCTTCTTTCTTGCCTTGCCTTCTCAAGTCTAGTGCAACAGGTCCAACATTTTGGTTGAAAATGAGAGGATTTGCCAATTTTTGGGCATTTCACATAACTAAGATGGCTGACTAAAGTTATAGAACCATATCAGGTCTTTGCTGAAGTTAGCTATTGCTAACAGTTACAGCTAGCTCAGGCTACGTTTAATGTCAGCTTTTTTTCTAACGTCCGAAAATAAAAATGAACAACTTTGAGAAACTATAATTTCTGGCCATGTGTGCTTGTTTTTGTTTATTTGTTAGGATTACCAGAAAACAACTGGAAAAAATGACAAAATGTGAAAAAACAACATTTTGATGTGGATCTAGATAAAGGGGCAGAGCTATTCACGCTCTGCTGACTGACATTTTAATTTATTCAATTGGGTGACATTAAGATACTTGCAAACGGCACATTTTAATGAATGAAATTCATTTAAAGTATATCAGGCCTACAGTAAACTTTCAAAAGTTTCAAGCCACCACCAGCCATGTTGTTTAAACAAAGTTTTAATGTACATCTATATTTGTTTTTAGCAAGAAACAACCAGAAAATACAGGAAATATTTAAACACAAAAAAGAAAAAGCCCCTCAGTTTTCATTACATTTGCGTAACAACAAATCTATTTTTTTTCCTGATAACTGTAAATACACACATCAAACAGACAAAAAAAACCTCAAATAAATTATTTAATGCAAGTAGTACAACTACAATTAAAAGATAAAAGGAAAAATAGATAAATAAATACAAGTCATGGAAAATAAGAGTGAAAAAAATGAAATAATTCCCATATTAACAGAGGGATAAAAGTCAGGTCACAGTTGGGTGGCAGTCCAACCTTGGAATCTTCCTGATCATTTTAACATCGGACCGCTCAGAATATTCTTCGTGCCGAAACAACAAATCTAATTGAGGCTAAGGGTTTCGTACAGTATCGTACGTTGATTTTGGACAGCAATTCTAATCCTGTCAAGTCTTTTAGCAGAGGAAACTGAGATATGGATGTTGGCCACATGCAGATATGTTCTCGTGACAAAATATACACAGAGATTTCAGGGCAGCAGTACTCCTGCACCTTTACAAAAGTTAGTCGCGTGACTGTGAGCCATTAAGATGGAACAATTAGATGTCTCTGACACTGGAGGATGTTGTCTTCTTAATGGGATGGAAAACAGCTTTGCCTGAAGCGGCGAGCACATCGATGACATCCCAAACCATGTCGACATCCTACACAACCGCTGTCAGTTACATTGGTCAGAGAGGAGCAGGAAGAGGAACAAAAAGTCTGAGTCACACTCCATGATGCCGCTCAAGGACAAAGGAGAATGGCTCTGAAGTGCTGCACCTGTTTGGGGAACAACACATACACAGCACAGCATGGCAAATCATAATGAACCCTGATAAAGAGGGATGGGGTGTATGTAAACGATGATATCCTTGGAAATTTTTGGCTTCTCTGAATCTAAAAATATGTAGCATTGTAGTGGATGTTCAGATTCGACTGTCTTTCTGAAATTGTGGGGAGTAGCTTGTGACTTATATGACTACCATTTTCAGATGACAGCAGGAGACTTGTATTTCCGCCTCCTGTCCTCCCTTCCATTGAGCCAGAACCCATGTGAATGTGAAATGTGCTCTCAAAGACAAAACCTTTATTAGAGCACACAGATCCACAACCTCCCATCAGGCCTTCACATTTAGAAAATAACCTATTTAGTTTTCAACTAATTTTTCACATTCTTCCACTGCAGGGACCAGTTGTCCTCATTTTCCAGTTCCAGCTTATTTTTACTGACTGATTGAGCCAAATGAAACGTGTCCCATGAACGTATTGTTTTAAATAAGTATTTGAATCAGTATTTAGTGTCCAAGCATGTAGTCAAACGTGATTGAGACCCACTTGGAAAAGACAACGCTGGGTTGTGGGAGTAGTGATGGTCAAACCGATGCAGGACACGTTTAGAGATTCTGCCTGCCTAAAGGTATTACGTTTCACAAATTCACAAATCCAGCCTACAATATACAGTAAGTTTTTCTTATCATCTTTATTTATATATATGCTATATATATA
>KV751334.1:5638457-5657828 GCA_001698575.1 Mola mola | reverse complement strand
GTTGGGTATATTTATAGATATAGATATAATAGTTAAATTTCGTTTGTAGTAACATTAACCTCTTACTAAGCAAAATTAAATAATACACATATAGAAAATGTAATGTGCCTTTTAGAAAATTTTCTGGTAGAAAATTAAAGAACAAGTCCTGAGCGGTTGAACAGTTCAGCTGAGGCAATGTCTCGCTTGACAGGCTTGTCGACATCGACAGATGGTTTCCCCGGGTCCCTCAGCTCTGTAGGAAAATAATGAACTTCCTGTGAATTGTTTATTGTGTTTCTCACAGTGAAAATGCACAGCTAGGGTTCAATGATTGTAACTCCTGTCTGAATCAATGCTACTTCTTCATCCTCACCTCCTACTGCATCCTACTTCAGATTTTCGTGCATTACTCTGCGTCTCTAGCAGGCAACAATCTCTCTTTCTCCGTTTCCTCATTGCTGGTATAATTTTTGGTTTTCTCTACCTTTGGCTGGTTGTGGGTTGTGAGCTGCTATTCTTATTGTATACTTGCTCTGGCTCTCCAGGCCTGTTCTAACCCAATCACACTGGCTCACACTGAAAAATGCTTTGACCTTGTCTTTGATATAGAATCTCTGAGAATGCACACTTTGGATAAAATGTTCCTGCTCTCTGTCTCGCAAATATGCAGTTTACCAACATAAAGGTGACAGATTAAAACTTAAAATATTTATTTGAAATGGGATATAGTGAAATGGGAGGCTAACTTCATCTATAGCCCTATACACCTCAGAATTCATCTTACTACTTCTGTCAGCAGTCACATCATCAATAAACATCAGTGAGTCTGTTCCATTGGCAGCCATACATGGCCATGCCATAACACTGCCTCCACCATGTTTGAAACATGATGTGGTGCTTTGGATCATGGGCGTTTCCTTTCTGATCAATCTGCACTTTCAGTTCTTCTGTTACCAGTGGTTTGAACTTTGCTGTAAACCCTCTTTACTTACATTCATGATGGTGTCTCTTGATCGTAGACAATGATATGTCTACCTTCTCCACAGTATTCTTGACTTGTCTCCTTGTTGTGAAGGGCTTTTTCTTCAAAAAGTAAAGGATTCTGCCATCATCTACTTTAGTTGTCTTCTGTAGTCTTCCGGGCCTTTTGATGTTGTGGAACTCAACATCTTTTTAAGATTGTACCAAGTTGTTGATTTGGCCACTCCTAAAATTTTTGCTGTCTCTCTGGTAGATTTTATTTCTTTTTCAGCCTAATGATGGCCTCATTTACTTGCAGTGATATCTCCTTCGACTTCATTTTGAAAGTTCCAGTCAAACAGCTGCCAAATACCAATTCAACACCTGAAATCAACTCGAGACCTTTATTTGGCTTCATTTGTCTTGAAGTAACAAGGGAATGGACCACATCCACATCCAACTGCTTGTCTGTCAATTGGAAAAGTACTTTTGAGCCCCTGAAAATAAAGGTACTCTGCACAAAATGGCTGACGGAATGTACTCTAATGCCATTCTGTATCTGGTACACCTGACCACACCTACAGCATGCCTTCAAACTCGGTTAAAATTACATATACAGGGACTAAATGTAAAAAAAATAAACTTCTGCTGCATCAGAAAAGCTTTATCTGGCACTTGAAAACACACCTGAGAGGTGAACCAGTTGGTAGGCGTATATTGTCAAAGTTAATGTTAGCTAATGGAAGGTTAGCAAACATATTTAAATCAACGTCACCAATTTAACTTACTAAAGAGGAGTTTAAATTGCAGTTTGCTCAATATTTGGAAAGGTGAGTGTCTTGGATTGCCACATTTTTCTCCCTTCTCTTTCATTATCACTAAGCTATTGGATTTCCTGTTTCTCTGTATGGCTCACACTGTGTTTTGTCAGAGTGATTGATATCAGGTAATTCATCTGTTTGCTCTTCCTCTTGCCTGTTGCCACATGGGGTGCAACCTTTTCCCACTCTGCGTAACCTTTATATCAATCCTCACAGCAGTTCCCTTTTTTTTTCCCAGATGTGAGATGAAAAATGTTAAATATTCTACTACATGCTATTACATTGCAAAAGCCTGTATAAAAGGATGATATACCAAACAACTAATTATCAGGTACGGGGTCTGGAGGATCCAATAATGCAGAGATACAAAGGGAGCTTTGATACGGAGCAATGATCAAAACACAAGGAACTCACAAAGAAGATAAATAATAAATGCAATCCTGGCTTGATCTGAGGAAAAAGCGGACGCATTGAACTCAAAATGTAGTTCACACTGGGAAATAAAGGGACGACAATCCCTAGACTCTCCAGAAAAACATTCATGGCTAGAAAGGTGGAGAGAGTGCAAACTCACGGTAGAAACAGGAGACTCAGCCGCAGCTTCTGAACCCTTAGGAACCATTGGAGAAGCAGACGGTTGCGCTGAGATCTGCAGTCGATAAATAATGAAATTTAATTTATGTCGCGCACGCGATTCATTGCATATGGCTGCTTCTAACATTTCCTGGCGAACAAATTCCAGTTGCTTCTCTAGCCAGTGGAGACGTGCGCCGTACGCCTTCAGGGCTGAGCGAACCGGGTCTGACTGCTGGATCCATTTCTGGCCAGATTGTACTATCAAGTACGGGGTCTGGGGGATCCAATAATGCAGAGACACACAGGGAGCTTTCTGAATCATTCATTCCTTCATTACCGCTTATCCCGTTAGGGGTCGGGGGGGGGGCTGAAGCCTATCTCAGCATCTTGGGGCGAAGGCGGGGTACACCCTGGACAAGTCGCCAGTTCATCGCAGGGCTGACATATAGAGACAAACAACCATCCACACTCACATTCACACCTACAGGCAATTTAGAGTGACCAATTAACCTACCGCCCTTTCTGAATCAATCAAAGTCGTTTTACTTAAATTAGGTCAAAACCGGGAAATCCAACTAGACAGCAGAGGTACCGTTTAAGGAATAGGCAAACTCAGTAGTCAGGATACGGAACAATGATCAAACACAAGGAACTCACAAAGCAGATACGCTGGACTGCTCACTAGGAAGACAAGACAATCTGTGGGGTTAAATACACAAGGGAGAGGTAGACAATTAGACACAGGTGAGAGACATTAGGAAGGAGAGGTAATCAAACACACCTGAGGGACAAGACTTGAACGGACATGAGGAATAAGACACCAACAAAACAAACACCAACACCAAATGACCCTAACAGACAGACACTTGACACTACCGGACCATGACACTAATCATATTTTGATACAGTATATTGATAGAAAAAGGCATGATATTCCCTGCTGACTTGTTAATGTAAAAAGCTCTAATAATCTTCAGTCAATATTCTGCTTCAAATTGGATGGTTTGGATGTTTAAATGTGCATACTTGGACAATTAGCTGCATGGTCAGTTTAATGTATTATTGTTTATAATCTTAGCACAAAAAGTAAGGAAATTTGTGTTTGGTCCATTACTTCTTTGTTGTAACAATGCTTCTTAGCAATAAATCTTCTCTGCCAATAACAAATATATGGCACCATATAAAAGGGAAATAAGCAGGCTCTTCAATGAAATAAGATTTATTGCCGAGAAGCATTCTTACAACAAAGAAATAATCAAGCAAGCACACATTTCCTTACTGTTTGTGCTAGGTTTATTTAATCTATTGACGTTAAACCTGTACAAGAGAAAATGATTCTCGATGATGAATAACCTTCGAGTTTGGCTGATTTTGGCTCCCAAATCTCAACCTGGTTTTCATCATTGGACAACATTCCCGTTGAACATACATAAATACATTCTGTTTTGGATAAGGCTAAAAGCACAACCTTCTGAATTGTTTAGATACAGAACGTTGGTTTTATGCAGTTGATTAGCCTCTTAATATGGGCTTTTTTGTTTAGCTCCACTTATCCTTGTGTGTGATACCTTCAGCAACCTGTTAGATTTGACACTCTCAGTATCTATTGAGTGAACAGTCCATCATTTGTGATGATATGGAGTGCGAAACTAAACTCGGCGTAGGCGTAGTGTGAGGGAGGGGAGAAAGACCCCCTGTGCACGTCCATGATTCACATCTGCTGTTACCCTGACCTTCAAGCAAATGTGTAATTAACTCATCTAAGACGTCAATAACAACATTTTGACTCGATTCGTCAGTACATCTAATCTAGCTGAGCCTGAAAAAAAAGACTAAATGAAAAGGAAACGCGATTGAGCCATCGGGCTGACAATGCTAGCATGTTCCTTTATCTTTGAAGGCCAAACTTTTACCTGAAGGGCTGATTCCATTATTGCATGTCTTTTAGTTCCAATCTCTCTTACAAATCAGTTATTGACCAACTGGTGAATCAATGAATTTATATTCCTATGTATTATTTTCTGAAGTTTTCAGGGTATTTTGTTTTTTGACTCCTGCTGCCAGACCACGTGTGCACATTGAGCGGTTAACCTGCCATGTGCATTATTTTAACCCAAACTATGTTGTTTTATAAAATAGATTAATTGCCCAAACCTTACTGAAATTCTGAAAGCCTAAGTTATCGACATAGAAAACTTAAGGAACCAATCCTGATGACTTGCATGGGTGTGGCTTTAGGTGCAAACTAAACTTACCCTTCCGATGCATTAACTTGTAGGTGACCTTGTAAAGGTAGCTTCTCCTTTTCTTCCTGCTAATCTGTGTCTGGTTCAAACATGTATGGCCGTACAGTGCACGGTCAGGACATTACCTTGATCGTTTGGGTCCAGGATCCTTCTGTTTATGACATAGTCACATTTAATGCAGACTGTAAAGTGCATAGAAAACAAAATTGGAGTAAAATGAAGAATCTGAAAAACTCAAAATAGTTGCCATGTAATTTCCTTGTGATCATCCAATGTTCATGGTTTATGCATTTCCCGAGTATGTGCATCTGTGCTTTTAGTGTCTATGACGTCTTTTATGCCACATAAAAGATTTTAAAGACACCAAAGAGGAAAGGCTCGAGATGTGTTTGTTACGTCTTTAGAAGGTGCAGTCTCATCTTCGACTACAGTTTGGTTTAGGTTTTCTGTCTGTGCGTTTTGGCTCAGACAGGCAGAAGAAGTGTACTGAACTCTGTAACGTATAATGGGCAAGATTTTTATAAGGTTATAGGTCCCCCAAACCTAGATGAGGTAAAAGTGTACAATTACATCCAAGAGATCTAAAAGTCACTAAAAGGAAAAAAATCAGAACATGTAATTTTATGGAACAAAAATGGCTTTTTTATAGGGTTAATGAATGGCTTGAGCAGGACTTCCAGTAGCTAATTTAAACAAGTGTTTAAAGCTAACCAATCCATGTTGAAAAGTTTGACAGTGCTCCATTTCAGTGGAAAGAATCCTTATTTCACTTGAAAAATCAACAGAGCTCTGAGGGAGCTGTTCATTTTTAACCCCCCTTTGATGACAATAAAATTAAATATGAATATTCAAATACTATTTTTAGAATTAGAAAAACTGAATAAAAACGAAAACATTTAAAAAGGAGGCAGTTATTTCTATTTCTATTTTATGTTTGAAAATTGTGCCAAGCAAGAAAATAGAAAGTACTGTGTCAGTCAAGGTTTGATGCACACACAATTAAGGGACATACATGTCCACTGTTATTTTGTTAAATGCTGATGAAGTTCAGCTAATGGATATTAGCTTAAGTGTGACTGACTATACAGTCAGTGATCATTAGTACACACAACAGCTCTCTGTGACTGAAATTGCTATGAGACAACCAAACCATTATCTTTGCTGAGGAAGTTTCATGTATTAGTACTCTAAGTGGACATCTGCAACCTTTCAAATAAATGTGACAGCCAGTCACTTTCCATCCAGTGAGTGAGCACGTTTGGTGCTATTGTTTGTCTCAACATTTTTTTTCTCCTAGCACCTGAAGGGACACACAGCATTGTTGATTTGTTGATGCTCTTGTCATGTGCCAATATGCCTGGTAGGAGTGAAAGCAGGCTTTTAGACGTGATACAAAACAAAGTGCACAAGAAAGAAGAAATATGGTAAAATTCCAATCTCCCTTTTTTACTGAAATACCAGTTTGTGTGGCTTTTTGATCTTTTCTTCAAAAGCCCCCCTTTAATCTGCCTCTTGTCTCCTGCTTGGTGCACCAAAGTGCCTGTAGATGCAAATTGTCCTCAGTCAAGCCCTGCCGTGGCGCTGACACTACTGGTATAACAGCAGCAAACAAAACCTGTTGCTTTCTTCTATTGCCTTATGAGGACGGAGCTTGCATAAACATCTTCATGATATTGAGTTTAGTAAGCGAAGCAGAGCCAGTCAAGACTGCTTCCATCTGTGGTCCTGGAGTAAATCACCAGGAAGTTAGATGACACTTAACGTCACACACGTCTTTGAATAAAGACCATAATAGCAGGAGACTGTAGCTGAAAGAAAAACTGAATGTTGAATGGTTTGTGGCTCTGTGTATGTTCCCCTGTTTCTCTCTATGTAGGCACAATTGTGTGGGCACCACATTCATAATGAAAGTTCTGCAAGATGTGCAGATGACGACGCCTTAACAAGCTGTCACCGAGCACATTTAGCAAATCTGACATGAAGTCAATCAGAGGACACGTCACTTGTCTCTATGTTGCAAATGGATGTCAATCTGTCTTTCAGGTGGCAGAATCAAAGCCCTGTTTTAGGCTGTAAGCTTCCCTTTCACCATTTCTGCATTTTCTCATCAGCTGAAAAGGCGTCTAAAGAAGCAACCGGTTAAACCCAGTGAGTCACGTCTAGACTCCTGCTTTCACTTATGTTTTTCTACAGACCAAACAAATGTGTGAGTGTTGTGTGTAGGAGTCACCTGTGAGTTAAAGCGGCAATATTATGCTCATTTTCAAGTTAATGTCTTCATTTTAGGTTTACACGAGAGTACAACAGAACGTAGGGGCTGAGTGGTCCAAATGACTTAAACCAAACACACGTTTTGTTTAAGTTTTTTTTTACAAATACTAAAAAAACAAAAAAACAACCTTGCCCTCACAGTTATAAACAAAACTACAGATGTGCCCAGTTATGCAAAATTTGAAATAGTGATATATGACAGTCGTGTATTTAGAGACTAACCTAATGATGAGGCTTTCAGGGGTTTTCTGCTCTCTCACAATTGAACTTTGGTCAATTGAACTCAGCAGACATGCTAAAAAAGGTATACAAAACACTAAAGGGAATGGGACACACCAAAATGCGTAGTATGGCATCCTAATAGACCGACCCTGGTGAAAATCATGTTTTTGACCTTGTCCATGTGATGTTTTTTATGTACTAGTACACTCATCATAACATAAGCAGTCAAGAGGATGGTTAAGGATCTGCTTTAGTTCTGCAGTGCATCAATGACAGTCTCCAAAAACTGAATGGTCTTTGACATAGACAACCTAAGGAACCAATCTTGTTGACTTACTCTTACAACACTAAATAAGTAAAGGAGATGAAATAGTGATGAATACATGCTTAATTTTGTTGTTTCATTGACTCAGTGCTCAATCAGGTCCAAGGTTTCATCAAGCAGACCGTGTAAAAGGGGTAAATGTGTTTTGTTTCTATCATTGTCATCATATGCTGTAGTGAATTCAGGCCAAACTCTTGATTGTTTGTCCTAATGACACACAATGCATTTATAGGCTGGCATTCACTGTGCAGGCTGTTCAGGGATCAGCTGTCAACACCCCAAAGTGTTAGTGTTAATCTTCCCCAGAAGTCTTGATGAGATGTAATTTCCTCGCTCTTAAATATAACCTCAACAGCAGTTCTGAGGGCATGGGTGGAAGTTGATGGCGGGGGAAATAAAGATAAATAGATTTGAAATCAGACAGGGATTAAAGTCCATGGAAACCTTCGCCTGACATTTGGGCATAATCCACCGGAGGGATAACTGACGTATTTTTCATTTCTTATGTATGGGAAGTTCATTTGTGGTCGCAGCAGTCCAACAAAGCTCTGCTTTGCTGTTTGTTACTGAAGGAGGCTGTTCAGGACACTACATGGATTCACAAGCATAGATACAGGAGAGCAAGGGCGCCTGCATCCGTTTTAACAATTTGTTTCATCAGCATATTCACAGTTGTTTCTGAATGTAGAAGAATAGCATAAACTGCTTCATTCTACCCAAGATGAGATAGGATGATCTGTGTTGGAGAGCATTAGAGGGGAAATTGGCTGAAGCCCCCAATGTGTGGCCTGCTGCTGGGGTTGTAGACTAAACTGGTCTATATCAATAAGCAAATTGAAGTTTCCTTGTTAAAGCTGCAACATAGCTATTTAAGCCCCACAGCTCTACACCAGCTCAGTTTATTTGGTTACTAAATTGGACATTTTTCAGGAGGAAATAGGATTTTCATTCTGTGTTTATACTGTAAGTGAAAAGGCCAGTTTTGTTTTTTTTTGTTTTTTTTTGTTTTTGGAGGTCTAAACCTAATCAGACCATCACATACTGGTTTGCAGTGCTAACATTTAATCTGGTGATTGGTTTGGAATTTTATACCTAGAATTCTATACCTAGAACACTGGAGGATCATTTGGCTTGTATTACACAATTGAAAAACCCGATGGTTAGATATTTCCAGTAATACTTGACACATTTGCTGAGCTTTGACCATTAGTAGATTTTGTCTTGAGGGAAGACGTTGGAGAGCATGGGCACCACGTCAACCACTGATGGTAACAGGAATACAGGAATTTAATTATGAAGGCATTGGAGGGTAGCAACTGACTGCTGCCCATATCAATACTCCATGTTTGTCTAAGTGGGTCTAATGAGGGGTTTCATTTACAGATAATGGTTTGATTAAATTCACCTCCCTCCGGCAGAGCTCATTTCTGTGGAAAGAGGACAGGAGAAGCTTTACTTTAACATTTGACTGGCCACGTTGGACAAACATCCCGTCTTCGAGTAAGATGTATCAGATTTAGCTTTTTATCACATGTGAAAACAGTTACCACTACTGCAGGAGTAGACATGGAAAGCAATTATTCTCTGAGCATTTACAAAAGATTCTTGTGCTCAGGTCAAATTCTATATTTTATATGCAAACTGTACATCCTTTGGTGAAGGAAAAGAGGCAAAAGAATGTATTTCTTTCAAACCACGTACCACAACAAGAATTCCAAATGGCAGAAGTACACAGATGGGTGGAGGTTGGGTTTGAGTAGCAGGTGACCCAGAGGACTTTTAATTAGAAAACGTGAGTTTAATTTCCGTCCCATTTGAAACTGGGCATCACGAGGGATTTTTTTAAACTTAACCAGCTGTTTTTGTGCCTAATCTGCAGTTTTCAGAAAAACTGAGACTGAGCTGAGACAAGAACATGTCCGCAGCAACTGTTTACAGGCTGGCTTCAAGTGCCAATTAACAAGGTATTTGGAATTTACATTTAAGGTGGAAAATTGGACAAAAGTGTAGTTCATAAGCTCTGTTGAACCAGGATTAAGAGCACAAAAAATCTTAACACTCACCTCGAGGGGTGTGTGGATGCCAGGTCAGCTAGCTGGCTGCCAGCTGTCCTAACGCAAGACCGCTAACATTAGCACAAGCAAGTTTAAGACCAGGATATTAAAGATGCTTTGTAGCCAAAACTCATCGAGTTATAAGGGTAATCACGGCATCCTGATTCACTGGTGAAGACTGTATTCCTGTTTGTCATGAGTTGGGAGCTCCTAGTGCTCTGTCCTGGGCCCCCCCTGTGTGTTTGTCTTAGGAACAGTTCGGTGAGTGGCAGCTGCAGCAGGTGACACACCTGAGGATCATCACTCATCCGTTCCTGCATTTATACCTGCTCTCCTAGGCCGCTCATCGACAGATCGTCCAGTCGTCACGTAGTACTCGTTGCTCTGGCCGCTCTCTGAGAATTACGCTCCGTGTCACTTTTGCGACTCAGTGTGTTTTACAAGTTGCTTTCTCTCCTTCAATCTCCTCTGCTTCTAAGATCACAGGATCACCTGCACTGCCAGCTGCCACTCGCTGTGGACCTGCTCCCTCAGAGAAACCTCAACTCCTCACCTTTTCACAATGAAACCCTCTGCACCAGAGTCTATGTCTTGCGTTTGGGTCCTTCTGCACACTAAAACTACGTACTGTTATTATTTTGTCCCGGACTTTATTGCTCATTTCTGTCCATCTGAGCAAATAGCAGAGCTGTGTTCGACAGTATATCATCACCTCCCTCCTCTTGTGTCTCTATATATTACTTGTGCTTTTAGAGAAAATGTAATTTCTGAACTCTTAGGGGGCCATGCAAATTTCATGAACTGCAATGTACTGAATGGCTAACTCTGTGGTTTTTTTTTAAACAATATTATTTTTCACATTTCTTGCCCACAGTGTCATTTTGTCTCTGAATATCACCCACCCAGCCCTCAACAATAGCAATGAAAAAATATATACTAGTATATGTAGAAACTGGACATGACCTGGACATTCATTCATTCATTCATCCATTTTCTACCGCTTATCCCGTTAGGGGTCGTGGGGGGGCTGGAGCCTATCTCAGCATCTTCGGGCGAAGCCGGGGACACCCTGGACAAGTCGCCAGTTCATCGCAGGGCTGACATATAGAGACAAACAAACATCCACACTCACATTCATACCTACGGGCAATGACCTGGACATTCAGTCAATCAAATTTCAACAAATAAGGGCATATTGAGTCTGTATTAAGAAGCATACACAGGGTGTTGTCAATTTACAAGTAAAAGATGACCTGAAGTTATGGAGTGAGGGTGTAGCTCTAAAGGAAAGAGAAAGATCATTCCAATTAGATGGAGCTTTGTTTTGTAACAATCAACGACCAACTTCTTTAATTATTCTGGGGACGAGAAGAAGAGAAAGGGGTATTTTATTTCATCTTGCATTAGTCTGCCTATATTACAGATAGCTAAAAAAAAGAACAGAAGGACTGGATTTTTGCTTTAAAACAAATGTTTTTTTTTTTTTTTTTTTTCTAAAGAGAAGTTTACTTACTTAGTCTGTCTATTTATTTCATATTATACCACTGCAGATGCTTAGTGTCAATCAACGGCACATGTCGCTGCGTCACTCTTTATCAAATTCTCCTCACACTCCACTGTCTGACTGCTGTGCGCCGATAACATACTGGAACAAGAACAATGAACACATCATACAAATGAAACATCGCCTTCCCAAACACTTTGTACTCCCCTTCATCACTTTAAAAGTGCAGGCCCAGTCGCGCATAAACAGATCCTACGGAGAAACAAAGACCATAAAAACCAAAGAGATGTGCTGCTGCTGATAAACATAACAGGCAGACTGAAGCAAAGCAGATCTGAGCACCCTGGGGGATTTACATTAAAAACACAGAGAGAAAGGAAAGGTTTTGGCCATGTATTCAGACTGAAGTGGTGTTTGTTGTGTGCTGTTGGACGTCCACTTAACTGAAGTAAACAGCATCATAAAATAAACATATCTGCAAAGCAAACAATGCCATAAAACAAATGAGCGATGCAGATAGCTAACATGTTTGCTGCGGGGAACGCTGCACAAAGCGAGCGATTATGTTTCTAAAGTTTCAGCTCTGCTCAACAGAAAGGTGAATTACTCACTCTGCTAATCTCCTCTATTCATTATCAAATGTTACTTTAATTTGGCCCTGGAGTTGTTTGTGTGTATTCCAACCCACATTATCCTCTGCAGATAAGCATGGCTCATTGCCAGCACAATCTAATCAATATTAATTACAGTAGATTTAATGATTCAGAATGTGGCTTATTATCTATCATTCCCAGCAGGTAGCTCTATATCTCCTTTGGAGCCGTACAGCCATAACATCGTCGGAGTGACTTATTGTCCACAGCTGTAACATTTATGTTGAGGTCCGGACGATTTCTTAAACTGAAGACCCTGCATTGCAAAAAGAACTCCCCCTGTTCTCCTCCCCTAAATGCCATGTTGTAGCTGCATGTCCAGTCGAGCTGAACTTTTCCTGTCGATGACTTATGATCTCCTGTTGTGGTGAGTCAGCAGACAGTCACCGCCAATTGCTCCAAATATCACATCCTGTCAACTGGGAGGACAACAGGAGCCTTGTTTTGTGGTCGGGGATAAGAATTAGATTTATAAAAAGAAGGTTGTTTTCTCAGCGTGAGCTTGCAGAACACATACTGAGTTGTGGCGTGAATTAGGGGGTGGGCACTCACAACAAAAGAAGACAGAAAGATCTCAGCGTGTACCACATCATTCGCTAAACTAAATTGCTATGTCTGTCAATGTTTTGAAATTCCTTGTATTGCTAGACTTAAATCACTTCCCCAAAGTTTTTTGTCTGGGAGACAGAACAGGATGTAAAACTGAAACATTGAGCAGAAAGGTGCTAAAACACTGTAAAGCTGCACTGCAGAGGTTTATCACTGCAGCTTTGAAGGAGTGATCTCGCAGATAATCACACTTAGTTGCTATATCTGTCTTGTTAGTGTTAGATGTGTCGTTTAGCTCTTCATTGGTGGTCAGCAATTTCATAAAGACAAGCATCTGTTACCTTTAAGCTTTGCCTAAGGAATCATCACTCTGCTGATTAAGCTAACGGCTGCCAGATAAATATATCTGCGTTTCGCCGTGAAGCAGAGTTTTAATGTCATGCCTGCGGTGACATTTCTGCGCTAACTCACCGGCAGTGATGTGTTTTAGTAAAGACTGGTTTTCCAGAGAACGTTTCATCTTAAAGGTTCTGACTGTGAAACCTTGTACTTTCACCGCTGAATTCACTCTGTGATTTTATTTCTACCTTGGCAACTGCACGTTACAGTTCGTAAGCACTCTTACAGCAGATTAAAACACAAGACTGCATTTAGTGTCACCAGGGGAGAAAAAGAGTTGATGCAGGGATCCCATCTCCAGCTCAGAGCTGTTCTGTTTAATGTTGGAGTTGGATTTATCTGTATGCATGTGAGATCTTGTGCTGGCGACATGCGAGGCCACCGTGATGACACATGCAGCAGCTCTGGGTGAAAGGTGGCTGGTGTCGGCGTGGTTAACGTTGGTTTGGTGGTATTTGGCTGAGGTTGGTGTGCTGAAAGGTCAGGCTCATTGTAGCGCTGATTTAATGTGTGGCAGAAAGATGACATTCAGCTCTTTGCTTTCCTACATCTCTCCCCACTGACTGGCACAAGAGGAGGGCTTGTTTTTCAGCAACCAAACATTAAATCCTGCCCGTCTTGACAGGAAGGAGCTGCTGAGTTTCTATCTGGGGAATTGCAAGCGTGTGTAGAGTTTTTTGGTGTTTTGTGTGTGCCTGATGGCAGTATTCCCTTTTCTTCTCTGAGGCGTCATCTTTTCCTGGAAGGCAGTCGATCTCCTCCTACATTCTGTTCATGTGTTCTGTTGCTCTGTACTTGCACTGGTTTCACACCTGTCTTGCGCAGCTCGTATTGACGTCATTTTTTGAAAGTCTATTCAATTATAGGCTTTTAATGATGTGAAATGTCACTTGAGACGATAACATTTTTCCATCTGTCCTTATTCTTTTGTTCTTTGACTTGCTCATTTTATCTTTTCTTTTATGATCAGTTTTCTGTTTGTCTCTTTATGTATTTCTTCCTTTTGTCTTGGATGTTTATACTAGTTTCCACTCTTTTTTTGAGCGACATTTCATTTCGCAGCTTTTATTATTCACACAGAATAGATAAAGCAGCAATCACCAGAAATTTATTGGACATTTAAATCCAAGAATTAATTGAAATATCATCACTGACAAATTGGGGACATGTTCTGACCCACATTACATCAAATGTGTATTTTATCACAATAATGAGCGCGCCAGTAATTATTTGTCACTCCGATGTGTCAAACATGGCAACAGCAAAAAGAGATATGAGACGATGTGACTCACATGACATTTAACGTTTGTCATCAGGCAGAAAAACACATGTATTGGAGTGTAACAGCTCTCCTGGCTGTGGTATCATGTTGCTCTGAGATGGTCCTGCATGGATCAGGGGTCCCTGAGAGAGTTGTGCTGGTACAGTGATACCACCCAGCCAGCCATCATCCATCGGATGATTACACCGCTGAAGTGCCTCTCTGACCCTGGAGCTAATAATCTGATACCCCTTCTGAAAATAATTGTAACAGGAATACTCAAGCAGCATGACATCACAGACCATGGGACCATGGAGCGAGTATTCAAAGTGGGTCTTTGGCCAGTGGAAACATTCGCAACAGGTAGTACATCAGATGGAGGCCCCATGGAGCCCTGTAAGTCGAGATGATCAGATGTCCAAACTTTGGGACCAGAGCGGGATTTGATCAGATCGGGCGGGCTGGTGTATTTAGACCCTTTTACAGTTTGTAAATAGTGACGATGTGATTAAGCTGTGCAATTTGGCAACAGAACAATGGTGGACCACAGCAGCTCGTTACTGCAACAGATTGACTTTAGCAAATCCAGATCTGTGTGCTGTTAATGAGTATGAAGAAGACATTAGTAAGCAGTCTAACATTCAGTGGCCCGATACATACACGTCTTTGATTGAGAGGCCTGGTTTGTGCATCAGCTAGAAACTACGAACACACAATTCACTAGATGTGACTACATTTTCTGTGGACGTGTGCAGAACAGCACGATATAGACTCAGTTCTATGTCTTGAAATCAGAGATCCCTGCTAGTCAAAGAAAAGGGCACAAGATGTAAGTATGCATCAGACGTGGGTTATAATCAACAGACCTGAAAATTATTGCCAAAGTGTGCGTGCAGCACTTTGATGTGTATGGGCAGGAAGTTGCTTCCCAGGCGCTTCTGCGCAGACTCTGACTCCAAATGTTTGTACATCACTAGCCTGACATGGCGGCGTTTGTATCCCACATATTTTGGTGTCACTTTTTATAATCAGAGGGAGTGGTAATGTGTCCTCTTGATTCCTTTATGCCAATGGTTTACATGCACACAAGAAAGACAATGTTTCGTCTAAGCTGTTTGCAGGGCAACTGAGAAGGAATATTCCACTAACATTCCCGTTGCGTACATTGCTCGATTGTTCGAGCACTTTTGTTAAAGGGTTCAGCGTTGCAGTACTTATGCATGTCCCGTTGATATCCAAGTATTTTAGGAAGATTAAAAGTAGTTGTGGTTTTACTTCTGACCACAAATGTGGGCATTTCTTAATCCCTAGCTTTGCAAGCTTCTGGTGTGTTTGTTTACAATTCTCAGAGCTGACTGTCTGCCATAAACAGAATGAGGCCGTGTGCAGCAAATTCCCCTAATACCTCAATATTCCAAATGTGCTGTACACTGTGCATGTCCAGAATACAGCATATAATGTACCTCATGTCCAAATAGGAAAATGTTTCATTCAGAATGACGCCTAATCAAGCAGAATATAGAGTTTTCATGTATAAAAATTCAAAATGTATTGCAATATTCATAATATTAGTGGAACATTAGTGTGTGCATGAATGTACTAGGGATATTGTTGAGGTGAGGTGCCAAAGCCACAGCCTGTTCCACAAAAGGAGAGGGAGAGGAGGCATAGGGACAGCCCAGATCTTCTGTAGTTGCCTGATTTATGTTGGAAAATATTTGCATCCACATGTTTTCCATCCTTTCCATTTTTCAACAGCATGGAAAATACAGCTAAAGCGTTTCTTCAACATTAACACATCACAGTGGGGAGAACAGGCTGACAACACAAATGACAACAGCTGTGCCATGTTATCGGCTATTTACATATACATGAAATGTCCGATAAAAAAAAAAAAGGGGGTCTTATTAGCAGCCACAAAGCGACACACACACAGCTGGTTACTCTGCTGAGTGACAGCCCACTGCATCTCTACATTTCACTGTCTCTGTTGTCAGACAAGAAAAGCAGTATAAAATAGTTTATCAATCACGGCTCATAAAGTGTACGTGTTAACCAGAACACATACTCAAGCTCCTGTGTTGTTCTGGTACAATACTTTTATAATTAACTTATGTTCATAAATAAATACATTTAGTATTCACTCTGTTGACACTTAACCTAACAATACAGATGGATAAATGGGAATTTATAACTTTGCTAACACACTGCTCAACTTTTTGACAAAAGCTTTGATTATCCTGAAAAACCCTTTTTTTTTAAAAAAAAAAAAAAAACAACAACAAAAAAAACCTGACAGTTCATCCCAGAATCAAAACCACATTTTCCTTTTACCTTGAGTGTCATTTCTCAGTCTAGATTGTTACAGTGTGAGCTGCTGACTTTTGGAGAGTGTGGCTGGTTTTTGTCTTCTTGAAAACATAGTGGACTATAGGTAACCTGCCCGTGGTTCCCAAAGCAGCAAGAAAATACTTTCAAAAACTCAGAAGCAATAATGTCTCTATCCAGACGTCACGACCTGGTTACTCAAGATAACAGACATGGACCTTGTAGAGTGCAGTGTCATAGAGTCCAGAAAAATGCCAAAATAGACAATGCTGAGGGTTTTCAGAACCAAAGTCAGCACTCAGCCACTTTCAGAACATGGAAGAATTTTGAGGCACTTGTCAAAAATGTCATACATACTGTCATACACTGCCTGCTGTAAATTGGTTGTCATGGGCTCGGTGATCTGTGGTTGTAGCTTGAACAACTGCTAGCTCATGCAGTGGTGGAGCGAGTAGGCCTGCTGCCTAAATCACAACTGTATGACAGAGGAGGTCACTGCCGGCACAACTGGACTCCACAGCGTAGGATCTGGAACCCAACTGGGAGTAGACACTGACGCTGCGACTCCGCTGTGGCAACAGGATGCTGGGCCTTTATCAGCAACCAAAAATGGCAGGTAGAGATGAAATAGTTTTCTATCTAATAATGTGAAATGAAGCTTTACTTTGACCAAACCAGAAGTCCCTGCAGAAACACAACACAGGAGGGTTTTGGTGAGTTTTATTCAGTTTATATGTTATGTTTTTAGACAAATTAACAAGCTTGTCTTGAGAAACACCAGAAGTTCTGCCGTTGTATTTTTATGTTTGGTAAGATGTAAAAATATTTCCTTTCTTGGCATTTCGTGAGTTTCACATTGTTCTTATTTATTCCATTTATTTGGCTTATTTAACCAAATTGTAAGAGAGCCTGTGAAACATATCAAATTAAGCTGGTATTCTCCAAGCAGAAACTACTCAAGCACAGGAGGTATCAGAGTGTTGACTTTAGTGATACAGAGTGTTACGCAACCTTTTCACTGCAGCCATATTGACATGAAATTGCAGGTGATATGATTAGAAATAAATTAATAAATAAGGTTGTGTTACATTTAACATGGCAGAGCCTATCCAATGAGCTAACAAGCTCAAGAGTGGCCCAATGGCAGTATCACTGGGAACACCTGTGTTTGCCCTGCTGGGAAAAAGGTCTCTTATGAGACGTGCATGACAGGGCTAGTGGGTTAGCATGCTAACTCCAGACATCTCTACGACACAAAGCACAAACATCACTGACATAAAGTCACTACTAGTTTCATCATATTGTTAGTTCATTTTTTTCATGTTTTAAAGTAAAATTAAGGCCATATCTTTCAAATCGCACTTTTAAACAAGAAGAAATCATTTGTTTCTTTTCACTTTTACTGCACTTAAATGCATCAACCACATCTCTCCTTTGTCTACCATATGAGTCCCACTTGCATAAACGGAGGTTCTGTCTTGGTCTTGGAGGAGTTTCTAAGGGATGAGGAAAAGGATAGCAAAAGTAAACAGAACATCCTCCCTTGAGGAAAACAGAGCATAGTAGTAAAGTAAGGTAAAGTAAAGAAATAATAATTTTAGAAAAAATAGTTTCTGCCATACATAGAAAATCAGATGTGCATGTGAAGATGTTGACATCGGCTTTAGATTAAACCACACAGGTATTCACCACTCAGACTACCCTCTGATCTTCAGCCATATGGAATTTCACATGGCATTCTTTCAACAACCATGCATAATTAATACAGGGGGTCATCGGAGGAGGTTAGCGCTGGAGGCAATGTTGTGGCTTTACATCTGTCTCCTCAGAATGGGTGAGGAGCGGCTGGAGCTCAGTACTGTTTGAGCAGTGAAAATAGTTTCACATGAGGTGCCTCAAATATTAATACAGTTCAGATCAAATAAAAATTGGCCCATTTGACTATTTGATTCTTTCCACTGGAGACACAGTTTTAAGGTTTGTTCTAACTTTAATGTGCACAGGCTTGTTAATGTGAGTGTGAATGGTTGTTTGTCTCTATATGTCACCCCTCTGATGAACTGATGACTTGTCCGGGGTGTACCCTGCCTTCGCCTGATGATGCTGGTATAGGCTGCAGCTCCCCCGTGACCCCAGTGAATGCCCCAGCACATGAACCAGCAAAAACTTTGATTTTGCAGCAGATAATGTCATAATTGAGTTTCAAAAAAATTACTGGAGAGAATGTAGGTGTATACAGTAGATAAGAGCAGCACATCATGGTACTTTTTTTGAGGAAAAAGTTGAAACGTCAAGAAAAAAGCCAAAATGTTGAAAGTACTGAGATACAATTTCAAAAATGAAGTTGAAATATTGAGATTCTGGCAAATTGTTCGGCGGCTCAGGAGGGGAAAGCGGAACCCCGTCCACACTGTCTTCAGTGTGGGAGGGGAGTTGCTAACCTCAACTGAGTCTATAGTTTGGCGGTGGAAGGAATACTTCGAAGATCTCCTCAATCCCACCAACACGCAATCCATGGAGGAGGCAGAGCCGGAGGACTTTGGGCCGGGCTCTCTCATCACTGGAGTCGAGGTCACTGGGGTTGTCAAACAACTCAGCAGTGGCAGCGCTCCGAGCTCCTGAAGGCTCTGGATGTTGTAGGGCTGTCATGGTATACATGCCTCTGCAACATTGCGTGGACATCGGGGACTGTGCCTTTGGAGTGGCAGACAGGTGTGGTTGGCCCCCTATTCAAGAAGGGGGACCAGAGGGTGTGTTCCAACTACCGGGGGATCACACTCCTCAGCCTCCCTGGGAAGGTCTACTCCAGGGTGCTGGAGAGGAGAGTCCGGCTGCTAGTTGAACCTCGGATTCAAGAGGAGCAATGTGGTTTTCGTCCTGGCCGTGGAACACTGGACCAGCTATATACCCTCGCGAGGGTACTGGAGGGGGCATGGGAGTTTGCCCAACCAGTCCACATGTGTTTTGTGGATCTGGAGAAGGCTTATGACTGTGTCCCTCAAGGTGTCCTGTGGGGGGTGCTCCAGGAGTATGGGGTAGATGGCCTTTTGTTACGGGCCATTCAATGTCTGTATTATCAGAGTCAGAGTTTGGTTCGCATTGCCGGCAGTAAGTCAGACCCGTTCCCAGTCAGGGTTGGTCTCCGCCAAGGCTGTCCTTTGTCACCGGTTCTGTTCATAATTTTTATGGACGGAATTTCTAGGCGCAGCCAAGCGGCGGA
>KV751334.1:5600699-5637879 GCA_001698575.1 Mola mola | reverse complement strand
AGATTATATCTCTCTGCTGGCTTGGGAACGTCTTGGTGTCCCCCCGGAGGAGTTGGTGGAAGTGGCTGGGGAGAGGAGTGTCTGGATCTCACTGCTCAGGCTGTTGCCCCCGCGACCCGGACCCGGATAAATGGAAGAAAACGAAATGAAACGAAGTTGAAATGTTGAGAATTTAAAGTTGACCTTTTAAGACTGTAAACAGTGCATCTATGAAATGCCTTGTATAGATCAACTACTGAAAATGTAAATCCGAGTTGGCTTTAGCAACACAAAAACTCTTTCTTTTTTAGCTCATAAGCACAGTGTAGGTAGTATCAGTATTAGGACTTGGGAGAAATTGTGCTGAAAACAGCATCTCCTCAGAAGGATGGTCACCTACAGTATGTGATAAGATTCAAATCGGGTGGATAGCGGGTAATGGACAAATGAAGGGTATGGATAGTTGCACCAGCGGACAATTCAGATGGGGATTTGTCGTATCACAGAACACAAGATAATTGATTATGTTGTTTGATCCTGAAGGTATGGTGCTCAGGTTGGCGTGGCCTCTTCTTGAATTGTATTTTGATATTATTCTCAATATTTCATCTTTTTTTTCTCAACATTTTGACTTTTTTAGAATGAAAATAAATCTTTGTCCTTTCATATTTTTTTTTCCTGCCTGTCCCTAATGTTCTTCTGTATAAAACGAATGCGCAGATGGGCAAAAATGTAGTTGCTGATTAACAATTGCCATTTTTTATAGAAAATAAAAATGTAAGAATTAGTGGTTGATGAGTGTTCTTTCAGTGCATCTTAAGTGGACAAATGACCCTGCTAAGCTGTCATATTCTGATTTTATCAGGCACAGACAACTGGACTCCAAAAAGCAAACCCAGAATCAGAGAAAAAAATCAAAATGGAGGGTGTAGTATGGGGGTGCATTAGTGCACATGGCATCATGGATAACCTGCATATTCATAGAGGCATCATTAATGCTGGTCTACTTATGCAGGTTCTGGAACAACATATGCTGCTAAGTGGACGACGTAATTTTCAGAGAAGGGAATGGCAACCACATTGTGCACGTGTAATGCAGGCTTGGCTCTGCTGTGAACGAGTTCAGGTGACAAACTGGCCTGTCTGCAGTCCAGAATTGTCACTATTAGAAAATTAGTATGAAATGAAAATTACAAAAAAACGAGACCCTGAACTCTCGAGCAGTTGAAATCCTGCATCAAGCGAAAAAGGCAAAAACATTCCAAATTCAAAATTACAGCAACTTTTCTCAGTTCCCAAACTCTTACAGAGTGTTGTTAAAAAGAAGAGGTAATGCAACACAGTGGTAAACAATTTTAGTGTTTCAGTGTTTTGAAAGTCATCATATTCTGTTTCAATGTACATTTTACACAACAAACATTTCGTCACAACTCTTTTGGAAATGTGATCGTAGGTCACCTTAATTAATGTGAATTATTAACTACTTGACTATTTGTCCACCATAAATAACTATAGTTACACTATCACCAAGGCACCTTGGATTAGCTCTAAGCTACAGGCTCACATTTCATTTACCAAGAAACATCATTAACTAATGTGTTACGAAGTGTTGGCTCAGACCTACATGTACTGACCTGCAGGGTCCCACAGTTCAGCATTTTTGTCCATTAATCTCTTCTTTTATTGTCTTTCACTCTGGTAAGACAGTGAAGAATGTCTGAGCTATTTATTATTCTATGAGCCACATACGAAACAGCAGATTTTTTTTGACATTTTCACCTGAAAAAGTGTGTTATTCTCACATGGATCTAGTGTATGTCTGCTGCTATTGATGGTAATTGTTACAATCCTTCAAAAACCGCAACAACAATAAGCACAGATGATGGATCATTGAAATAAAACATTCAATTTCAGTTCCCAAATTTGTCCCAGGAAGTACTAGGGATGAAGGGTGGATGTCCAAATCAATTTTTTTCAACGCACATGACTGAAAAGTCTTGCGCTCTCACTGGCTAAGATTTATTTTTAAATGTTGAGTATAATTCCATATCAGGCTTTCCTGTTATAAGAAAAACCTTAACTAGGGATATCACATTGCATGGAAAAAAACAAGAATACATATGAGCACGCATACATAAGGAGACATGGAAAGCAGCCCCTCCGATTGAATTGCTGCTAAAGCACTTCAAATTTAATATTCTTCAGCTTTAATTGAATGCACATGCTCACCCACACACTCTGATGTGTGTATGGTTGTGGTGAGCTCTCCTGCTGTCCGTCTCATGGCCAGTTGTTGCCACATGGCAGAGGTTGATGTGGCTGATATTCTTAATGCACCCTCCTCTGCAGAGGTCATAAATTAGTCTGAAATGCCAAGCGGGCCGTCGCTGCCAGCCTCATCTGCAAAATGAGTGAAGTGAAGCAGAAAGAGTGAGCCTGAGATGCAGCGTCAGGCTGTTCTCAGTACAGAAGTCTGGCGTGTCTGCAGCACAGCGCTGGTCCTGCATTCCTGGATAAGAAGAGATATTACATCCTGTCATCTCTGTACAGCTAGGACTGCAGCTCGCTCCGGCAGCAGATAATAGTGACTGATTGGCCTCATTTTATAAACCCAGCTTTAATTAGAGTTTCTCTGAGTAATAAAAATTTATTGGGTTTCTATTATTATGGAGAACGCAAGATAAGGAGGTCTTTTTGTCTGAGATGATTTTTCTTTTTGCTTTGTGCTGCTTAAAGCATGAGCGACTCTCAAAAGAGAGGGAGAAGGAAAAAGAGATATGACATAAAGCAGACAAAGCATTTTCTAATTTACGATTGTAATTTCATTTCCCTAACTTTTTGAACCAATGTAGTCATTCCAGACGAAAATCCTAATTTCCTTCCAACTCAAAAAGAAACATTTTATCCAAGTCTTTCTTTTGTGTTCTGGAATGGTCTCTTTGTTTGGTTTGATTGGAAGGTAATTGTGTACTAATTTGCATTAATTCAAGAACAATTTACTTCATTGCACTTGTACACCAAGATGTCTCTTTCAACATTTTTGTTGCCATCAACTGTTCTAATTAAAGATACAGCATTTAACACTTCCTCCTAGAAATGTTTAAAAACAACCAGACATTTGCATTCCAGTGTTTCTGACAGTGTTCCAATCCAGACAAATTAAGGATTTCAATAAGAATTTTGTTTGATATTAGCAGTTTAAAATACAGATATACAGTATGTAACTGCTTTCCTGCACATATTATTAATTTTCCACTCCTGTCCCATGTTTGACAGTACAATTAAAATAAATACAACAGCAATGCATTGCATATAAAGATACAACATACAAGAACGTTCATAGAAATAAAGCACATACACACAAGAACTATAAAGTACAAAAAGCTAAGGATGACCACAGTTTTGGGTTGCTTTAAGCCAACCATTCACCACTGATGTAATGAATGTTTATCTGTAATTAATTTGATTGCTGTTGGTAGCGTGTTCCACACTTGACAGCTCGTTATGGAGAGAGTGGATTGTCCAAATTTAGACCTACAATGTGGTATTTTCCATTCAACATGCTCCTCTCAGTGTTGTTGCTGGCTATCATTTTTTCGATATATCTGGAAAGAGGCTCTGAAGCTAAACTGTTTAAATGTTTGAAAATCAATTTGACAAAACAAATATTAGTGAAGCTCTCAAAGCTAAGCAGATGGTATTTTTCCAGATAGTGACAGTGATGCCGTCGGACTGGCTTTTTGGTATCAGTATTGAAAACTTCACCTTGTCAATGAGCTCATCTGAGTCACATCAGATTTTCGTTACAGTGGTGGTTTTATCATTTGAATGATTGTCAATACTTAATTCACGTAAAAATTAGGATCTGTGTGCATCAGCAGGTTTTAAGCACAGCATTGACTCAGCCTCCTGTGTCTGTGGCAGCACTCCGAGGTAGAAAAGGAAGTTTTCGGAAAAGGTGAGGATAACCTTTGTTGTTTGTTTCGTTTTGGGTTTTTTTTAGATTCATCGTAAATAATTGATTAGCTGTGAACAAGTCACCATTACACTGGTACATCTCAGAGGCAAATATTTAACTTTTCACTTCACCACACGTATCTGATACCTTTAGTTATCATTTTACTTTTCAAACTACAATTGCTCATACCGTCTCTGTCCAGTGAAACACTTATGACTGCTGCCAAATTTTGTGATTTTAAATTAGAATTTTTTGGGGCAAAATATAACTTTCAGCTCTTTGCAATGAACAAATCAAACAAGAACAATTCAAATAGCTCACTAACCATAGTGAACCATAGCTAACCATACTTCCAATGGTATCACACTGAACATTTAGCGTTACCTTTTTGTATCCCTTACTGGCACACTGCCCTTCTGCACTTTCTACATTATTTCACCTATTTTTGCAAACAGCTGAATAGTTTGCCAATAAATCTAATTTGTAATGGGAGGTTGACTAATTTGAGTTTGCGAGTTTTCTACCAGAGGCCTGAGAGCTTGAGGGTCGTGCGCTGTATCTCAACTGTTCCTAGGAATAGCTCTTCTGGACTGAGGTCTCTGGTGTTATTCCTGGGATTTGTTGGAACCACTCTCCCAGCTGGCGGTTACAGCCCTGAGTGCTCCTATCACCATTGGTACCACTGATGTCTTTACTCCCCACATCCTTTCCAGTTCCTCTGTCAGCCCTCGGTATTTCTCGAGCTTCTCGTCTTCCTTCTTCCTAATGTTGCTATCACTTGGGATTGCGACATCTACAACTACTGCCTTCTTATTCCGGCTTGTCATCCACCTTGCTGTCCTTGAGACCAGCCTTCTCCAGCCACTGGTATGTTTTTTCAATATCAGCCACTTCCTCTATCTGTCAGTGGTACATCCCGTGCAGGGGCTTGTCCGTCCATGATGGTCTCTCTTCTTCTTCATTCTCCCCACTGGGTTTCTGCTGTCTGAGGCATTCACTTAGCAGGTCATCATTGGGGGCCATCTTCCTGATGTATTCCTGGATCTTGATATTTGCGGCTTCTATCTCCTCCTTTTGCCAGGTAATTATGTCAGTAGGGTATCTGATGACGGGCAGGGCATAGGTGTTGATGGCTTGGATCTTGTTCTGACCATTCAGTTGACTTCTCAGGACTTGACTCTTCATGATTTCCATTGGCCTGCGGGCTCCCAAGGTATTTGTAACTGTCCTGAACATCGGCTATGTTGCTTTCTAGTATTTCAACCCCTTCAGTTGTGATCATCTTGCCTCAATTCGTTATCATTCGGCTACACTTATCTAGCCTGAAAAACATGTCGATGTCATTGCTGTAGATCCTGGTGATGTAAATCAGTGAGTCAATGTCTCGCTCACTCTTTGCATATAGTTTGATGTCATAGGAGGTGGCTGATCATTTTTCCATTTCTGAACCTGTACCAGAGGCCACTCTTTGTGATGATAGGGCATCTCCTTGGTATATGCCACACTTGATGCTAACTTGGCAATTGGCCTTCGAGTAATCTTCCACAGCCCCATCGAGTTATTGCTGAATGCTCTTAGTGTCCTGTTGATCTTGTAGCGCTCCAAGCAATCCAGTGTGTGGCATTGAGTTGTAGGCTTTTGGTGGTCAATCTAGGCAATGCACATGTTGATCTTCCTGTTCTTAGTCTCTAAAGACTGCCCTGTGGACTAGTAGCTTGTGTGTGGCTCTTCCGGTGTCACTAACAACCCCTTTATGTATTGAGCCACATGCCTACTCATCTGACCACAATGATGCCTGACAGGGGCTTCCATGTCGTGCAGAGGAAAGTTATTGGCCGGTAGTTGGATGGAATCGTTCCCTTCTGAGGGCCCTTCTTGATCAGGACCCTCCGGCCTTTGATCAACCATTCTGGGTGGGTCCCATCTTTCAGCAGCTGGTTCATCTGAGCTGCCAGGCATTCATGGAGTGCAGTTAGCTTCTTTAGCCAGTGGCTGTGGATCATGTCAAGGCCCGGTGCTGTCCAGCTCTTCAGCTTTGAGACTTTTTCTTGGATGTCTCCCATTGTGATGGTCACTTGGTCTTGATCTGGGAGATCGCTGTGGTCCTCTCAAGTCGACCAACTACTGAGTATTGGCATCATGTCATCACATGATGCCAATACTCAGTAGTCAACCCGTCCAGTACTGTTCCATCTCACCCCTGGAAGGGTCCGTCCTCATCTTATTACTCTCCCACTGAGAGTACATTTTGGATGGTTCAGTGGTGAACATCCTGTTGATTATCCAGGCCTCCACATCTCTAGTGTACCTCCTAGGCGGGTAGTCAGGGTTGTGTTTGGCAGTCTCCAGTGCCTCATTTATGGGCTGCTTGCTGTACTTCTTTGTACTTTGTACTTACTTTTTTTTCCTGCACAATGACTTTTTACGTTGCTATTTGCTGATAATATGAATACTAATTAAGGTTTTTAATTGACAGTGGAGTATTTTGAGTATTGCTGCTTAACTTACATGCCAATAATCCCATAGACAGAGCAGAGTTTGTCTTCCTGTCCCACTTAAACAACAGCAGTTGTTTGACATTTGCAGCATTTAATCGGTATCGCTGAAGGAAGTCGGTTATTGTGTTTAATCAGAATGTTCCTGCTGCTCATCCTGGCTGAATTACAGTGCACATGCTAATAGTTTATTACATGTGAAAGGTGCACTTCAACACCTTAGAGCCATCTTGTTTCCAACTTTCACTTAACCTGTCAGTATTAAGGTCACACAAGGATTTATTGGAGAAAGTGTTGTCAGGTACGTAATTGTTTTATGTTCCTGTGCTCTTCATCTGAGTAACTTTATATGGAAGATAAAATCTAATTATTAGGGATGGTTTATTTGTTAATGTTTACACTTCAGTTTTACAAATAGTAAAAGCATTTCTAGTCCCTGCAGTGACTGCAGTGTAGATGGTCATGTAACTGTTCAAACACAATCATGCGCAAGTCATGATTTGATACCAAAGGGCAGCAAGAACACCAGACATCAGCTCGGTCTGTAAGTTTTAGGATCAAAAATTTCACAGAATACATCCTTTTCTGAAAATTCTTCCAGTTTGGAGTTCAGCTGGACCGTTTAGCACAACAAGGCTATAAAATGAAAATGAAAATTAAGATATTAAGATATATATTTTTTTTTTTCTCAACCAACTATGCTCAAAATGTCATTGCAAGTGTGGCCTTGTGTTTTGGACTAAGTAAATTAAAATTTGTCTTTTGTAAACATCAAAGAGCAGTGGAAAACAGTGGAAAGAGGTGCCTCTTCAGCAACTCTCTACAGTTATTAAGTCAAAAACACACAGGTGGTTCACTGTAGGTATCTACTTTACTAGATCTATGTCTTCTAACCTATCTAACCATGAATGATCTACACTAAACCAACGGAAAACATAATAAATGGACGACTGGCAATCCCCAACCCAAACTAAAATAAAAAAAACCCCAACAGTCTGTCACATGCGTTAGGAAAAAGATGTAGAAGGCAAAACAATAAACGCCACCTGTTAGTCTGTGCGCAGCCAGCCTCTGGTCTTTCCCCACTTCCACTGGTTCCTCCCCTCCTTTTCCCCCCTCTGGTGGAAGCAGTTCTGTGCACCGTTCACCAAATAAGGAAGGAAATAAGGAAATAAGGAGGGAAGGCAGGAAAAGGGACCTGTGGACAGAGCAAATTAAAAGAAAAAACTATCTTATAGACAAAGACACATGTAACAGTGTTGTTATAGGGCTTGAAAAAATAGAGAATTTCTCTTTTAGCTCTTAGGAATTAACAGAAAACCGATAAATTGTGTAACTTCCTGCTCTGGAGGGTAGTAATGTAATACTATATGGCTGTTTTAGGGGAACAAATTTAACAATGTTCCATCAAGGAGCTAACTGAGTGAGGAGGTCAGCTGTCTTAATCAGAAGCTTCACATCCTCTGATTAATTAACAGTCTCTTGTGAGACCTTCCCTTTTTTGAAAAGCTTGTTTCAGCAGCCCTTCCCATCGAGCATCTGAGCCCCCGCCCCCCCTCACTGTCTGCAGCAGACACACACTCAAGATAATGAATAGCTGGAGGAGGCTGGCGTTCTTTACCGCGGCCCAGTGAAAGGCCACTCTGTCTGGATCCACCACGCAAAGAAAGCAAAATCTTTCCGGCAGCATCTGGTTGGACTGTACAGCGTGCTGAATCTCTTTGGGTTTCAAAGAATTCACATGGCTGTAATAAAGATGTCCTCATGTCACTATTTCATGAAAGACAAGCTGGCTGAATAAAATCTCACTGAAATTTCTTTCCCCTTCCTGTAAGCCTCCCTGACTCCAAAGACAGGAAGGTCACCGCTCTACACAACCAAAGTGGAGCTGCATCTGTTCTGAAAGATCGACCTGAGCCAGACGTTTGGGGGGGGGGGCGTAGAGGGGGGTGACTGGCTGAAACCATTGACTTTCGATTGTCAACATATTCATCTGCCAACATTTTGTTGGCATCACCTTTGAAACCTGCTTGAGTGTTCGCTAATGAATTCATCTCGAATGAGCCACATTGTGATTATCTGAACTCTTAATGAACCCTTTTTCTGCTGCAATAGAAAAATAAATAAATAGTTGCTACATATTGTTGAATAAAAAAGTATTGAGACTCACCACTTCTTACATAACAATGAATCAGACTGTAACCAGAAAAACTGAGCTTATTAAACCCTGACATCCTGACTGACAAAAACCCAGAGGAAGTTTGATTTATCTCTTTTTTATTTGCTCCATAAATGAAAATCATAAAAAAAAAACAACAATTTGTAAGCTCAATGCTACTCATCACCTCTTATCGTTTAAATAAGTTATGAATTAATTATGTTTTCACTTTAAGTTACAGTACATGCCATGTTACTGTGGTCAGGTGGGAAGACGTGTAACATGCCATCATAAAGTGCATTTCATGCATATTAAGCTTTTGAATTATAATTCAGGTCAGTTAGAACAGATTATTATAATTATCTTTGTCACATGACTTGCAGTTGCAATTGCATTTAGTTTAGCCAGTAAACCAAATAAGTTTGAATAGGTTATTTTATAATTTTGGTTTCACACAGGACATGAACCTCAGTCTCCCGAGTGAAAGTTCTGGATTTGTTTGACCCTTCCACCACACAGTCTTTTCCATAGATGGACTGTCTTGATCATTATATATGGCCGAACATTCCTGTATTGATTAATGCCACATAAGAAAGCTTGTATGAAGTGCGAAAAGGCAACAAATGCTTCACTTCAGAGACAAAATGACGAAAAGACACTTGGCTATTATTCAAACGCCACTTGGTGAGACATGGAGTCAGATCAATATTGAATGACTGATCTGGGTGAATACATTGTTACACAAGCCCTAATTCCAGTAAAAGTTGGGATGCTGTCTGAAGTGTGAATAAAAACATAAAACAGTGATTAGAAAATCTTTTTCAGGCTATTTTCACATGAATGAAAGATATTTAATGTTTATTCCTTCTTCCTCTTTCAGCTTTACTTAGGTGTTTCTAGGAGTGGCCACAGCGAATCATCCTCCTCCATCTCTCCCTGTCTCTGCATCTTCTTCTCTCCCACCAACCATCTGCATGTCCTCTCTCACCACATCCATGAATCTCCTCTTTGTTCTTCTGCCTGCTAGCTCCATCTTGACCATCCTTCTACCAGTATATTCACTGTCCCTCCTCTGCACATGTTCAAACCGTCTCAATATGGCCTCTCTAACTCTGACTCCAAATCTCAACGTCTTCAACTCTGCCTCAGACCAAACAACATTGCTGGTCTCACTACCCTCTTGTAAACTTTTCCTTTCACTTTTGCTGCTACACTTTTGTCACAGATCACTCCTGGTAGTTATCTCCACCCATTCCTCCCTGCCTGCTCTTGCTTTTTCATCTCTTTAAAACAGCCCCTTTTGCTCTGAACAGTTGACAGTTGTACCTTTTCCACCTCTGCTTCCTGTAACCTCACCGTTCCACTTGTCTCTCTTTGATTGACACACATGTATTCTGTATTGCTGTAATTGACTTTCTCACCTCCATCTCTCTCGGTTTTCGTCCACCTGCTCCCTGCTCTCACTAGAGGTCGCTAGACATCACTGTCATCACACTTTAAACATAACATATTGCAAATTTCTTTAACAAAATACATTTTTAAAAAGGCTGGCTTCATATTGTTGAGCTTCCTACAGGTGACTTGCAGTGGTGATGGACTGGAAGTTCATTCCTTTTCTCCAAGAAGAGAGAGTTGACACTGACATATTATCTTCAATCAGTGAAAATCACATTTGAAATGATTAAAAGTAATTACTAATGCTGTTTACCTTTTTTTTTTAGAGTAAGAGACTAACTAAACAACACAACCTCCATAATGAAGCTGCACAAATGGCTGATATTTTCTATTTTGTGTCAATTCTTAACAGTTTTGCACACATCTCTACGAACGAAGCCTGGGCAGCCCCACAGACTGCTTTCTCAAACGAAAGCCTGAAATGGGTCAGGGGACGTTTAGGGACAAGACAAATCTTGAGAAGTGAATAGGAGAGGATTCAGGGGGATTTAAAAGGCTGTTTCTGCCATCACTAGTTTTTATTGAGGGAAAGGAGATTTAGATGCTAGACTGAACTATTCATTGTGCAGTATCACAAGATAAGCAAAAGTACAAGCAAAAATGCTGAAAGTGAGGAGATGGGTGAAATACAGAAAGTTGAAAGGAGCTTTTAAATATATTTGACAGAGACGGAAGTCGTGTAATCAGACGTAATCACATGTAACTTTATTTTTTTTGGGGGGGGGGCTTTTGTATCAGTAGAAAATTCACCCAAAGGAAATTCACAGAAATGCTTTGGATTCTTATAAAATCAACACTGATTTAATATGAGTTTTGTTTTGGCTGTTCTTGAACAAAGAAAGTTGTAAAATACAAGACGTAAAGAAGTACAAGTTTATAAATGGCTGTTATTGGCAAATTCCAAGTAAGGATTGGTTAAGTTTTTCAAAAGCTGTAATTTGCAAAGCTTAAATAGTCAAGTTGGAGGTTTTCATTGGTTTACTAAGTTTACTGCCATCTTCAGCAGCCTCATGTAGGGCCAATACCACAGATGTGCCACCATTGACTTATTTCTGTCCCTGTATACACGTCTGGCAATGATACACAGTGCCAAGGGGGCTGTGCACACTTTTTTCCTCATGCACACACACACACACACACACACACACACACACACACACAAATACTAGCCTTTAGGCATGCATGAACTTGTGAAAAACCAGATGAGCGGGCATTTGCACACACAAAAACACACGTGCAGCCTTGCGTTTACATACACAAGCCCATGTAGGGGTCATTTTTCACTCTGGCGCTCCTCCACTCATTCAAACACACACACACATGCTGAGTGAGGAGGCCAGATGGAATCACAGCGTGGGCTGTTGGCCTTTCACACTCTGGAGACTTGATTTCTCACTGTTTGTTCTCCTTCGTCTGTCGTTTTTTCCTCTTTTTCCTCTCCACTTACCCCTTCTTCTTCTGCACTGTCTCATCTTTGTTAATGCATCTTCGCCTGGGTTTCACCTTTTCTGTTCTTTCTGACCTCTCCAATCGCAGGCCTTTTCATTTAGCAAACAATGCATGACAAAGGTCGATTGTATTGAGCGGATTGCTCAATTCACGGTGCTTTTTTGGAAGACTCTTTCTGACTCAAGGTCCGATGGAAGGTCAAGACTTATCACATTGTAATTTTGGAGAAAGAAATCTGCTGCTGTAACCAAAAACTGCATTTAATCAAATCAGACCAAGATAAAAAGAGGGAGAAATGCTTATTCCCTGAACCCTTTGGGTTGTCTGTCCCGTAAATATTGATTACAGGTTAAAGCTAATTAGAATAATGGAGCAAAAACCTTGCAGTCTCTGCCAAAGTATTCTTGGCTTTGATGTGCAGTTCATTGAAAATGGATGGTTGGGGAGAAAATTTGCAAGCAGGCTGGGTTCTAATTTAAAGAGCTGGTTGTCTAAATAAGTCAACAATACGCCTTACAGAGCATAATGCACATTATACATCACTGATAAACATCCTGAGAAAAGAAAATCTCTTGCCAATGGCTAAGATCTGAACTTAAAATGTAAACTCAAAATTTTAAGGAAATCATCTGCCTGAAAGCACAGAAACAAGGTGATCTCATATTTTACAGTGTGATGTTCCAACAGCCCCCTGCCAGAAATACTAAAACTTGAACAAATTTGTTCATGTGAATTGATGTTAAATAGACGTAACTTAACATTACTGCTTATATAAAATTAGATATTGTTACACTCTTGTTTTTCCATACCAATAAACTGTGAATGGTTTGATCAGGTGTATTGATAATGAGCACCACATACTGACTGTTACTTTTAGCTGTAAAGCCATTGATGTCTTGTCTTTAGGCCAGCTAACAAATTAAGAGTTATTAAATCAATCTCATTTATTGAACTACAGTTTGCATAAATGTGGTTTGGCCTACATGAAGAAGTGGACAACATGGACAAGGCTGCATGCCTGCTGCTTTCATCCCGTCACCCTTTTGCCAAGTGGTGCAGGAGCAGAAGGGTCGGTTGGACGAGAGCTCTGCCTGAGCTTGTAGAACAGGGGTTACAATAATGTAACTGTTGTAACCCTTGACTGTATAGATGTATAGAATACTTACACAGGAGAGCTCCTCAAAAGTGAAGCCAAAGCATCCCAATCGCCCTCTGGTGTTTGACTGCTATATAAGTCCCTCCTCCTTAGCTATATCAGATAGGACTTTGGACAAACTAAAAACTCAAAGCCCTCCTCGCATATTTTTTTTCTTCTAAAAGGGGTTTCTGTTGCTTTACATAGTCCTTTTCATGCTGATGTACCGTGGTTCCACTAGCCACTCACGACTGCACAAACTCTCTAAATGATGTCACAAGCACAGTGAGAAGAAGTAGGACAAGTTGTTTATCTTTATGGCTGTCAATGGTTCGAGATCACACAGGCTCAGCCCTGTATTGGACTGTGGTACACAGTAGCACGTTACAGTTCAAGTAGTTGGTCATTTAGTTATATTTTCATTCATTCTGTCATTTTTTTGCTCAAATGTGTTACAAAGCTGTCTCAACACCCTTCAATACCCGGCTCTGTCTCGATTTTGCCACAGGGCATAGTCATCAAACCAGTGAGCTCATGTCTCTTGGTGAAACGCCTGACACATGGTACAGGCAGACACACATTAGGATAATGTCTTTCTCAAGTTTGTAAACATTCAACACACTGCTGTCTTTGAACTGAGTCCCTTTCTTTTACTGTGGTGCCATATGACATGGAAGAAAAGAGTAGGAACAATGATTGGTTTCATACAGACAAGACTAAAACTTGTGGAGGTGTGAAATGTTTTGAGTGGGACGGTGATCATGCTGAGTCATGATACACCATCAAGCATAAGCTGAAGCCTCTAGATGCCAGGCTGCAGATGGCAGACACCCCAGGGTCCTGATTCAAAGGGATGCATGTGGAACAGCCTAATTCTGTGTTAAGGTATCCCCTAAAGCTCAGAGCAAAGTTTATAATACCCCCCAACACACACAAACTGTCTCTCACTCTCTTGACATAGGCTCAGTGTCAAAATGTCGTGTAAATATTTAAGGACTGATTTGGGGACAGTCAGGCAGCCAGAGATTCCCAGAGGGTGCAAACTCCCATTTCTAGCTCTAAATGCAATCCATTTTCTGGTCAGACGCAACACACTCCCACAGTTCTGAGAGTGATCAACTGCAGCAAACACACACTTTCTTTATCAATCCAGCCATTCAATAAGCAGCACAGTGGGACTGCTCTGTAAAATATACTTCAATATCAACAAAAATACCCGAGCAAAAGCTAATCTCTATTGAAAGCCTTTACCCCTTAAAAATGGAAACCTTTTTTCATCAACCACACCTGAACAGAGGAAACGTGAATTTCTTGGTAGCTGCAACTTGAAGGGGTACATAAAAACTATAAGTTACAGAAACACTTTTACCTCCGGTAAGAACTAATGCAGAGTGAGTGACGGTAATGAAACTTTCCCTAAATGTTATCAAATAAAGCATACTATCCGCTGTCTACATCTGAAGGCCCTTCGGCAGAATTCTGCACTGCTTTTACAAATAAATCGACCCTGCTTGTCCTTTCAGTCCCATCACAGGCAGGAATGTAAACTGGTTGAGAGTTTCATCTTAAATAAACACGCAGGTCAGCCTGCGGCTCCTCCAGTTTCTCCCCCACATCAGGGCCTGTGAGGAGGCTTTTAAGGAAGGGCTGACCCATGGCTAATATCAAACTGACAAGGGAGTGTTCAACATACATGCACGCTTTTGTGTATGTGCAAGCGCAGGCATGTGGGGGTGTACATATTTTCTAACATTAGTAAATATGCATGTGCAAATATGTACATGTGTTCCTCATGGGACTGGTATACTTGTATCTGAGTGGGGGTGTTGTGCTGGACTCATAAAGGCTAATATGTCATGTTTCCATCAGTGGTCCCCGAGGGCGAGGGGGAGTGGGGGCATCATTATTTATTGACACATATTTAACAGAATAGTCTGATATTTTGGTAAATGCAGTAGTTTGCTCTCTTCGAGGTTGAGGAGAAAATTGATGCCACTCTCATGTTTTTCAACTATGGAGCTATAGTGAGAGGTGACAGGCTTAGCTTAATATAAAACAGTAAACGGAGACGCTGTCTAAATTTTGACAAACTCTTCCTGCCAGTACTTATAAAGCTCAATTAACACGTTATATCTTGCTTAATAAACAAGCTGTAATGGAAGAATGAGCGTAGGCTAAGCTAAAGCCTGCTCCATCGAAACGCTGAGTTGACAGACATGAGGGTAGTTTCCAACCTCCCTGCAAGAAAACAAATACATTTCCTAAAATATCAAACTATCCCTTTAAGCATGTACACACTAGTACTTACAGGACACACATGTTTTTGCATGAAACCTTGCTCTGTATGCAGACTAGAGGCCCAAGCTGGATAGCGGCACTTTGCCAGAAATCAATGAAAACTGAAATATTCAGGTTTGTCCCTGCCAGAACATATTCACGGCAGCGTGATGATGGAGGAAATCCAAAACAGACTGGTCACCGGCTAACTAGATTACACTGGGTGATTCGTTTAAATGAGTCTGGGCAGAATATTCTGAATAAAATGCTCTCTTTGGCAATATTTTTGTCAAGTAGCTGTAAACAAAGAAGTTCTTTTCAGGCTACACTTACTTGTGCTTTGTCATTGAAACTACTACTTAAACATGTTGGTCATGGTAATCCACAGATGGAAACAAATCATCATCTTCTATCTGCCGGACTAAAATATGTGCACAAACAGACTTCAGGTCTTCATGAACTACTTCAACAAATGAAGCGGTGCATCAGAGTTGTCATTAAGGGAGAGTAACAGACCGAAATAGCGTAGCAGCACATCCATAATGAATACAAATGGAGCGGAGGAAAACAGCTTTTATTTTGTTGATCTGCAGTAATGACATCTACAGTAGATCTATAGGCAGTGTGTTAGCCAGTTAATGCAAGCTGCAGCTTCTTGTGGTAAAGACTTTTCTCCTCTGTAGATTTCGACTGCTGCGAGAGGGAAAGTGGCTTCCCCCGAAGCACTGGTAACAACTCCACCTACGTAAGAGTATTTTTCTGCAGTGGAAATGCTAAACAGATCTTTGGGTTTGGGTACTTTAATCATGGACTATGCAGTTACCAAGGATACTATACCAAAAACCAAATTGGTAGCTACTGTAGGTGGCTTAAGCGATTTTTCACAGTGGGTGCCAGCAAGTGTCAGGCAGCTACTTCCCTATAGTAACAACACTTATAGCACAAATCCTCTTGTGGATCTCATATCCAGAATTCCACACGCCTCTGGGGCTGTGATATTGTGAGTACACTTGACTATATCATAAGTATTGACCGAGACCAGCAACATAGGGATGGCTTTGCTATTCTTAGACGTTCAAATGGACTCGCCTTTATGTAATTCCTTTTAAGTCAGTTTTTCTTCTCAAAGTCATTTCAATTTGTCACATTCATCCAGTCACGCATGGGTGGAAGTGTGGTATCAAGTTGGGAGCTAAGAAACCGTTCACACACACACTCACACACCAATGGCATCGGGAGCAATTTGGGGTTCAGTGTCTTGCCTAAGGACACTTTGACTCCCTGACTGCGGGGGTTGGGAATCAAGTCACAGGCTTCACAGAACGACAACAATGCCCCTTCATACGCAGTGATGTAAGGTGGAATAATGGCACAACCTTCCTGCCTTAAACTGGCACGTACGCTATCTTAGTTTAGTGTGTTAGCGTGATAATATTTCCTTTGTAATTGTGACTACAAAGTAAAACTAAGGCTGATATGATGTGAATGGTTTGCAGCTATTTGGTCATCAAATGAAGTGGTGTGTCAGGTCTGTGATGTCTTCAATTTATCCTGTGATGGTCATGGATGTCAGTACAGATTCCTGTATGCAAAGCGGCAGACTGACTAAAAAACACAAACATCCTTATAGCAATATCCCTTTATGATATTTATATGATAATGATTCATCTTCTGGTGAACATGAATAATATATATCTTATTTCACAGGAATTTATTTCCAAGAAAACCTCCAATGACCAGTCTTGTAACCAAAAGAGCGCTTCCCAGGGAAATATCCATACCGTGTTTCATTGTAATCTGGCCAGTAGGTGAGGATATGTTAAGTAGGAGTCCGGACCAAAGTCTGACTAACACACTGACAGACTGACCACGTGACAATGATAAACAAGGTTCATATACACTGTTCAGAGGACCAACCTTTCCAAAGTAGGGGTGGTATCGTTTAAATTTACATAATCTGAGCAAAAGCACTACAAACGGATCATTATAACTGACAGGAGATGATCTCAGATTCCTGAACTGATCTCTGAACCAAGTGTAGACGCTTTGATCTCTGATCCTCAACTATCCTCTCTCTCTCTCTCTCTCTCTCTCTCTCTCTCTCTCTCTCTCTCTCTCTCTCTCTCTCTCTCTCTTTCCTCAAAAGGCCCAGAGGAGTTTGTGAAAGAGTAACGAATCAAGCAGAGGCCAATCGATACTGTGAGCTATGGACACCAATAAAAGCAAGAGAAAGAGAGGAAGGCAGTAGATGTGTGAGTTTTATTATTATTTGCATGTATGCATTCACAGCTGGTTTGTGTGCTTGCATAAATCAAGTGGTGTGATTATACAGTATGTTCTGTGCAACGACGCTGTATGATATGAGTGTGAGGAGAGAGAGTGAGTTGGAAAAGCCACTTGGCTAAAATTGCTTCCAGCTTTAAAAGAAAAGAGGAAATACCATTCTGAGCGAGATCCTCTGTGTGTTAAACATCATTGCCATTGTTCATGTCTGCACAGTTTAAGCTCAAACACCTGAGCAAAGAGGCCCTGTGAAGCTAAGGTTTGTCTTTCATACAAACAATTTAGATTGAAGAGGGTTACCTGATGGCTCAGGTTAACCCGCTTTGGCTGTTATCATTTGGTCAGACTGAGGGATGCAGACAGAATAAACCACACTAATCACAAGGATCTTTCTGCATTGAACGTGTGCTTTAGTCAACATCTTGAGAATGTACCTTTTTCAAGGGGTCTCTAAAAAGCTTTATTATTTGCAATTCACTGTGCAGGCGGACATCTAACAAGCCCACATTTTTCTGCTAAGCCAATTCCCTACTGCCATTACAATGAATGCTACGGAACTACGACAAGAAAAAAAGCTTTAAAAATCTAAACTCAGCGAGTGGATTTAATACGATACAGCAATTTCACTAAATGTGTTTCTTGAAAAGCATGTGGACAGGAATCGTGAGTAAATTTGTCATTTGTGAGACACACTCGAAGGATACACGATTTGCATGGAGATAGCTGTGTGACAGATACTGGCTATTTTACAGTACTTTATTCTTCCATTGCAATATCAGGTGAAATATTATGTTTAGTATTAATGTAACATTTTTTAAAAAAAAAATAGTTACTTTTATTGTAATTCAATGAAGATACTGTATTTTGACTCTCAGTTAGATTGAACTTTTCCTTTGTTTTACTCTGATTTCTATTGTCTTTTCTATTTAAAATCTTATTGTGACTCTAGCTTGACCTTTCTACTCTAGAAGTAACATACCAATTTTCCTTGGGAATCAATAAAGTGTGTCTGAATCTGATTTCGATGCCCACAGCGTATTAAAATAAACAGCTTTTTGTACCAGATGCAGTGCAGTTCACCAGAGCATCCCTGCGGATGTTTTTCACATTGCACTTTAAAATAAGTCAACCAAATCATTGCGTATCCATGATCCTGTATAGCCCAACATAGCTGACTGCGTTGTGATTTGGTGGAGCTAATGCACACAATGAAGCCAAGGGAGTACTAATTGCCCTGCCTACATAATACACTGTGTTCATGCCCCGTGTAGGATGCAGAACTTAGGCCATTTGAGAAAAATGGATAATAGCTTTACTGCACCACTTTGAAAATTCACTTCCACACAAATACCGTAGACACCACTGTAACTATCAAATGTAATATCGATATCAATGCCAAAACTGTGTTCGATGGATGAGTCCTCCTCCTCCTCCAGGAGGTGTGAATGCATCTGTAACTGATCCGCTGTTGCGTGCTACACGTTTAAAAGGGCAACAAATAAAAGAAGAGGTAAAGAAACATACTCTTTCATTCAAAAATACTCTGGACTCCTGACATTAATATTTTAAGATTTCCTGGCTCGGCCCTGCGGATATTGAATTTCAAAAGCTGAACATATTGTGTTAATTTATATCCGGCTAAGCAGATATTGATTGAAAGGATCTGTGGAAGCTCAGTGTTCAGAACGTGCTGGCTGATCCAAATACAGATGCATTTTTGTGGTGAAGCATATAGAAAGCAGCTGAAAGGCAAATCTCATTAAATAGCACAATACACGACAAGGTAAAAAAAAAAAAATCTTGAAAAGAGACTTGTCATAAAAGACTACATCAGTGATCTGACACAGATCACGCGAAACCACTTGGGAGAATGTTTTATTGTTTTTGTCTTGTATTGTAGTGGCCAGGTTCTGGTGCACCTGTGGTGCCTCATGACGATCACGCAGTAAAGGAAACAGTTCAAGCCGCCCACCTCGTCTTATGTATGATTCTTTGGCTGTCATCTCTTTCTTTCTTTCCACAGCGTGTAAGGTGCACACTGCATCTCGTCATCGGGACACGTGGGCCCAGACTGCAACACCAGATGGATAAAACAAGAACCAATTAGGCTGTGAAAGAAAAAGAACATTTTCCAACTGGTTAAGAGTCAAAATTTAAGGCTCATTGATCATGAAGAATGCATTTTTCCACAATATTAGTTAAAATAACAGGCAAGGTCAGTATCTGACTAGTAATAATAATTTAATAATTTAATAATACCCGGAATTTAACAACCCAGAATTAAATGTTGTTGCAAAAGTCGGAGGTGTTTATGAAGGAGATGCATAAGGAGGTAAATTCCATTATCTTATCTAAAAAAACCTCCGATCTGACACTTTTGCAATTTCAGAATGCAGCGTGTTGTAACTCAGCTGGAGATATCAGTTTTCCTCCTTATTTATTGTAATGGAGTGCATCCCATAAAGGTTTATCATGTGGAGGCGTACAGGCTTTCCTGACAAGTGATGCAAAATAGGTACCTGGTCATAGCTGGTGTCAAATCAGTTATCAATCATCAGGCATGACACGGTGATAGCATATACACGGACTTGCCTTCAGCACTGTTTAATGAAAAGCAAATCTTTGACAATAGCTGTTAATGTTATTCAAAGACTTGCCTGCATCTGAAAAATGACACACTTTAGTCATTTTGGCCCTAAAAACGTTTCTTCCTCTGAAGTTTATTTACTGACCTGCTGAGTTTGCAGCATGTTGCTTTTGTTTAACATTATGTCTGCTGTTCTGTTATAAGCTCACGTTACTGGGGCATAAAACAAAGACAGCATGTTTATTTCCCCTCTGAAACCCCCTTAAAACTCTTCCATGTGACCTGGCATATGTTTCTAATGACGATGTTGCTGCATATACCCACCCCCCAATCATGCCTGTCGTATCTTTGTGGGTCTATGTATGTTTAGCCGTAGCTGGGGGCAATGCTAAACCACGCAGAAAGACCAAGAACCAACCACACATCGTGGCTGAATTCTTCTGAAATCCTCATTGTGGCACCCGGATTATTATAACCACACTGAAAAAATCAGGACAGTAAGGATTTATTTCTCTGTCTGACGGTTTAATTTGTGTTGGTCTCTGTCTTCACTACTTGCATTAAATCATCACTAAATCATCTTTCACCTCCAAACTTCCAAAGTAGAATTTCATATTGGCTCTGTCTTCAACCTTCTTTGTGTGTGTGTGTGTGTTTGCGTGTGGGGTCGTATTAATTTTAAAAGTGACTTGTTAAAGTGTAGTGAACACCCAATTGAGAAAAAGAACAAGTTAGAAAACTTTGATGTTACCTAAAACAAAAATCAGCTTGTGATGTCAGCCAGGGGATGTGTTCAAACAGTTAGACCTCTGTACATAGTCTAATAAATACAAAGACAAACACACAAAAACTCACAAAAAGGCATGAAATATATCTTATTTTCCGTATTGAAGAGAAATACAAATACTGTAGACCTGAGGTAGCTCTCTGTTACCAAATAAGTAAAATAAGTCCTCCGCTGAGTTTGTTGTCTTCCCCGCTGTAAGTAATCTAGCAGCGACCTGGCCAACAGAATACAGACACAGCCACACTAGCCTCTATACACAAAAAAACACAGCTCTTATAGCCTGTAGTACATCACGTTTCAACAACCAGGTCAATACGGTAATATTTCAAAGTAATGTTGCATATTTGAAAACTTCGCAGTATATGATTAATATGATTAATTATTAAAATTACTGCATTTCTAGCAATCTGAGCACTTACATTTTTGTATTTTCTTACCAACTGCTTTTTTAATGTCTGAATGCAAGTTTGATTTTTCAAAACAGAAAGCAGTGGCTAAAGTTGACCTTTCGCTGAGACAAACCACAAAATGAGTTTAATTGTACTATTTGGTATTTATTACTTTAGCATTTATACACTGTCAGATTAAATCAGCCCAGAACGAATGTATTTTTCTCTCAGACATTCACTGTAAGGTTATTGCCTTGATGCTGACAGGGAATTTGAGTATTTTTCAACCTAAGCCCCATATCTCAGTCTATTGGGGTCAAACATTTCACAAAAAACACTTAAAAAAAAAAAAAAATTGCTTCTGTATGGAGATGGATCATGAGGATCAATTGGTTGAAGAAGATTATACAATGCAATGGCACTAAAAACTGAAAATCAACCCTTTATTTCTCACTGTCAGAGCTCAAAAATGTTATCTAGTAACATGGAGTAGATACCTGAGTGAGACATCTGTGTGTCTCAAATCTTTGTACAATTATTTCTACCTTTCTCTTCTTGCGACTGATGTGACCTGCTATTTTGATTTACATCATCATATAATCCTGGCGCACCAAGCTAACCTAGTAGTTCAATTTTTATCTTCTCAAGATTGCTTCTATAAAGAGGTGTCATCATGTTGCTGCAAAGACAGCTCTGTTGCATCAATATTAAATGGCTATATGGGCTAATGTCCTCAGCGTGTCCTCCTGTTCACCCCAAAGGGCCTCTGAATAGGTGGTATTCTTCATAGTCTCGTTGAGCCAATCACCCATATGAAGAATAAGAAGCTTGAAGGACATGATATCCTTGGGTTGGACAATTAAGCTAGTGAGCATGAGCAGGCACATATATATGGAAGCATGATTGACCTAACAAGACCGTTGCCTGGCAAATTCACTATTGATCACTCAACATCTTCATGAGGATGGTGAGGTGTTGGAAGATGAGCGAGGTTCAGTTCAAGGACAACACAAAGATTAAAGGATTAGATAAGGTGACATGTGGTTAATGGACATTTGAAATGCTGTTTTCAACAATTTACAGTGAAACATTTAGTGTACATTTACAGTGAAAAACAGAAAAGGAGAAAGGGAAATAGTCAAGGAGAGTGAGATGAGATGGTGACAACAGGTCAATGGAAACCTCAACCTCATCACAGGCACGACGGACATAAGTCAAAAGCAGCTGACAGGATCGAGGCCTACACGCTACTAGCCAGCCCTCCCGCCTATATTTAAGGCTTACTTGCCCTTGACAAACTTGCCCTGAGACTTGCAGAGGATTGCTGGGAGGAGCGTCGGCGTTTGCGTAATGACGATGCGGCTAGACAGAGCAAGTCTTCTCAGTGAAAGTTTCATCTGAGGCCCACTTACCTGCACACACTGAGCTAAATTATAAACTGTCTCTGTTAACCTCCCCCTGACACACACTGCAGCATTTCCTACCTGGACAATGTCATACTTGTTGAGTCAAATTCTACTCAATTACTTTCTCCTACGAGTGCAGCATGATGCCGGCAGATATATACGGTACTGCAGGGCTTTTAGAAGTGGAGGAAGATGGACTCATTCTGAGAATCTCCAGCAGTGTCTGGGGTTGATAACACTCATAACCCCCCAGTGTGTCCAATTTTTCAAGGTTTCATAGGGTTTGGACATAAAAACACTCCCCCAAGGCAATCATACCCACTTGATTTTTATGCCACCGCATGCTCTCACTCCATAAAATCATGTCCTCTCCCAACTGGCATTGCTACACAAGCAGCAGTGTATTAGTATTTTATTGATGGTGATTAGGAGCTTTTATTCTCCCTTAGCCACTTTCATGGCTTCTGCCTGCAGGAAGCAACACAAACAAAGGGGGCAAATGTCCTTCTACAGTGGCATCTTCATCATTTTTTTCTACATATTACAATCAGTTTTTATTGTTATGACTATTAGTGCTCACGCAGGTGCACTGTCATTCTAAAAGTTTTTCCAATACAAAGATGCACAAGTGGCAGAATTTCAGCAAGTTTTGACAGTACTTTAAACTGTTTGCCTAAGGCATTTACAAAAATGATTGGAGAGCAGCCTGTTGTTTTCTGATAATTGTCAGATTGTTAGAAAAGTTTACTGGGCCATGCTGGCTATAATTGTGATTTCAGTGGAGATTTCAGCGTCTTTCTGAACTTTTGAAAATATCAAGTTAGTTGGCAATCTTGAAAAAGTGTGCTTTGAAACGTTTGATAACATCTTTAAAATGTAAAATTAAAAGGTCAGGAAATACAGTGTGGCAACATAATGTTACATTCAGGATGAATACCTGAGTCTTAGAAATGGCTGACACAAGGTTGTTACACCTTTGGTTTGGAATGCAGTTGAAATCAGAAAGCTACAGTTAGGTTTCAGCGTTGATGGTTGCAGGTTGTAATCTAAAACAATACCTACAGTTATGTGATCGTAGACATAGTGATACTGTGTCCCTTGGTAGTTGTAGAACCATGCCTTCACTCTAACTCAGGGACGTTCACTGCTGACTCTTTTCCATTCCTTAAATTTCCATACAGTACAGTGATTGTTAAGTAAGATCAGTTAGATGGGGGATTGTGAACATTGTCCGCAGTTGCTACATTGCCTCCACCTTCTTTGTCTTCCTCCTGTAGACTGTTAAATACAGACAAGAGTATAATTCAGTCCAGGGAGTTTATACATTTTAATGGGAACCTGTCTAAAGCAGGTGTTTTGCCAGAGGGCATTAACTGAATGGCCCTCTGATTCTTCTCCTTGCTTAAATGTAACATTTGGACAAGCCTGTTTTCTTATTCTGAAACAGCAGGCTCCTGCTCCTTTCCAAGTAAGTATGTCCTTTAATCTTTCTGCAGCCTGTCTTCATCTGGAAGGTCAGAAGGTTTTATCAAAATCATGAAATAAGTTCTTAATGGCTAGGGCAGCATTGTCTAAGAATTATTCCCAAACTTCCCTCTTTTCTGTTTCCAGATGCTTCGTAGCTGGCCAGGCCAATTAGTATTTTTGTTTATTTACAGCTAATTCCTTGGCATTTTGTGCGCAGAGTTTGGATTATTTAGCTAGTACAAACATGTTGCTTGCTTTTATTTTTTTTTATTTTTTTTTTTTTAAGGCAGAATGCATTATACAGAATTTAACCTTCAGTAATTAATCTTTCACAAAACCCTCGTTCCAGCAGTGATTCACATGTTGAAGCCATGAGGCCGTAGCAAGAAAGGTGCTCCATAAATAAAAAAGCCTTCACAAAACCAGAAATTAGAGCAGCTAATTTAAGGAGAGACAGTCATCTCTCAAGTCTCTCATGTTATTTTAAACGATGCTTTTCTTGAAACATCCACAATACTGTCAGTGGGTCGTCAGGCATGACGCTGAGGTAACAGTTTGAGTATTGGCAGTGTATTACAGTGTACAAATTTTCACAGAAACATTTAGGGATCTCATCTAATCCAGATAAATTAAGCCCCTTTTAAAAAGGCAGTTGAAGACGCCTCATTGTTCTGTACAAATGTTTTGGAAGCATAATGGCTGGCAAAGCTGCTCTGCCTCTGACATAACAGCAGAGGTAGTAAGAGTGCTGAGTCAACCTTATCTGTACAGACCATGCCAACATGCTCTCAGTGTGAGGATGATCTTTTTTAAGTCATTCTCACCACCATAGTTTGGCATGTGAGCATGGTGACATTTGTTAATTAGCACAACACGACACAAAGTGTGCGCTGGTGGGAACGTCTTTAGGTCCGAATGCGTTTAGATAAACAATATGACCTGATGACGGAACCTGAAAACCAAATATGTTTCCATCATTCATGTGTGTGAACGTCATGATAATCTGTCAGACATGTTCACAGGGATCATCTGTGTCTCCAGGCTTTGTCCTCTGCAGGTCTGTAAAATACTTTATGACAATCCAGTAAGTGTTGTTGGATCACAGAGTTGGATCCACTGACTGAAATTGCCAGAACTCGCTAAAACAAACATAACCATAACTCCTACGCGAATTCTCATACTGGCAGTACCACATTTGTGCTTTCTCACATTCTAGTTTTGAGGACATCAACAAACGATGCTGCTTATCTAAACATGTGTGTTGGAGTGACTGCAGCAGCGTCACCCAGATAAACAGGGATCAGAGTAAAAGTCACATCGGAAGTCTTTTACTTGTCTGGCAGACACCATGTTCATATACTTTCCGTTTCATATTACTGCAAGAAAACCTGCTTGTTGCAACACAGTGCTGAAGCAGTTCTGTATCTAGCTGCCTACATCCCTGGACAAAAATTACACCGGAGGGTGTTAATTGTTGTCTCTCTCTCCATCTGCACTGCAGCTAGTTTTTTCTGGAACAGGTAGGTTGGACAGCGAAAGCCTCCTTCGCCTGCACTGGCTCCATCTGGGCACCAAATGAGGAGTGGGTGGAGCGAGGTGGCGGGAGAGAGGGAGAGGAAAAAAGAAGAGTGCAAAGTGATCAGAGTCCCACCCCAGTGTCAGCGATGTAACAGGGACAGATTGCAGTGGGAGGGACACGTCCCATTTCTGAGCGTTAGTGACGCTGAAAGCAGATGACAGCATGATCGCAATAAAAGAGGCTGTCAAGGATGGAGGGACGGACAGAGAGAGAGCCAAAGTGCCCCACTGGCATATACACGACAACAAAGGATGTTTTAAAGTGGGGCAAAACAAATACAAAACTCTGGGTGACAGCACGTGACTCCCTCTCCTCTCACCCTCATCCAGCTGAAAACTGAAGAGGTTGGGGGCTTGTTTTAAAACGTAAAAAAACAACAGAAAGGAAACATGTCTCCATCATCAGAAAGTCTCTGGCAACCATGACATTTCAAATTGATTTGAAAAGATGAATTTACATCATTCTTATTGTGAAATCTTCAATTTGTGGTATCACGCCAAAGCTTTCTGCTTAACCTCTACAAAGAAGATACCAGTCTATAACAAGGTATCTTATGTCTTCACAAGCTAATCTGGGATATTGCAGACTTCTGGAAACTAAGATTGTGTATGGACAAGCCAAATGGATTTTTCAGTTATTCAGTTATTTTCATGAGGTTTTTAAGTTCACTGGACTTGATAAGTTGAGTTTAATCATTTTCTTAGGGTTAGTGAACTTTAAAATTTTAAGGCACTAACTTTTAAATGTTTAAACAATTAGTTAGTTTTAACAGTGCAATATTGTCAGTGAAAAAAAGAGAAAAAAGTCAACTGAAATAACGACTGAAATTTCATGTTTTTAATGTAATGTAATGTAGTAATTCACCACACTGGCCCCGTGGTGCAGCGGACTGGTTATATTGCTCCTAACAGCGTTCGGAACCATCCGAAACAAATGGCAAACGACCCAATAAAATAATGCAGTTCCACCTGGCTGTCCAAATGAGCGTCTGAGCTACCTAGATGGCTATTAGCCAGTGATTACTGCGCTTGCTGATTGCCCATCAAAGCATTAGATAGAGCTCTAAGTACCCATGTGTTACACCCATACTGGGTCAGTTGGACCACAAGGCCGATAGCAATTTCAGCATTGATACCAAGATGGAAGCTGAAGCTGTTTGACTGGCGGCGGGTCACCAGTGAAGTCATTACAAAATAGGATGGGAGCAATTCAGTATTATTACTGTCAAATATTGCTGTTTGCTTTTGTAATGGGGATTAATGATGATGAGGAACTCAGCTGGCTGGTCCGTGCAGGCTCATTAACAGGCTGCACTGATACTGAGGAAATGAGCTCCTGCACTTGACAATAATGCGAGAAAGCGAGGATGATTGCAGCGTCCTGGAGGCATCATCTGCCACAAACAACAGCGTCACGTCTTGCTTTCTGTAAAGAAATAACAGTGGAAACGTTGAACTGCATCGACATGCAGATTTGTTGATTGGTTGAACTTTTGTATGTTTGCTCGTCTACCTGACACCCTCTGGGTATGAAATGTTCAATACATAGATAATGAAATATTTGCAAATAACTCCAGCCCTCAGACAAGCCTGACCTTCCAAGTGAATATATCTTCATATCTTGAATTCACTTTTGATAGATTTGTTTGAACCTGTCGCGCTGCATATGCAAACAGCAGCGCTCCCCTCGGCGGCGTTTATTTGCTGTGGCATTTTGATGTGACCCACTTCACGTCTCGAGTCGCTGATCAGGCCCAGCTCAGCGTCACTGCTGTCTCCGCTGACATCCATCTACAGTATACGCCTATTGAGACTTTAACAGATTGAAGTGAGGACCTCCACACCCAAACTGACCCCTTTATTGAAGGATGAGCATTGAGTTCATACTTCCGTGAGAGAAAAATCAGTGCGTTATGATGATCCATCGACTTTGATTTACCAGGCTGTAATTTGAATTTTGCTTTGACCCGATGCTTTTAGCTAATCCTGTCAAAAGACTCCCATGAGCGTCATACTTTCAGAGCACAATAACTGGATCTGACTTGTAATAGGAGGCCAATCCATCCAGTAAATATCAGGATGTGACGTGTTACATCCTGATCTGCACAGGGATCCAACACTGATGCAACACACACATAAAAACATGCCCAGTTGGCAGTTTGGTTCATGAGTCAGGGGCATGAGCAGCAAGTGGACTTCCTGTGATGCCGCCCCATGACGGTGCGTTGGGGGGGAAGTTTACAGGAAATGTGTCTGTGAGGCTCCCATATGTTTCTCAGAACAATCTCCCTGTGTTAGATCATGCTGCCTGATGTCATTTTGTTCACATCCTCTCCATGTGATCTGTTGCTGTCCTAAACAGGACAGTGGAGCTGTGAGCATCCTTTAAAAGTATGCAGAGCTGCAGTGGTTCACAAGCTCATGTTAAGTCGATGTGATCTCACGGGATGCCGTATACGTCTTTTAATGCCATCTGCATTTTAGACGGGAAATGACCACATGAAGTGAATTTTAGTTTACTCAAGTTTGGGCATTAAAAACAACTTAATTTTTTGGAAAAACTAACTGATTCAGTAAGAATCAGTTTAGTTACGTTACATACTGTTACTTCTGTGACGCCAGATCAAAACATATTCGATAAATCCAACAATCAGAGGTTATTTGTAAAGTACTGTTCACACAACCATTTGTAACACAAGGAGCTTGCTGTAATTCTAATAATAATAATAATAATGAGCTTTATTCATATAGCACCTTTCAAAACATGTTACAATGTGCTTTTTAAGTTACCTCTATTTAATTTATTGTGCCACTTCACCACGAAAGTCATCCACTGAGTATTATGTAGAACAGATCTCGACCAAACTCTTTTAATATTGACTTAGTTATTGATTAGGAGAGACCCAACATTCCCCGACAATCAATTAAGCAATTAACAAGAGAGTTCATCATTCTGTGTCAATCTCCGGTTTGACACAGGACATGAACTCCTGGGTCAAAGTCCAAACCTCATGTGGATGTGTTGTCCTTTTTTTGTCTTTCTCTTAAAGAATCAGAAGAAAGCCTAACGCAGACCATGTTAACTAAAACACACCCTCACAAACATAAATGCGTTTTGATAACACGTGGACACTCCTGTCATTCTGGAGACAGATTGAACCCCTCACACAGTCCATGCATGCTGATGTTTTGGTAGTTATGTCTCTGCGCCGGCAAATATACTGAAAAAGTTAAATTTTAGAAAATTAGCTGTATTACATTATGTTTTGTTTTCAATAACAAAATTGTCTAAAAATGTAATTAATCGAAAATTGTAGACACCAAGCTGCTTACAGACAAACAAGATAAAAAAAAAAAAATCAGCGTCTGGGAACCATCGACGCCTGCGTAAGATTTGGCTTCTCTTTCAAATGTAGGTTGAAAGACATTTACTGGATAACAGAATGTTCTCACATGTTTGGAACCGTGACTGTTGATAGCTGAGTTAAAAAGGGATCAAAGTGCTCACTGCATTAGTTTGGTTAAACGTTTGTAGTTACTGAGCTATTATACTAAGAGTTACACATTGAAAAACTTCAGCTGTCACACACTTGCCACGAGTGAGTGTGTGGTCTTACTCCTCTGTTTGCTTCATGAAGCATGTTATTGTTTTAAAAAGCCACTCACTGCCAGTAGTGTTTGAATCTGAAAGCCGTGTCACAGTGAAACTATCTCACTTGACACGCTTTCCCCGTAATGATCATTTAATTTAATGCTTTTCCCCTTCAAATCATATGTATATCATAGCTTTGTAACATTGTTTGTGGGTTTTGGTTTTTTTTTTTTTTTTTGGAAACCCAAGGACGTTTTGCTTACAATTAACATTTTAAAGACCTCTAAACCCCTCTCACTTAATGTGATCATTTCCCATGACTTATTCTCAGCTCATGATTATTCTTGTGCCCAGGGCTATTTTAGCCCATTACATTTTTAACAGGTAGCTAATATTTGCATCTGGGGCCACCAAATCCCACTGATATAACCAGTGATAAGTACATTGTTTGAAAAATTCATCAAGAAATTGCACCATGTAAATATAATAACTCATGTAAGTAGTTTGGTTGAACCAAATTATTCATAAAACTTGCTGCCTCCAGAAGTGACAAATCCAACGAACCGTTATGTTTATGTTTACAATAAATGAAGAGATTGTAATGTGGAAGGGGCCACAAGAGCTATCACCCATGTCTGTTGCCATCAGCTCTACAAGTCTTCTAACTTTTAACTTGTATTTCAGCAAGAGAATTTTAGTTCCTTCTTTACAGCTTTTGACAGTTTCAGCTCCAACAAAGCCTCAGTGCGCTACCTGCCAATCACCAAGCGGCAGACAGGAATGAAGCGAGGCACATTTTCCTCAGGAGATGGAGGACACCAAACAAGAAATAAAAGACATTTAAGAAATACAACTTTGTTTAAGTTTGTTAATCCTCTAACAAATCAGGCCAGATATGAAAATACGGATCGGATTAAAGCTTTCATGCTACACGATTTAGTCTAAATAATTTCACCAATCGTCTCTGCTGCCTTCAGAAGGCCTCGTGTGCATCTCCTCTGCGAGCTGAGAACACTCAGATACAGTAATTCCACACAGAACAACTACAACACTTTAGTTGCTCAAAAGGATTGAAAGGACCTTCACTAACTTTGAAATTGATCTTAAAATCCTGTTGACAACCTCAGTGACGGTGGCATCAACGTCGTTTATGCATCCTCATGTCACAGGATGTGACATGAGGATGTGTCAGTCAAGACAGAAGTAACATCCACGATGGAAGATTTTATAGTCCAGTTTGCAGCCAACAGGCAAATAGTGACTTTCATTTAATTCATGCAAATTGGACGGAATCGATTTGGTTGTCATAACAATATAGTTAATGTGGGATCTGACTGAAACCTTATTGATGTCACTGAACCCATCATTACCCCATAGAAACATGTAGGAAAGGGATGGCTTATAAGCATGCAAAACCAGTAGTCCATTCTGTTTTTTTTCCTTTAAAAGAAGCATTTAAACTGTGCCTATAAAACTATTAGTTTCAGTGTTAATTTATTGCCATTGAAAGACTACTGTAGCAAAAAGTCGTAGCTATATGTGCATGATAATGGTGTGTTATCATATTTGTTTATAATGTTTACAGTACAGAACTAGGATCGTTATGTGCTTTTGTCATCCGTGCGGACGTGAGCAGGACCTCATTCCCCCTGTGATGGCCTGGCCAGAGGGGGACTGAACACTGCATCTGACAACAGGCCTAACAGAGAACATTTTGACAAAAAGCAATAGAGTACTAAGGTGGTTTGGTTGCTGGTAACCAAGGACGTCTGCCTGGCAAGCTGAGCCAGTGGCACCTGTCTCACATTTGGAGAAAACTAAAAAACCCTGTAACCCTCTCATGGTCTAACTGGCCTCAGTTTATCTTGGAGGCTGTGTCCAGTTCACTTAGCTCCAGATAACGGTTCCTTCAGCAACAAGTAAAGACATCCTTTCATCAGGCAACTCCGTAAATCACAGAAAATTCAGTCAGGGCAGCTGAAGGACATCAGAAGAAAACCTGCAAATATTTTCCGATCCACTCTACCCAAATAAAGTGAATAAAGTTTTGTTTAATACATGAACCTGGCCTGTGTAGGTCAACAGTTCAGGACGTTTCAAAAATCCCATGAACCCCTGGACTGGCCTGCTCTGTTGTCAAGAGGATCTAGCTGGTCACCCTTCAACCCGTTCAGACTACAGGTTGTCGGCACAGCTGGGACACTGAACCACGACTCAGAAAAAAACTAAAACTCATCTGGTGTACCATACAGCATGAAATCAGAACTGTGACAGGCCTAGTCTAACATACTACTGTAGGCTCCAGTACGCTTTCAAATGTTCCCATGTTGAACGATGTCGTGCGCAGAGCCAAGAACCTATTTAGCACTCTGAGACGACCTTTGTGAGAAAGGCTTCAGGGAGATATAATCAATCATAATTCCTCAAAGAAGGTGCATTGACCATCTCTCTGCCGTGGCACAAACCTGCACTATTCAGCCGTTACTCAGCAGTATGTAGAGGTGGATGGAGGATGGCTCCTTCTCCTCAGCAGCACTGAAAAACATCCTTACCAAAATCTTATGTAATTTCACTCACACAGCGTCTGTACACTGCCTCTGAGGCTTGGGTCTCAGTAAACACACACACAGAAGATGGTGCAGATATCATTAGACGCTGGTTGATAAATTATAGATCAGTTGGAAAAAAACAGCACTCTCTCTCTCTCTCTCGCTGTGGTTAAGCGTATTGTGCTTTTTCACTACGCATTTAAGAAAAAGTAACAGTAATGAATACAATTAACTTAGTGGTAACACTAAATCATGCATTTGATATTTCTTTTCTCTGTGCAGCTGCTTCCAATCCTAGAGTTAAATAGCACTCATCACTTTAAAAGGAGGCAATTAAAACCCATTTTTGTACACAAATCTGCCTATTAGTACCTCTAAAGCTCATTAACAAACTTTCTATATCTTGTCCTTCCATCCATCCATCCACCCATTTCACAACGCCCAAAGCCAGATAAATGATGCTGCACATTCTGGGTCTACTCCACATTGTCTTACCAGTCACACCTCAAAGATAGGCAACTTCATCAGACTACAAAGGGTGAGGCCTGTCATCCTGCAGGGAAAACTTATTTTAACCGTCTGTGTCTGTGATCTTATTCTTTTGGTCAACACACCCAAAGCTCATCCATGCATGGATATAGAAAAATGGAAAGCTTCATCTTCAGGCTCAGCAACTTCATCTCAGCAGTCCCGTGCTCAGGAACAAGACCTGAGGTACCTCTTTACGTAGGGTAGTCAATGTTTCGCCCCATATATAAACTGTATAACCAATGTATAAAAAGGACATATTATGTTTTGATGAGGGATTGATGTGTGATGTATTATGGCAGTACCTCTCATGGTTATGAGCTAAAGGGCCAGAAAATGACCCTGTTCCTCCACAAATATTACATATTTTTTTTTATCTTGCCATGAAGTACAAGAGATGAGAGGTACACACTGCCTGCTTTAGTGCTGTACTTCCTCTCCAGGTTCCTCCATCTAAAGTTATGTCATGGCATCATTCCGCCTTATTCCCATGAGCGCTAGCTTGAAAAAAAAAAATGTTGGGCAAGCTGTGAAAGTAAGAGAGAGAAAGGGAGTTTGCCACCAGCGCCAATCGACCTACTTCTGATTTTGCAGTGCAGATCAGTTTCAGTTTTTTGGCCAATGGGTGGCTGCATGGCACTCCATACAGGAAGGGTGGGAGCATGTTGGTGCAGAGCAGAGACTCTACAACCACAACCAATCACGGGGGAAAATCTCCCTAAAGCCATCAGTGTATGTGTGTGTGTGTGTGTGTGTATTAGGTTTTCATTGCCATGACTGTGTGGCTTACAGTTTTTAATCTTAACAGATCTATGGGAGCTACTACACAACTATTTTAGGCATTGCATTTACCATCGAGGAGATAAACTCAGCACAATAATGTGATAATATCATACATGTTAAAGGCAGTTTGGTGGATTGGTGTCCATAAGAGATCAGTGCCAAAAAAGCATTGCTTTTCTGTGCTAATCTTTTGTTAAGTTTAACCGTTTAAAATGATAGATAAGCTAAGTCCAGGAATGTTTTAGCTTCACCTGTCACATTGTGTGATTCAAAATGATTTATCTTCCATCTGAATCAAAGCCTTTGTTTGCCATCCCAAAAAAATTATTTTAATGCTTGATTAGGTTTAGGAACCAAAAGTCAACTTTGCCTTTTGGTGTCACAGGAGACACGAACATCTCCGGTATAAAGTTCTTTATTATTATTATTAGCTTGTGTGGAGACTCTGTGTGACCATTGTGAATATAATGTTCAGGAAATTTGACTGGAGTCTGGATTCTGACGTGGGGGGGGCTACTTTTGTGTTCACACGCACTCAAGCTAAAAAAGATACATTTAAACTTTTGAGCATAAAACCCAGAGTGAAAAATGCCTGAATTACATGGTACTGTGCCTCCGCTGTATGTTAATAACAGCAGCTCAGGAGCACGAACAGTGCTTGATCACATCAAATCGCCTCATCTCTGCTGCACATGGTTTACATCCATTGCCTTCCCCATGCTCTGCTCACAACACTCCTCCACATCTCCCCTCTCTGTCTTTTCTCTTCTGCATTCATGCAAAAGTTCATCATGTTGTGTTTTATCAGCAAAAGAAACCTCCAGGATACTGAAGCCAAAAGATTAGCTTCTTATTCCATGCATGCTGGACTAATCTGCTGTCATATCAACTCCATATAACATGTATACACCTTTTGTGCTTCCAATTAAACTTACTCCAGCTGCATAAGGTTGTAGAGTCACTGCAAATGTAAAAGCACGTCACACATAACTTATCGAAATGTTTCTTAGTGCTGATAACATGGACCCTATTTCCTGTTCAAAACTTATCACATAAAACATCCAGCCTGTCTCAGCGATGGCAACGTGTGGGCTGCAACCAGGTTATTTTCATGGCGAGAAGACCCATTTCTGCTGTTTGTCTGCACGCCTGCGTGTCCACAGACCAGGGCCCAGGTGGGACAGGGCCACATGGCAGGGACTTTGGCGGTACTTCTCGGTTACTAGAGATCAGCTCTCTGACATAGGTCCGGTGTTCATAGAAAGAAATGCAATCAAATCATTGATGGGCAACGATCGGAGACCCAGATGATGTGTATCCAGTGTCGTTTGCTTCTGCCCGGGCCTGGGCCAAGCCGTGGCTAAAAATGGCACAACGGCTGATTTCTACATGCGTGCATGAGAAAACTGGGACAATTTTTCAGCCACAGAATTGGGCGTCTTTTTGACATGTGAAGGGTTCCGCAGCAAGTCAAAGAATTTTCCATCTCCTATTGAATGATTGAAAAGGCATTGGCAGGCTTGAAATTAAACCCCTCTGCAAAAGGAGAGACATAGAACTAGCGAAACACATGAAAGCACTTAAGGACAAGCTGCAACTTGAAAGGATCTTTTTTGTTTTTTAAGCTTTTAGCCATTAGGTTTTTGCAACAGGATAAATAAAAAGTGATGCTGATAAATGGTCATTTCCATGTAAAAATATCTGTAAAGGGGGAAAAGCACCGTGAAATTATTTGGGTTTCTTACTTAAGTAAAATAGTACGACAGTATAAAAGGCTCTAGTTGGAGGAGAGCGATTATTTCTTACTTGAGAGCTTTTTTTTCCGTCAATGGGCCTCAGCTGGCTGATAACGCTGCAATCAGTGTGGGACCTCATTGAGAAGATGAACGCTCACCATGCCTCCAAACAGACTCCTGCCACGTTAGCAGTTAAGAAGAATTTCGAGGATTTATTCATCCCCAGATTTTATGTATAAATTTTAAAATAGCTACAATGATACGGCCATTTTGGGAAAACTGGGTGCTCTGTTGTAGATCATTGCCCTTCCTTCTTCTTCTGCACCTGTACTACTTTCTGTGTTCCAGAAACAGACAGGAGGCTTTTTAGTCATGCTGCCAGGAGATCCAGGAGGTCTGACTGGGAGCAGATGCAGCAGTTATGAGACAGAGACATGCTTGGAAAGAGAGGCTTTGAGGATCCTGGCAAAGCTCTGCGCTGGTGGGAGGACCAGTTGGAGAGGGCCAGAACCTTTCAAAAAGTCATTCAGGATTATCGAGTGAGAGAGGAAATCATTACGAGGGGGAGAGGAAGAGGGACGGTGGAGAGGAGAGAATTATGACAGAGGAGAGGAAGTGGGCAATGACAAAATGACTCAACCGGCCAACAAACTTTTAAACGAGCACAACGGGGGACAAAAAAATGGAGAAACTTTCACACTGGCAAAATGATTGTGACTTTAATTACAGCTAAGCCACTGAAATTGAGTAAATCATAGGGATGAAGTGACTCCTGTCTGACATCCTAACTGCCATACTAGACCTTTCGTCTGCTCGCATGTAGTTTATTCACCAACAAATACAATAAGACTAATGTTAAAAGGGACACCATATGCCAGTGAAGAGAACGACGCATCCACATCATCTAACTGATTATCTGTGCAGTGCCACCATGTGTTGTCAGTCCTACGTGTAGTGAGTGTGTGTTGGGGGGTGGGTAAAGAAGAATCAGGTGTTTTACTTTGTGACAACATGTTTCCAATTGTTTATTGAATGCTGCAATACGCTCTGCGATCAGCGACATGGTGTCAGGTTTGAGCTGAATTCCAGCACGTGACCACTGATGGGGGTGGCAGACTCATGGATGAATTATGTTGTTGTCCTGAAGAGTTTCTTCTCCATGTGGCTAGTAAGTAACACTAATACTGTACTGCCCCTTTCAAATAATGTCATGGTAAATCAAATTAAATGCTTTAACCAAACATTTTTAAGACTGCCTCCGCAGACCTCAGATTGGTAGGTCTTTTTGAACACGTGACCCCTGTCAACATTGCGGAATCAGACAATGTTTTTCACACCCTGTGCTGAGATGTGCATTGAAGTCATGCAAACAAACATCCTCACTACAAAACATAATTGGTCCAATTATGTTTTGTAGTGAGGATGTTTGTTTTTAGCACTTAACTTTGGCAGGGTGTCTCATAGACTTAAAGGCCACACAGGGGTCAAACATACTGAGATTAAGTGTAATATTGCTGATGATTATCCTTTTGAAAGTGATCAGGGAGAATTCCTCAGGAAGGTGGCAAAATGTGTATCTGTGTGCAAACTGACCACTCATTGATAGGCCAATGGCACGGCTAACCTAACTCTCATTTGGCACACTCCCGCGCATACTCGTTCTTTATTCCCCTGAGTCTAAATCATTGATCTCGGTCATTAGATCTGACCTTGCTCTAATATCTGTGGAGATTAAAGAGAGGCTTTTGCATGAGATATAGGCTGCTTTTGTTAAGAGGGAGTCACAAGTCAATGTGTCACCCTTTTACCGGGCAACGGCAGTGACTCATCTTAAAGCCAAAGTGTGACAACAAAGCAGAAGAGTATGCATAATGATGGTCACACCTTGATGAAAGGTTTGCCTGTAAAAGCAACATACGTCACTGACTCAACGGTAACTATGATGACAGATAACGGCGTCTTCCCCACCGATGGAGACGTTGCAGAGACTCAGAGGAGAATTCTGGGTAACTCCTGCGCTGATGGTTGTGTTTGAAATGAGCGTATCATCGCCCTCTAGTGGCCATGACAGATTTCTAAGAATGATGCCGCATTAAAGTCAGTCATGGAGACAAAGTTACAACAAACTGTTGCCCATCGAGAGACAGGCAATATGAACCATAATTAGTAATCACACATCATACAATGAGATATTTTTCTTTGCCGACACTTTGTTCAAATATTGCCATTCTTTTAGTGTAGAAAGGGGTACATTTAAGGAATATATATATTTTTTTTTAATTTCTAGTGATTTTAGTGTTTGATACACCTAAATAATGGGGCTTTAATGGCCCTGACTGGGGACAAAAGAAGCAGCGAGCCGTCGCCTCCGGAGAGCCATTTCCAGCAGGCGCTGTCGGGCGGTGGTGCGCTTTATAGGAGCGCTCGGCTCGGGAAGGGGATGGAGCCACTGCGCACATGCGCATTCGGTGGGAAACGCGATTGAAAACGGGGAGCTATGCCGCGCGGTGCTGAGAAGGAGCCGGACACGTCCTCTCGGAACAACGGCCGGTGTACAGGAGGACTCGCCCGGGGGACCGCGGGAGCGGC
>KV751334.1:5575525-5600658 GCA_001698575.1 Mola mola | reverse complement strand
TCCGACACCTCGGCAATGCTGCTGCCGCCACACGTCTAGGATTTATCCCGGTCCTTAGATCCGAGTGTTGGGAGACGAGAAGCGCCGCCGGCTGGTCCACCATGGTTGTGTTGAGAGGCGCCAGCAGCTGCTGTGCGGGGACGCTGTGCCTGCAGCTGCTGCTGTGGATGTTCTGCGCCGTGAACGGAGAGGAGCAGCCGTTCAGCGTGGAGGTAAGAAGCGGCTTCCGTTGGTCACTTGACGGCGTGTCGGTGCAGAAGCGAGACGGGGGCTTCCCTTCCCGGCGTGACCCGTTTCAGGAACAACACGGGCTTTGTGAGGTGCCCAGCTGCCCCGCGTCGTCCCATCCTCTCCTCGCTTTGGACTAATCTATGAAGGGAACTTTCCATAATCTCCATGTGTCTCGGCTTTAGATCATCGCTCCCGGCTTGTTTACATTCTGGGCCCACATTTAAGATAAGATAAAATAAACAAATGATACAGTGAGACAAGTGTTGTTTAATTTCTCCGCCTGTAGTAATAGAAAGTGTAAGCGAGTCCAGTTACCACCCATGTAAATCAACACTGAGTCAACAAACATCTCCTGTCCACGGGGCAGACTCTCAGTGGATCCTATGGCCGAACTGTCAGCCACTGTAACTTGAGGACTGAGCCTGGAAACCTTGTTTTCACAGTGTCCAGGTAGAGCCAGAGTTTTAACAAAAGCAGCTCATGCTCTAAGCTTTCGTTCCCTAGAAATAGATCTAATGGCTCCTCAGGCAACGATGTGAGCAGCTAAACTAGATGAGACTTTTAACTTTAAACTTTTAACATTCAGCCACTATTTAAAATGAATAATATTTCCCCGCCCCCCCCTTTTCAGTGTTTCTTTCAAGATTCTGTGGATCTAACACATGCTTTCCACGCTTGGGTAGGGACACAAATTTTGGTTTAATCAACAGTGCATCGGTTTATTTTGCATCCTCTTTATTCCCAGAGTCAAGCAATCAGCTGTTTGGCTGAAGTTAAATCCATAAGGCTATCGTACAATGTCAAAGTGCAACCCCGGCTGTCCGTCACACACCACCGCAGACACCACACAGAGACATCCTGGCATGTCTACCGACAGCCGATTAAGTCTCACGTGCACATATCCTCATGCTTTGCGAGCTTGGCATGCCACGCTGCTCACTGTGGAGCGGCGGGGAGCAGACTCAGTCCAGATGCTACAGGTTATTCAGTGGAAATGTCCGAGCTCACGTGACAGAAGCAAGAAGATGGAAGTCACAGAGACGCTTTGTTCTTTGATGCCATTTTCTTCCAAAATGATCACAATGACCTTAAGTCTATGCCAGCCAGATCGGCGAACCCCCCAAAATCTATCCCTGTTTGTCTGCAGAAAGATGTAACCCACACTTTTCCTTCCACGCTAAAGCACTGTGGTAATGGTTCTCTTCTTCAATTCAGGCTACATTTACTCCAATATATTCATTGTGACTAATAAATAAACTGTGATTGCTTGTGCTTTTAAATATGCGAGACGTGTGCTTGCCCGATGGTGAAAACATGAAACACGAAAGCTTTCTTTTGAATTTTTTATGGGGTTAAAAAAGAAGAGGAAGATGAAAGCAGATGTTCTAGCATGTTATGTATGCCTCCCTGCAGCGCCTGTCATGTGAAGACACTTCTCTGCTTACACTTGTCAGAGGGTAATCCTGCTGGGTGAACGCAGCCATGAATAAATTCAGTAGTTTGGTAACCATCACTGTCTTCAGCTTTCTGACACAGTAGCACACGCTGCAGTCCACATTATGGGCTTGTCTCAGTGTAATTTGAGCCACTCATGGTGCCTCATTTAACCGTCATCCCTGTCTTGGTTGTCCCAGAGGTGAGCGACCTTAAAGTGCTGCTGAAGACTGTATGACACCCGCTTTATCACATTAATCCGTCCCCTTGAGCAAACCTAAAAGGTTTGGGCATCCACCGGCCTACATGTCTGAGTGAGACTGTGGTGCACAAAATTTTAGGTGTAAGTGTGATTGTTCAGTAGGGTGTCAGTGGGGAGGAAAATGGCTGTCAGCGGGTTAAATCGAAGTTCTACTTTCAGTCTGTTTCACTCTGCGTCTGCGTGCAGACAGGAACCAGTGAGCACATATCCCCCTGCTCACATTACTGTAAAATATCATTCTTGTATCTGGATATACATGTATATCATATTGCCACACTCTTGCCAGTAAGCGGTGACTGATGTTGTTCTGTAAGCCTGTGATGACGACGGAGCGATATGTCTTTACGGGAAACAATTGTGTCATTTTCATAATTATCCAACTTATGACCATATTGCCCAGCCCTACCTGTGGTCTTATTAAAATGGACTGCACAATATTTGAAAAACCTGACATTGCAAAATTTATATTGCTGCATAAAAGAATAGCCTGTGATAGCCAGTAGTAGTAAGGAGACGTTAACGAGTCTCTACAGTGAATAATCCTCCTCCATCCCTCCCTGTCTCCCTCCCTTGTAGTAATAATGAAAAATGTCACCAAAAACCGGTGCTGCACAAGCACTCAGCTCAGTTTTCAATAGGTTCCTTAAGTAAATTAAGCAAAGCGCTGGCCTTTGTTGTGTCTCGGTCAGCTTGACTAATGCTGTAACAGCTGACCGGTGAAGTTTTTTGTCACCAGGTGTCTGGATCTGAAGTTACCAGAGAAGCAAAGCCGAGCTAACGTTAGCAGCAGCTCTGCTCACAACTCCTCCTAGCTTCAGATGAGAACTCTACGAGTTTGTCTACTCTGTCAAACAGAAATAAGCCAATTTGCTTTATTTGACATTGTCTCCTCTGTAACATTACTGTGACATGTGGGCGCGATGGGATGTGGGTGCTGAGACGTTATATTCGTTATATTGAAAAGTTGATATCTCAACTCAACTGTGGGCAGATTGACTTGTTTTAGCGGAGCCATCTATTGTACTGGACTCTGTGTGAGTGAACCACAGGTTATAACATAAAGCTGAAAAATGCCTCGAAATAACTGGTGTGGTTTGAGGTGGGAGGTCACCTGCGCCTGCCCTGAGAAGGCTGGTCAGTCTTTGAGAAACTTTATTTTGCTTCTTATTATTATAACTTTATTATTATTATCTTGCCAATTTTCTCTGTTCTTGCAATTTTCTTTGCTCTGGATCACATTTTAGGGGATGTACAGCCTGCCGCTGGGTGATAAAACAAGCAAAACTAACTTGTCACACCTCACTTCAGTCTAACACGAGAGATCAGCCAGCTGTTTTCAGAAAACTCACCAGCTTTTATTTATCCGGTTTTCTTGCCAGAAGAAATAATTTTCTTGCAATTAGACAATGTCATTAACAATGGCATAGCCAGGGGTTAATATTATTTATCTCTCAATTCTGTTTCAATCCATACTGATTTGAAAGGAAAAAGCAATGATTTAGCACAGCAGCGGGCGAACTCATTGTTGAATGCGTTCGCTGCAAGCCACATATTATTGGTTGGTTGGGCAAGTAGTCGAGTTCTCTGGGGTTCTGTATATTATTTGTTTTATAACCTCTAACTAAGATTATTTAAAATAGTGAGTGGATTTGTTTGAATCTTTTTTCCTGTTTGTGTTTGACACTATCTGGCAGATGGGTGGAATTTCACTTAATATTGCATTAGAGCCTTTCACCGCCAGCCTGAACTGTGCACAACTATCCTCTCATTTTGTCTGAAGCGGATGTTTGGAATTGGTCTTTTAAGGCTTTCAGCTTGAGATGCTCGAGATGAGACTCTTAGCACTGTCCTAACATTTGTGGTTTGAATGTAGGCACCATGTGACCTTTGCTAACTTTGCGGTAAGACAGGAGTTTTTTCATCGTAAACGCCATTTGTCACTGCCATGTCCAAAAGTTGACTTGTTACATCAAATTCTTATAGTATAGCTCAGGGGTGCCTCTCTGCTTTCTATTGTGTCTCCTTTTCACTCAGTTGAGATTTGTGATATTTTGACTCCTGGCTGATTTTTCTCAGTGCAGTAGCTTCCTCTCAGATCACAGCAACAAGGTAGAAGTGCCAAAGCCTTGTGAGCATCGTATTGCCTTGATTAAACTCAGCATTTCACAGCGAGGCATCAGGTGCGGCGCTTCGCTCTGAGTCACGTTAAGTGTTTGAATCATGCCTCTGTGCTCACAAGAGACAAAGGGAAGTTATAGTCAGAGGTAATCCGCTGTACATTCTCGCTGTACAACAAAGACAGCGCGAGGTTGCTGCAGTGTTCTCCCATCTGTTATAACATCTTGTCTCAGATGGATGAATGAATTAGTAAATGTTAATTTCTCATGACTCTGCCACTAAAAATCATCTGTTATGTCTCTCTATCTCAAAAATCTATAATCCCATTTGCATAAAATACAATGTGCCTAAAAATATTCGATTAGAATTTGGTTGTGATGCAGCTATGTAAATTCAAGCACAGACTTCATACCACAACTTTGAAGCAGATACCGAGTAATTACATGCAATTGCCAACTTGCAGTGGTTCTTGCAGTGGGGGGGTTATATGGCAAATCTGTTTAGCATTTAAAAGTTAGCCTGGATGTGTATTAAATCCCTGTAGTTCCATTCCTCCTTGTCAAAATTAACATTACAGATATCCACAACATCGTTCTTCTTTTTGATATCTGCAGAGTCAGTCTTCCTAGGACAAATGACATCACTTTTCCCATTCATGCATATGGGTCATTAAACAATATTTGTCATTAAACTTTAATTCAATTGTAGATATACACAGATCAAGTGTAACATTATGACCATCTGCCTAAAATTGTGTAGGTTCCCTTTTGCTGCCAAAACAGCACTGACCCATCGAGGAATGGACTCCACTAGACCCCTGAAGGCGTGCTGTGGTATCTGGCACCAAGATGTTAGCAGCAGATCCGTTAATTCCTGTAAGTTGCAAGGTGGGGCCTCCATGAATCGGACTTGTTGATCCAGCACATCCAACAGATACTCGATTGGATTGAGATCTGGGGAATTTGGAGGCCAAGTCAACACTCAAACTCTCTGTTTTGCTCCTCAAACCATTCCTGAACCATTTTGGCATATTCTGCAACAATGCTTAGGTACTGCTGAAAGAGGTCACAGCCATCAGGGAATACTGTTTCCATGAAAGGGTGAACATGGTGAGCAACAATGCTTAAGTAGGTGGTATGTGTCAAAGTAATATCCACATGGATGGCAGGAACCAAAGTTTCCCAGCAGAACATTGCCCAAAGCATTACACTGCCTCCGCCGGCTTGCCTTCTTCCCATAGTGCATCTTGGTGCCATGTGTTCACGAGGTAAGCGACACACATGCACGCGGCCATCCGCGGGATGTAAAATAAAACCTGATTCATCAGACCAGGCCACCTTCTTCCATTGCTCCGTGGTCCAGTTCTGATGCTCACGTGCCCATTGTTGGTGCTTTTGGCAGTAGACAGGGGTTAGCGTGGGCACCCTGACTGGCCTGCAGCTATGCAGCCCCATGCGCAACAAACTGCGATGCACTGTGTATTCTGACACCTTTCTATCAGAACCAGCATTAACTTATTCAACAATATGAGCAACAGTAGCTTGTCTGTTGGACTGGACCACACAGGCCAGCCTTTGCTCCCCACATGCATCAATGAGCCTTGGCCACCCATGACCCTGTCACTGGTTCACCACTGTTCCTTCCTTGAACCACTTTTGATACTTACAGACCACTGCAGACTGGGAACGCCCCACAAGAGCTGCAGTTTTGGAGACGTTCTGACCCTGTCGTATAGCCATCACAATTTGGCCCTTGTCAAACTCGCTCAAATCCTTACGCTTGCCCATTTTTCCTGCTTCTAACACATCAACTTTGAGGACAAAATGTTCACTTACTGCCTCATATATCCCACCCACTAACAGGTGCCATGATGAAGTCATAATCAGTGTTATTCACTTCACCCGTTAGTGGTCATAATGTTATGCCTGATCGGTTTAAATACATATTGCAGATTTTGCATGCTGCTTGTGGCAGTATGCAAAATCAGGTTGCAGCAACCACTTTGCAAGAGAGCCAAAGGTATTTGTTCATTTTTGTAGAGCCATAATTCATGGTTGAAATACATTGAAACAATCGTTTTCCCAAGTCAACGCACATTTTTAAAGAAGTTGAATTGTTTGAAACAGAAAGACAGGATGAATTTTAGCATCATAATAAACATAAACCTTTATTAACTTAATATAATCAGGTAATCACATTCCCACTCTACCACTGTTGTCCTGTTGTTACCATTTTTAATCAACCAATCTATTATTATAATACAGAGCATATAATTATCTTCTTGTTAATAACATTTCCGGACCTACTGAAAAATCATAAGTCACATAACCACTGTAACTAACGTAGGCTTTTTTTCAGCACTATGCTAAGCCAAATGTAGTCCTGCAAATGACTGCTCCTGTCACCATGTGGGGAATGTTGGAGATTCAGTCCTGTCACAGCTCGTGTTTCCTGACAGCATGCTCGGCCTCTAAGTGGCAACTGAATAATGGAAAAGCAGCTGGTGTGTTTGTGTGTGTGAATCTAAACAGGTGTTCTTCCATGCATCCTTCTATCCATGCATTTTGTTTTCACTACTCTGGTATTTTTGGTGTGTGTATATGTGTGTTATATTTTCATGAGGCACTGGCTTCAGTACCCACAGTCCTGTTGGCATAATGAAATGGGGCTTAAATAAAACTGAACACAATACTCTGTTGTGTCAAAACTACAGCATGTGGTATGGTGGTTATCATTGCTTGTAGTCCATGTAGTTGTCTGAAATGCTTTACTTTTTAGTCCTTTACGTAGCTAATGTGGAATTGTTGTTTTTATGCAGCCAGCCATGTTTTCCTATCACATAGAGTACACTTTGAATATGTGAGTTTGCTTTCTGTGTCTGAGTGCTTGCAGACATATTTATGAGTGTTCTTTTATGTGGGCTTCTCACAAGGCAGTCGAATGAATTGCAAGTACACAAGTATACAAACACACAGTCATTCTTGACGTCATTTGGCTTTGATTGGAGAGCAGATTTTTGGGCCACTGGGGTGTCTGCATCAGTCTGTTCACCCCATCCTAGAAAAATACATAACACCTGCACTGAGCTCAATGATTCATACTCCTATATGCACATTAATTGTTCCAAATGTTGCTCCCTCTTAGTCAAAACTCTCTGAAATTTATACTGGTCGTATTTTACAGAGCTGTTGAATCTTTAATGTGACTGACAACTGCAACATTTAATGAAGCCAGTGGGGCCTCACATGTATGGCTGAGTTAAGCTGCAGACAGAAACTCTCCAAAACACATGTGTTTGTGTGTGTTTCGTGCATATGCGTACATTTACATGGCACAGTTTTGAACATCATACCAGCTGTTGCAGTCTGTTTCTGACAGTTCTGTAATATAAACCTCCAGCAGCATGTTTGCAAAAACCTGGTTTGGTCTTACTTGACGTCCTCTTGCGGTGACTTTCTAAAACATCAGTTGATGTCATATCACAACGCAGAGGTCAACTTCTTTTTATTGTACAACATTTTAAGTCATTAAACTGCTTTAAAAAAAAAAAAACCCTCCAAAGATTAGCCACCAGAAAATATCAAGTTCTGATCAGTATGTATGATCAGACTGTGACATTTTTGGGTGACATTTATGTGGCATTTTGTCCCCTCCCGCTCCCTTACCCATATTTTTGTTACACAGTCAAACCAGTAGTGCACTGAATACTCATTGGTTGTCTACACACCTCTACGAGTAAATTAAATGTAAATATTGGAAAACTGACATAATTTGTGACAATCTTCATTTCCATTTTATTTTTAACCTCTGTAACCCCTGAAAATTTGATGTGCTTGTTAAATATAGAAATATTCTTCATAATAATTCCCATAAAAATTGTTCTTTCTAAAATGGTTAACTTGGTGATAATTAGTTGACATTAGTTGGTAGGTCTTTCCGGCTGGTCTTCTAATCTAGCAGGGAGCTTCTTGTATTCCCTTGCCTTCCCCTGGTGTAAATCATGAACTGATTAGATGGGTAAAAGGAAAACCCGGAGGGCTTTGAGGGACTAACAGGAAGTTGCCCATGGCAGGGTAACATGTTGGCGTTTTGCTGCCTGAGGCAGTTGAAGGCATCATTACTGTCCTGTCACATGAAGTGGTGCACCTGCGTCACTTGATGCCTGTAAAAATGTGCCATATTGTTCACAATTGGTCAGCCATAACTCCTAGATGAATGTGAAACTGTATCCCTGAGTTTACATGACCATTAATAGTTTGGGCGGATGGTTCTTTTAAATTATGAAATTAAATGACGAATTTGCGAATGTTACAAGACGTTGCTGTTACCTTTTGTGTGTGACAGATTGTAACAAACAGGTAAACTGTAATTCAGCCAAATGATGGCATTGCTTGTTGCTGATGAACATACCCTTAGCATTTTCCTTAACCCTCAGCTGAATTCCTTAATAATCATTAGTCAATTCCTCTCCAGTAAGGTGGTTTGATTGAAGTAACCGACCAGAAATGACCCAGTGCATTTAGCTGGCATGTTTACAGACTTGGTAAACAGGATTATGGCATGCATGTTTAACTGTGAAGTAACTCTCTGCAGTTAACGGAGTCCAAAAGTAAGTTCCCACCCTTTTGGTGCTGCTTGTCGTTCTTTTCTTTATAGCACTTCTCAACACGGTCTAGTAATTGTAGTTCTTGAGGGGATGTGTTAGCCTGGTTCACAATACTTTCAGTAGCTCATGAAATTCCTCACCGTCCACCATGTTTATTTGCATCACGTTCTTTTCCACCTTAGAGCAAATTCTCAGTTATTGTCTTTACCCGCATAGTTATCGCCTCAAACTTGTTATGGAATTCACATCCTTTATAAGGTTGCTTTAATCTCAAAATTGTCAATCTTCCCTCTCTGGCTAAGGCTAAAATTGCCATAAACAATCCATGCATATGCTGTACACTGTCTGTGTAATCAGAGGTGCCTGAACTCCCGTCAGCTGATTGGTCACAAAGGTGAACATCAGCAGATTATGCACGTCCTCAGCGTGTTGCCATACCAACCAGGCCTCCTGAGGCCTGTCTCATCTATAATGGAGCAATTCTATCGCTTTACAGGTTGGCCTTTTGATGGCACCCATTGGCTAATTAGCCCACCTTCTGCCTGTCAGGTAGCGTGCCAAGCTGGCTCATTGAGAGGTGGTCTGGGGGCAGGGATGCTCTGGGTTTACCTCAGTTCCCTACTTGTGTATGCATCTGGATGTAGACAAGTCCTCTGAGGACCCAGTCCTTTTAATCATCACAGAACTTGGATGTGGCTTTCCTGATGTGCTGCAGTCTCTGCTAGACTTTAGCCTGAGATGACTTTTAGTCTCTCTTCTTCTTGGCAGGTCTAATTGACTTTGTTAGGGAACCAATGAACAAAATTTAAAGTGTCCTCATAACATTTCATGAGGCTTCTCTTCCCCTGTTATGATCTGATGTTCCAGTCCAAATAATAATTGTGCCCAGATAGGGTTCATATTCAGATATTTTACCTCCTGCTCTTTTTGCGGTGCTGCTTCTATGACCTCTGGCAGACTCTTGAACCACTTGTAATGCAGCACTACATCGAGTATGGTTCCATTCTGTATCATCATTATTATTAGACCCAACAGGCCCAAATTGAGCTCTGTTGAACATCTATGCTTACAAGTTGCATTGTTGTCCGTGCGCAGCGAGGACGGAGAGGAATGTCTGTTGTATTTGAATAAGGAGCTGGGCTTCTTACCTTGGCTGAACACCAGGAACCATAAATCATGCAGAGAAATAATGAGTCAGTGTGAGAGAGGAGACAGTAGAGAGGGAGGATAAAGAAAGAGGATAGGAGAGTGAAAGGTAGAGAAAGGCAAACAAGCTGGGCTGATTCAGCAGGGTGCACATTTAAGATCTTTCCTTTGTAAAGTTATGAGCAGACGACTGTCCAGGAAGTACTGAAACAGTGGGAGAAGTCTTCAGTTAGTTCATGTTTTATTGCAGAAAATAGTTGATATCTGCTGTATTATTGTTTTGGCTTTTCCCTCATTGGTTGCTTATTAGCATGTCTGACATAATTTTCTTTCCTCTTACTCAAGCTTCTTTTATGTTTTGCCTCTTCCCAAAGGAAGTCAGGAATACTATATTAATAATCTAAAAACTAAGGCACAATGATGAAATCAGACTTTCATTCAATATTTTAACATTTACATCTTTGAGCACTGTTTGAGAGAGCAAGCACTATATTGTATTGGTATCTCAGATATTGTCAGATGTGTCCGTTGACTGTTTTTAGTGAGACACACAGACCAAAGTGAGCCACTCTGAAATACCTTTTTTTTTTTTGCTATATGTATTTATTGTTTGGGTGCGTAATGATTTTCGAATATTCTAACAATTATAAATATTCGAAGAGTTCGTCCGATTATTGGTTTTTCTGAAAATATCTATTTTCCGGTTGTTTTCGACAGTGCCTGTAAACAATGCGATAACTGGTGATGTCGCATTGCGGTAAAACGTACGTAGGACAGATTTTCCCACTCTGGGTCAATATAGCATTTGTCCTAGTGCCGCTACATCCTACAGTAGCTTTACAAACAACAGAAACGTGTAAAGACCGATACTGCCTTCAAAAAGTTCAGTGTGGAACTCGTTCAACAAAATCAGTTAAAATAAGATGCAGTGCATAGCTAGCACATTATCCATTGACAATAACTATGTTCTGTCATTTGAAAAGGAAGGCCCTGGCAGAAAGTGGGCCGCTGCCAAAAATCAACCATCCACGATTACCTGTGTCTGTTGTTACCGACTCTTACCACAGATTTGTAGACAGCACTGACAACTGAGTCATAAAATTGGTGTTGTAAATTTGGTAAAAATCATTACCCACAATTTTATGGTTTAGTTGATGTCAGCGCACTGCGCACATTTAGCCATGATATAATATGTGATTCTGTTGTGTGGCTTCAGTTGAAACGAGAGATATGGCTTTAATTTTCCCCAGTCAGTTGTGTCTGCATATGATGTTTTTTTTTTTTTTTTGTTTTTTTTTTGCTGTTGTTAAGGAAATAATCCATTTCTGTCCCTGTCCGTTCATTATACCCTCTGTGGCAAGGTTTGGGCTAGCGTGTGGTTTCAGGTGTCGTTGACGTGGGGAGCGAATATGCGAAGATTCATCGAAGAACTCCCAGTGAAGATCGAATAGCATCTGTGCTTGAAATGCCAATCCCTATTTTATTTTGTTTGCTATTGTGACTGTTTCACTCTCCATGCCTGTAGCTCTGCATTTCTAGCCCTCTCCTCACTGTGTGGACAGACACACACACACACACACACACACTATCCAATATCCTGTTAGTGTCCGTCAGACATATCTAACAACAGTCAGGGCTTTCTCTTCCTGTGTCTTACCTGTCTTCTGATACATTTCTGTATCTGATAATACTCTTATTGTTTGGACATCTGAACACATCGCACTGCCTCAATTAATGCCAACACCTCTTGGAAAAACTGTTTTTGTTGTTGTTTTCATACCCCAAATATATTTCTTACTCACATTCTCAACAGGTTTTCGAGACATCGAAAAAAGTTGTCTTTTTGGACACATTCACATTGAACTCATGAATACAAATTCATCTTAAGTTGATAAAAATTTTCAGTTTCTCCAGCCCATCTTTTTTTTTAAGGAAAACAAGGTCCAGCTTTCTGCAGAACTCATCTGATGTCCTGAGGCTGGTGTTGAATCAAATTACAGTTACAGTCAGGTTTCAGACAGCATTTTAGCATTATAATCTTGTTCGACTTAATACTCATACTAACTATTATATCCATCACTGAATTTTTTTTTTCCCCATTCTGCACACTAAAATCAGCATCGGGAGTATGTGGTCACAATGAAATCCCCCTTTGTCAGAGAGGAGATGTCAGGGGCATGATTACAGGAAAACAAAGGTGGGTTACACAATTGGAAACAAAGAGATGGCAGTAAAGGGACACGGAAAAGGAGATGCGGGAAAGCGTGTGATACTTGTGATACCTGCTGGAGTGCATAAAGCTTTATGATAGTGCTATAAAGGTGATCGCTGCGGCATGGCTGTAATGGAGTGTGAACGTTTACTTTAAAGTATAATCACATCTTCAAGCAAGTAGGGTTCCACCTTTGATGATAATAATGTTTATGACTTTGTGACTTTGTTAACATGTCCATGTGGTGTTTTTTTCACGCACATCGTGACCAAAATAAGCTGTCAACACAGTCAACATCGTAGCTAAGGATAACTGCTTTTATTTTGTGCAATATATGTCTCCAAAAAGAAAAAAACAAAAAAAGATAATTTTATATGCAGTATATAAATATGTAATTTCAGCTGGAGGAAGGATTTTAAGGTTTTAGTTATGATATGGAAGGTTAAAACATGGCTTCAGGCAAATTTTTTTTTGTTAGTAGCACTGGTCCCCCTTACTGAAAATTTTAGTACAAGCAGAACTTAAGGTGCACACCTTCGACCTACAAAACAACCACATTTCCTCCCATTCTAACTGTATTACTGATAAATGCGTTGGTGACAAATTGACCTCTTTGTAGAATTGACAATATGCCATTATTATTGTAAGTTCACAGTGTCCGAGATGAAGTATTGCTTTAAGTTAACACAAAAAATAAATGGATCCACAGCTTAACATATGTACATTCATAAAAATAAACAAAGTGCTTATTGTAACATACAGTGTGAGTGTCCAGGAGAGTTTTCTGGATGGGCGAGTGTGTTGTCTGCTGTGAGAGCGCATCAGGAGAAAATGAAAGAAACAAATCCCACATCTGCATTCCATGCCAACGACTTGACACATTAAGATTACAGTTTGTAATCGATCGATGTGTTTTAGTCATTTACTGTATCTTACATGGAACAAGCTCCAAGTACATTCAACATATCACCCAACCCTACATGGATGTCCCTGTCAAAAGCTTGTGCATGAGTGTGTGTCCGTTTCGCTACCTGAAACCACCACTTCTAAAGGCAGATCTCACCCATGACCTCTTTCCCCTGAGGTCCATCTAGAATGCAAAACTTGACACACATCAAAACATCCCTCGCTTGCTGAATGTGAGGGGAGGAGGGGCTTTCTCGGCACCCATCAGAGAAAGAGGGAAAAGTAAGAAAGTGACTGAACAGGTGGAAGAGTGACACATGAGGAGGAAGTGTGCATGGAGATGTAAAGAAAGGCAAAAATTATGCATGATACATGCATACCAACTTGACCTGTGTCACACAGATGAGGAGTGGGTGTTAGAAGTTATTATGGCAGTTTGTGACTCACCTTTACTTCTCAGGGGACAGGAAATAGGGATGTAGAGCATCATGGTTTTTTCAGTGTGCCGGTCAAAATGCAGGTTAAAGGAATTCAGGATTCGATACTGCTTTGATTTCTGCTTAAAGGATCCGTTTGTAAAATTTTGGGTCTTATTCCTGAGTCAGCCGTTAAGATGCGCCACCTTCAACATATTCTTTCCTTTCTTAGGTCAGCTGCGATGTTTTCTTTGTCATTCAAGAAGTAGGAAATTTGTTGGCAGTGAGCTTTGTGGTCGAGGTTTTCATTAATGAAATGCACTGATAGGGCCCGCTGTACGACTTGACCATATCTCAGGTTTAGTACTGAAAAACTCAGCTGTTTTCTGCTCCTCCGTGATTCTCTACTTTAGTTTTTTATATACTGTAGCTCCAGTACGGCAACCTGGCTAAAATATGTGTGGGAGGGCTGCTGTGCCTTTTAACCAACACATTTACCAAAGCTATAAACCCAGGCTTTGTCCCTGTGCTTATAGGCGTCATATCTTTCCTATTCAGTTCTGTTTTTGTCTGCATGATTTCCACGTGCCATTTTGAATTACATTCATATGGAGTTATATTTTCATTGGATGTCAGGTGTGATTTGGCTTACTTGACACATTGTGGGCCAGTATTTTACCATGTAACTGTCATGCATGGCTTTGGTAGTGTTTCTTCGTGAGGTAGTGGTGATAGCAAGCCAGGTTCAGCATACTAACCGACATCTTTCTCTTTAAAACTAAAATAGTTCCACACAGCCGACGTACTACTCCTCTTTGACACTTAGGTTTTCGCACTACCAGGTTCTGTTGAGCCTGAGGCCACTGTACAACCGCTCAAAATGTAGCGGACCAAGCTGTTGTTTCCTTTTTAAGCTGGTTGCTCTACTCTCACTTGCATGTCACGTGACCAGAGTGTGTTATTATAGCAAATGCGATGAATTGTTCAGCGCTAGTAAATACAGTGTTCAATTATTTGTTCATCACTTGAAACTTTACCCCGCATGAAATATATGCTATGCTCCTGGCCAGGGTTACCCCTACCATTGTATAGGCCAAAAAAAAAAAAAAGAAATTATGGTTGCTAATTAAAAATGTCAATTTTTCACACTCTTGTAGGGCTGTGAGATTTGACAATATATATTGTGGGACGAGACAAAATGTCTGTCAATAGATATCTTCCTCTAGCAAAGTGGCGACTATGGTGACGCTCACTAACTCTCGCTATAGGTCGCACAGGTTATATACAGTATATCAGTGAGACCGGATGAAGACAAACTTAAGTTGCACCTAACAGATATTTAATGAAATTTACAAAAAAACACACTATTTTGTGACATATATCCCTATTGTGATATACAGGGCAATATAATTGCTCTGTTCTACTCAATTGGAAGTATTTTTTTGCATTTGGGAGCCTGGTGGCCATCCTTTCTGCCTTTCCAAAGCCCTCACGGGGACAAAACAATACTTAAACATTTTGCTCAAAATCTCTGGAGCCAAACCATAGCACAGGCGGGGAAGAAGGGAGAGGGACACAAGTCCAAAGATCTGCACTATGATTCCCTTTGCCAGCTTAGGAACACTGAGCGTTCTGTTACACCATGGCCTATCGTTGACAAGCTAAATGACATGATAAAAAAAGAAATTCTGCACTCATATAGATTCCTCTCTTTATCTCGTGGGCCCTTTCCCTCATCTTGGAATATGTGCATTTAGATCTGTAATATTTTTTTGGCTTTAGTATCTTCTTAAATGTTGACATTTAATAGGATTTAAGGTGTTGCAGAAACTGTGCTTCTCATACACAAACACAATCCAGTAGGTTCAGTAATGGAAACAAGGAAGTCGAGTCTCTGAACATGTTGTTGGTGAATTGCTAAACGCTCTGGCACTTTAGTGGCAATAGTAGGACAGTTTAACAAGATTTTCAGAAATTTTTGTTGAAATAATTCAAACGTCAAGTTTTAAAATGATAGGTCAGTGCACTGGGAGTTTTGTGCCAGGTCATTTCTTGCACATGGACATTGATGTCCAAGAGTCTAATTGTCACTGGAAGGCTCAGCTAGTGAGTTTTAGAAGGGTTGATAAGTAGAACCTGTGACATTTGGAAAGACCAAAGACAGTAACTCAGGTATGCAGGGCACTTACTGTAATGTCTCACCTTTCTTTTTCTCTCTGCATGTTCTTGCCCACAGGCATGGCTCCAGAGGTATGGTTACCTCCCGTCTGCAGACCCCAGAATGTCAGTGCTGCGCTCTGCTCGAGTCATGCAGTCCGCTATCGCTGCCATGCAGCGCCGCTACGGTCTCAATGTCACAGGGACGCTGGACGGCACCACTATAGAGTGAGTCACACCAATTTACAATTACAACAGAGAGTTTGAAAGGTAGCTAAGTCATAGCCAGCTACGCATTTTTATTATTTTTATGCTAATCTCTTATATTAGACCCGTCCGTAACTCTAACCCTTTTTGGAGGGGCGGGGGTGGTATTGACTGATTAATTGGCTATCTGCTTTTTCATGCTCTAAACTATTGACATTATTTGGCCTTTTAGAATCACAATAATCCACGTCGGTATATTTCTTTGGTTCATACTTTATAGTTTAATAATCAAATAACTGATATATACTGTATATGAATACTTAATTAATTGAACCAAGAACATCAGTGAAAACTGACTAGATTCATACAAAGATGAGTTTTACAAGGAAAGTGAACAACATGCAGAAAATGAATAATTAAAAAATTGCTCTGTCAGTTATTTTTTTGTGGTCTAGATATCTATCAATGAGTCTCTCTTTTTTTTTTAAAATCCCCTGTTGTGTATTCTGAAGACAAATATGGGTCATTTTGCCTGACTCAAAGTCTGACTGGCATCTTAGTATGATCAAAAGAGCATTTTACAGACAGTACACCTCCATTGAGATTGAAGTCTTTAAAATATCAGAGAATCAATACTCAGTAGGAAGATTTGTCTTTATGATGGACAGTAAAAGGTATTATTTGTGATTGCTTGTTTTCCAAACATTTGAATGATTGTTTTAAGAGCTAAATTGTCAGTATATTACCTATGTGATTATGTGAGAACTATATGTTTTACAGAGCTCAGATTTTACCCAGTTTTAACCCTGGGGCCTGAACCAGAAATCCTTTTAGCTGCACATCACCACAAACCGTGTTCACTGACATTTGTCCGCAGCAACAATGAAATACCATCCGTGCTACCAAAAAAGCAATGAGCCACTGAACTGTAACGTGGCAGTGTGGTGGACAGTGGTGTGAATGCAGCTGTTCAGCCACTGGGCTGAAATGGAGTGAAATGTGATAAGCTAACAGTATGGCTGTTTTGTTTCTCTCTCTCCATCTCTGCTTCTCTTTTTTGATGTAGCGATAACACAATAAGGTGAGGCTTCTTTTCTGTATAATGTGAATGAATATGTAATGTGTGGAAACTAGGGCCGGGCTTTTGTCCTGGTCCAATTGTGGGTCGATGCCAGGGTCCTCATTCAATTTGTTTTGTTATTGATTGATTTATTCAGATTCAAGTATTGCAATAAGATGGCACTGATTATTGCGATTTTCATTTCCTTTATAAAGAAAGTCAGAATTTAAATCATAGACTTCTGCAGACAATATATCATGAGCTGTTTTTCCAAAAACAGTGCACATTACATATCAGTCAGTCTTTGACATTTATTTAGGCTGTGTAGAAAAGTGGAACATATCATGTACAACAGCACAATTTTTTAAAGTCATTGCTCCATTTTGCTGCTGCCGCTTATCGAGCTGGTACTGTAAAAAATAAGAGAGATAAATAAAATTAAGAAAAGCGACTTGTTCAGGTCTGCTCAGGTTTTCTTTTACTTCTTACATTATCTCATTATAAATTTGATGAATGTCTGTAGATGAGAAAACTTCCTTGATGAAATAACGTACCATTGCTACTAATTGTAAATCATGTGATGTCAGATATGATGCTGTGTCATCACTATATGTACGATCATGAAAAATATATAGAGAAATTGCGATTCTGGATTCTGAATACTTAAAATCACCCCGTAAAACTAATACTTATTGGGGCTTTCCTAATGGAAATAATAAGTAATTATATGTGCTGTTTTTCCAAAGAAAGTGAGAAAGTGTGGTGTTTTTATGCATTGTTGTGTATCTCTTCTGTGTGCCGCCTCCTCTGTCTTCTGACTGCTCAATTTTTTTTTTTTTACATGCAAATTAACAGAGAGCTTGAATTGTTTTCTACTCCTCCGTGTTAAAGAACAACTCTGGCAACTAAGCCCTATTTGTTGGACTTCGAGGTCTAAACTTTGATTAAAATACATCTATTTACAAAATGAAAACCGGTATTAGATATTCCTCAATCCACAGGACTATCAAAATAATAAATTGTCATGAGGTATATTGTGATTTTGTAGACATTACTTCATGGAATTTACATAACACATAGTATATTGTGATATATATACTCTATATTGTTATATCATGATCCATATCGGGATCCAGGATTTGGCCATATCACCCAGCTCTATTTGGAAATAATCATTTACGTTTGGGAGCCTCTCTGCGCCTTCCCAACAGCCCATCGGGTCAAGACAATATTTCAAAATTTGGCACATAATTTCCCCAACAATATTTCGAGGGGAGACATTGCATATCATTGTTGCGATATGTAATGATCCATATCCTGATATAAGAGCTTGTCTGTATCGCCCAGCTGCACTAAGTTGGAAATAATCTTTTGAAGAAGGGAGAGGGACAGATATGGGGGAAGAAATTAGAGACAAATTTGGTACGCATGCATTGTCTCTATCAGCTCTTGCCAGCAGGCCCCAAAAAAATTCTAGGGGAAACACTGCTCCTGGTGATACTTACAGCAGAATGATCTGTGTTGACGTTTGGCCTTCTCTTGTCTCTCCTGTAGGTGGATGAAGAAACCCCGATGTGGGGTTCCCGACCAGATAGGAGGTGCACCCAAATTCAGTGTCAGGAAACGGCGGTACGCCCTTACAGGACAAAGGTGGCAACACAAACATATCACATACAGGTGGGTTGTTTACCAGCTTAATACTGAGGCAGTTGCGTTACAGTGTTTAAAATAATCCTTTCCTCCAATCCCCATAACCACCAGAAATTCCTAGCAACACACACACACACACACACACACACACACACACACACACACACACACACACACAGACAAAGACTCTCCACATCAAATGGGATTTTGACAAGATGTGAAGGCATCACGTCAACAAGATTAACCTAATATAAGCCTACAGTCACAAGCAAATAACTGGTCTCTGCACACATGCTAAGACACACAAGCATATCCACTCAAACAGGGCTCCGGGACTTAACCTGTCATTTAGACAGAGCGACAGAAAAAGAAACAGCCTGCCGTCATGCTTTTCATGGTGTTCATTCTTTAATCATTAATACTTTTTTTTACTCTTGAAAATATTCATTACACAATTAACCAGGTCAAACAATTTTCCTTCTTTAATTTTATGATTTATTTTTATTTTGGGAATTGAATCCCAGTCATTGTGTGGAGGTGGAAAGAGAGTCTGTAACCATATCTGTACACGTGTACAGCATACAACTATTACACTTAAAGAATTGTGAAAAGGCAAAGTGATACAAAAGGATCCCCATGGCCTGACATCTGTGTTTGATTATCTACTGTCACAAATGTAGTCCCATCATTTCCCCATTCGCACTTTTGGAACGGCTACTAAGCACAATCACCAATGTTTAGATTCATGCAGTGGACATAATGGCCCAAAACCAGAGGTTAAACATTGCATTTAGACAAACGACATGAATTTTACACAACAGACTTTGTTCTTCGAAGCTCAGACTACAGAAGAGCCAGCCTTATCCTGAACAGAACATTGAGCACAAATTGGAAAAGGGTGTACATGTAAGAGCCATGGATGCATGCACCAGATATCCCATCACCACTTTCATAATTCACAGGAACCTTTTCTGACGTTGAGCTACATGTGTGGTAATGCACAGGACAACATGCTGCGGTTATAAAATGTATGATGTTGATTTAGTGAGGTTGGTAGCCCAGATTCTGTCATATTTTATACATGCTATACGGGTGCTTTCCCCAAGACCCATGTTTCATGGGATAATCCTTAAGAAGTGGGCTTGTTTTTATATTTTTGCTCTAGCCTGTGGATATATGTACAAGCAGTTACATGTTGAATATAATCTAGTAGGTCAGTAACCTGCTGCAGAAATAGAACTGCATATCAATGCTGGCAGAGCTGTCCAGATTCATGCCTGTTTGTTTTTTATTTCTGTAGAATGACACCGGGATTTAAGTGTGGTGTTAGCTTCATTAGTGCGTGGTTTAATTGCTGATGGCACCGATTAAAAAAGAAAATGAGCTGAGTTGAAGGGGAAGGAGATGATGGGAGGAGTGGAGGGAGGGTTATTGAAGGAGAAGCAGCTGCAGAGAGAAAGAAATGAGCTGCTAAGAGGGGAGGAGAAGAGGAAACCCCAGTGGAAAGCAGAAGGTGCTCTCTGACAGATTAAGGTTATGTAATAGGATAGGACCATTTGAGTGTGTTTGTGTGTTGCACATAGATGTTTGCCTAGCCTCCAGTCTGTATTCAGATGTGCCTGCAGCTGCTCATTTTAACTCAAATTGGTGCGAAGGACTTAGTAAACGTAGCACATTATTATTATTATTATAAGATTTTGACTTTGTTATGGTTCTGAATAATATAATAATAATGCAGCGCGCCAAAGGAACACTTTAATCTGACGGGTCGTAGGCAGTGTAGGTTACTACTCTACCTAATACATGCATTCTTTTTCCCCCGGGATATAAAAATATGAACGACGGTTGTCTTTTTTCTTAGTTTCTTTCAAACACTTGCATATGTATAAACTTAATAAGCAATCTCATGAGAAACTTCTTCTCAGTAACATATAAAATCACGATTTTTAATTTTTGTAGTTGGATGGAATTCATTTTTACTACTTTGGACATCGTTTTTTAGTTTTAGCAATTGGTCTCTATCATGTAATATAAATCAAGTTAACCAAGCTAACCAAGATATTGTATATAAAGGCTGCCATTAAAGTATAAAATGTATCAGGTTTTAACAAGTCAACACCATAATGAGCCCAAAGTGATGCTAAATCTAAGATATCAGTAATTCCTGAAATGTTGCACAGTTACATTTCAACGTGCATGTACAGTAGGTAAGTCTGTGCACTTTTTTCCAATTATAATTTGCTCACTTGTAGCTAAGTAGAGTTTTCAGGGGTTGCTGTTTTCCAAAACTGATTTTGTTTGATGTACGGAGTGCAAATCTCTTAACTGCTCAAATTAAATTATGGCTCTAAAGCCAAGAAATAAACAAATGTAAATAACAAAAAAATAAATAAATCAATACTGTTTAATCTGAAGTAAGTCAGGATATAATGCCTGTATGCTGTTGTTGGCATTTCTTCACAATGAATCTGGGATGTTCTGCTGGAGGATACTACTGAAAGGTTGGATAAGGTGAAGGTGGAAAAACAGTTTTAGGCCTCTAGTTAAAGTCATGTCAGTCTTTTTTCCTCCTCTCTACATGCATCCCAGACTGCCCAAAAAGTAAGCATTGAAGAAATACAGCGGCCTTTGGAACAAATAATAAATGCATTGGCTCTCTAGGTGTGTGCTCGTTTCCATGTAGACACATACAGTTCTTGCTCTGGGGAGGCACTAATTAGCTTTGGCATCCCTACTGTTCTCCCTGTATGCAGGTACCATTATAGCACATTTTCCAAACTCATTAGCACCACACAACATGCAGTCATTTGGCCTCAGAGCAGGTCTGAATTCTTTCTATTTATTTATTTTACCGGTTTTATTCCCAGTGTAATCACTTTGTAAACCTTTGTAAACGTTTTGACTCTTGCATTGATTTAAAAGCTGGATTATATCTTTGGGATTTTGTACATTTTTTACTTTATGCTGCTCTACATGAGCACTTCAAAAAACAATGGCCATGAACTGCTTGCTTTTTACTAACTTTATTTGACGTTAATGATTATTTCAAAAGATGCGAGCATTTAAGGCTCACCTTTATATCTACCTGCTGCTGCTGACTATTAAAATGGCTTACTCCATAATTAAAAGTTAAAAGTTAACAAGCCTGTACATTCATTTTCAGCACATCATGACTCTGTATTTGTAAACTTACTTTTTAAAATGGCATCAATATCTTTATTAGGCCTGTGCATGTCTTTGTCTGCAGAGATTCAGATCTGTCTTAACAGAAAGTCATTAGCCATAAGCTTTGCATAATGCGTGAGAGCGCAATTAAAGCAAACACATTTTCGCAGAGGTGAGAGTCAGCTGTCAGCAAGCCTCAAAAGAGCAGATAGAGAAACACGTTCCCTATCTCTCAGATAGAGAGATAGGGAAAGTGTATAGTATAGCCAAAGCAATTACATTTTAAATGAACATTGCAGGCTATTCAGTAGCACTCTGTATTTCATAACCAGCCTTTATGCTTCCTTTTCCAGAGTTTAAGTCAATAATTTAAGTGAGCTTGCATGCAATATTAATATGCAGGATATAAATGTGCTTTGCAGCACCGTGAAGATCAAGATTAGCAGCGGTCAAATTCAAAAGATATTCTGAAAATATTTGTTCCTATTATGGAGAATGACAACCTGACAGCCCAACAGAGAGAATGAAGAACAGAAAAGTAGACAGGGAAACAAAGGAGAGGAAGTGACAGAGAGAGCAGCAAGTAAATAAGGTGACTGGAGGAGGGAATAGGGGGAATTCCTGACACATGAAACATCTGAGAAAGACAAAGACGCAGTACTGTTGTGCTGTGCACTTTATTTACAGGCTGAACTTATCAACCGAACACGAACCCACCAGCTTTCCACTCACCGCTAAAACTGCACTATGGGAATGTGACGACAGTGTTGTGTGTTTACAAGTGTCTCGGTTAAAAATTATGTCAACTATCCTTCTATCCTGAGAGAGAGAAGCCAAATTTCAATAGAGTGTGACACTGAGATGTTTTTGGAGCGAATAAAGTTTTTTTTTGATTGGCCAAATCAGACTGGGATTCTAAATAGGTAGTGGGCTGTTGATAATCCATAATTAGAAAATAGATTTCAGAGGCAGGAATTTACCCGTCATTTCCACACCTGCAGCAACTCAAAGCTGGCAGGAGAGAATTGAGCTGTTCTCACTCATAAATCATGGCATTTACCTCTTTGTAGGTGAACACAATGAGCGTGGAATAGCAGCATGCGGGGAAAATGGTGATAATGAAGGATTTTTTTATGGTTATGTAGATTAACATGTGGTCTTATCCTCCTATTTTAAGCCCTTGTATTTGTAACTGTACAGTGGGAAACCAAAGCAACTGTACTGTTTTCTAACTTGTCCTATCTCATGCTTGGAGGCTTAGGAGCCTATTTTATTTGACTGATTAGATTCTAATCTTTAATTTCCTCCATGTGGACAGCCAGCAAAACACAGTAGGCTACTAACTAAGGTGCATGCTTTTCACCAAATGCTCGTAAAACCCACGAGTCTTATCAAAGCAATTTGCAATACATTTGCTCATCCTGACAATTGACAGATGATTTCAGGCTTACTGGGTTGTAATGAAAACAGAGAAATATCTGGTCTTGTGACATGTTTACAAAAGCCTTTCCCAGTGTAAATTTTCCTCCCTGTGTCTACCTCTACCTTACCTCTCTGCAGCATAAAGAACGTGACACCCAAAGTGGGTGCTGAGGAGACCCACGATGCCATTCGGCGAGCTTTTGACGTTTGGCAAAATGTAACACCGCTGCGATTTGAGGCTGTGCCCTACAGTGAGCTGGAGAGGACCAAAAAGGATGTGGACATCACCATCATCTTCGCTTCTGGCTTTCATGGTGATAGTTCTCCGTTCGATGGCGAGGGTGGCTTCCTGGCGCATGCCTACTTTCCTGGGCCGGGAATAGGAGGTGACACACATTTTGACTCAGATGAGCCATGGACGCTGGGCAACCCCAACCATGACGGTAAGCATGCGTTAGTTCTCATTGGAAATGATATAATGGCCCGTAATGGGTGGTATCAGACGTTACAAGAAAAGGTCGGTCGGCTCCCTCACGTGGACTGGTTTAGTATGTTGATATGGTAAATGAACATGGTTGATGTTTTGCCTTGGCTCCTGCCTTATCACTCCCCATAAATGAATACATAGTGCAGCTGGGAAAGGGAGGTGACAACAATAAAAGGAAGAGGAGCGCAAACTTAAACCCCCTCACTCCTCTTTTGACTGCAGGACGCTGGCTCGCTATATAAAATTCTACAATCACACTGTGGGTCGGCGCTAAGACGCTGTCGTGGTGTTCTGTGTAAATAAATAAACAGAAATTAGAGAAGGGTGTTTTTTAATGCATAATGCCTAATCTGTGTGTAAAAGGGCTTTAGAGCCTTCACGTGAATGTGGCAGTGGAGGTGGGGCCTCTGAAATGCTGTATGATGGACAGCAGCAGCAGAGACTGTTGAAAATGATGACTGATCCCCAAAGGAAACATTAACTCGGAGCTTACAGGTGGATGCTGAATAAAAGCAGCGGAAATGCTATATACAGTCCAAAATGGCGTGTTAAGTCAAATTTATTTTTATGGCACATTTTATAGTTAGTAAGCTCAATGTGCGTCACACAACACACAAATAAGAATAAATCAAATGGAAAATAGGTGCTGCATCTTATTTATTACTTTGCAATATTGGTGAAGTAATGATTTTGGTGTCAAAGATGTGGCTTGTGTTGCTCTTGGCTCTATTGCTGTGCATGACTTGAGTAGCATCTGTTAATTCCTGTGTTACTAATGTTGCTGCTTTAATGAACATTTGTTGTCTAGGCTTTGCCATTTTTATCACTCCACTGGTCTCATCATATCTGGCCAAAGAGCTACAGATGAAAATTAGCCAGCTGGCTAACACTGGCACATTTACAAAAAAGCAGATTAATGTGCATTGTCTTTGGAGATGAAGATTGGTGCTGCTGGGGCTGCTAGCAATGAACATCAGAGATGAGAGCACTTATAAAACATCAACAAGTGACAGTATAAGTTTCATGTGAGTTGTGTGGCCGCAGGCACAGCAAGGGGACAGTGACTGTAGTGTTTACCGTATGCTACCATGATTATTGAAGAATGGAATGCAAATACTGTTATGTTGTGTGAGGGGAGTGTGCTGTGTGAGCATAGCTGAATCAATTTGACATTGTCAACAAGCTTGCAGACTTAATTTGATTAAGGAATTGGTGTTGGTCATTCTGATTTGATGTGTTTCTGTCATGGTTCTGCCCTCTGCTTTTAGTTTGGTAGTTGTGTTTTGGTTTTGTTACTTCATTTCAAGACTTAAGGCAGTTCAGGTGTGCAGAGCTGACTACCTGCAGCTGTTGATTCCTCATCAGTGGCTGTATATAAGACACAGATCCTGATCTGCTCGTCGCCAGAACGTCTTGTCCCCAGCAAGCCCTGCCGGGACAGCTACCTACATCCTGATACCTTTTGATCTCTCTGTTCCCATGTTTTTCTCGTCCGAGTCTCCTAGTTCTGCTCTCGTGACTTTTTTGTTGCTACTTTGATCCTGTGGTTCCTAGTGTTCCTAGACATTTTCTGTTCAATACTTTGCTCAGCCTTCCTAGCGATCTTTTGTTGGTACTTTGTCTTCTCGTCTTCCTGGAGTTTCCTGCGCCTTTT
>KV751334.1:5550387-5570801 GCA_001698575.1 Mola mola | reverse complement strand
CTGTCATGGTTCTGCCCTCTGCTTTTAGTTTGGTAGTTGTGTTTTGGTTTTGTTACTTCATTTCAAGACTTAAGGCAGTTCAGGTGTGCAGAGCTGACTACCTGCAGCTGTTGATTCCTCATCAGTGGCTGTATATAAGACACAGATCCTGATCTGCTCGTCGCTAGAACGTCTTGTCCCCAGCAAGCCCTGCCGGGACTGGAGAGCTCAGCCACCTTGTCCCCAGCAAGCCCTGCCGGGACTGGAGAGCTCAGCCACCACAGCCGTGTCCATCCCTGGTGTTCGTTGCTACTCAGTTCGGTTTTGATTCTTGTTTCTGTTAATAAATCTTTATTTTGCACTTTGACCCCTGAGTTTCCTGTGTCCGCTTGTGGGTCCAGACTCTGTACGTCACAGTTTCACTGTTAGGAGAAAGAAGGCAAATGTATCAGGCAACGAGTTTTGACCCTCCAGGCTCAAAAAGCAAATCAAAATCTTGCTTGGTGTGTGTGTTAATTTTATTTATATAGCCCAAGATCCCCAATCACACATTTGGTTTAGCAATCTGCATAAGGTGTGCTGCTCATGTTATTTTTTTAAAAAATAATGTAAATTCTTACTTTCTTTTTTTTCCATCATGTTTGATATTATAACTTACATAAGTCTACAAGATGGGTAATTTTAGTTTTTATTTACAAATTGTTTATGTTTGAATATATCCCAGTGGATTTCATTTATCACCATTAGTTGTTTTCAGACCCACTACCTGTGAAGCTGGACTGTTTGTCCATTACGTTTAGTGGTTTAGCACAGAATCACTCTTACTAAAGGAATGGAAAGGGATGACTTTGACAACAGTAAAACTGTGGTAAATATGGAACTAAAAGTTATTTTGTCATGTTTCCCACATTTAATTACTCTCACCACACCATAGCTTCTGATATTCTTTTTGCTGTCGCCATGTATGTAATGCCTGGTGGACATTGTTTCTGTCTGGCCTCTGTGTAGCAGATTTTTAAATTGTTCTTAAAGTGTGATATCTCCGTAGGTAAACTATAGCAATCACATCACCCCCACTCAAGCTTGTGTCCCACACTGAGTACTTGCCTTCAGAGCTTTGCAGCTTGTCAAGCATGAATGTAACTCTTTATGAAGGGTCTGTCATATAGCGTGGGTTGCATGTTGAGCAGCTGTGTTTCTGTTTAGCATAATGTGGTATAACAGATACTTGTGGGTGTGTGTGTGTGTGTGTGTGTGTGAGAGCCACCAGTCGACCCCTGAACCCTTGCAGCCTTCAGTGTGGTGATGAAAGGGCTTTATAAGAAAGTGCATGGAGAAATAAGTGAAGGACGTTCTGTGAAAGAGACATAAAGCACGTAAACTTGTAAAGCAAAGGAAGTCTAAATGAGTAGTAGCAATTAAATTGAATCTTGGCTTGTATTCTCATCAAAGTGTGCCAACATGTTTCAGATTTGCCCCTCTAATTCTTCGGATTGATGATTTCAGCCTTCTGCCTTTGCATTTTAAATCTGCCGTCGTAAATCCAGTCAAGTCAGTGCCCTGCGGCCCGCTGAGTTGTTTGAAGAGGAGTCACGAGTCAAAACGATGATAGAGATGACTTGAGAAAAAGACAAGGACACACTCTTAATAAGGGCACAAGTGAGAGGGTGGGGAGAGGATTTACTAGAAGGATTGCAGTCCAGATAAAAGTGGGCAAAAGAGAGGATAAGAGAGAATGGCAGAGTAGCTCTAGACAAATATTGGAGGTTCAAGAGCTCACAAGAGACAGACGTAGAAGGAGGGAGAGCGTAGTGAGATGTTTAAGAAAAAAATCATTTGGAGAGAAAAGGGGAGAGAGGCAAGTAGGAGAGATGAGTGGGAGCTGTTGAGCACTTTGAGTCGAAAATAGAAGTGAGGAACTTGCCGTTGACGACTGAATTTTAAGTAGGAGTAGAGAAGCTTTTAGTAGGCTCAGATAATATGATGTGAGCGGCTTGATTTAAGACTTTGCAGAATGTGTAGTGTGATCCAACTGACAAGGATCACTCCTGCAAGTTAAATAACAGCTGGAGTGATGACAGTAGCCTCAAGAAAGCAACTAATGCTTCTGTTTTGTTGGTACCACGATCCACTTGTGTATACTGTATATACTAAATATACTTAGAGACACATATAAGCACGTGTGCGAGTGACCATCAGCTCATCTCTCCCTCTGCGGGAGCAGCAGCAGCTGTCACTTAAGGCTATGATTCACTCTCTTCCCTCACAGGCATACACACTCTGTACCCCTCGATGTAATATTAAAACAGAACCTGCCGCGGCCTACGCTCCTGTGAAAACATTCCATAATGCATGCAGTTCCGTTAAGCTCTCTCCAGCAGACGTTCTTGCCAGATACGAACATCCGCTGGCTGAGTCCCGACCGCTCGCGGTGGTGGGGGGTGCTCTTATTCCTGCATGATGAGTAGTGTTACACTGAGAAGACTTTCCTAAGGCTCCAACTGCTCTGAGCTGCCCACAGATTTCGTTTTGCGCTAAGATCTTGAATATCTTTAAATTTTACAATACTCATGCCAAAAACATAGTACAAGTATCAGGCACTCTGTGTTCCTGCCACATTGTTATTTTGTGTTGGTACAGTAGCAACACCTGAGAGGCAGCATGTAGGTTTTGCCAGGCGAAACTTAAAAAAACCCTGCAAAATAATAGTGCTACAAGTATGACTCATGTTACTACTGATAATTGAACAGTGTCAGTATGTGCTATTTTAACACTTAATCTGTGTGCTTAATTTATTCTCAAATAATATCTTCTAAAATCAACACGCTACAGTATTTCAGTGTCGGCGTATTTAAATTAACTTTGACAGTTTCTACCTCTGGCATTGAGAAGATGTGTGTACATGTGCATTTGTCTGTGTACACACTACCAATCCTTACCTGTCTTTAGGACTGAAAATTTTTTCATATACTTCTCAGCCTGATGTGAATAATAATACATTATATTGAACCAGTATTAATTTTCGGCTCTCTTCATTTAGACATTTCTTTTAATACATTATACATAGTGTGAGTCTGTAAAAATTTCTTTTCGCTATCCTCTCTATTTATCTCCGTTTCCTTCTGCTTTTATAAAAGTTACAACTACACCCACACTGACACACAATGGAGATGAAGTTTTGTCCAGTAAGATGGATCAGTTGCATGTGTACTGTTGCCAGGAGCACAGTGAGGGTTGTTGTTGTTTTGGATGATGACGTCATGGGGGGACTAACATTGGCCTGCGAAGAGATAAACGCCTGCATGCACGTCTTCAAATACTGACATGTACAAATTCAGTCTCTTTATATCACCGACACACACACACACACACACACACACACACACACACACACACACGCACACACACAGAGTACCATGGTTTTGTCTGCTCTTTTGCTTATACTGGAAGTCAAACATTTAAGGATCGAGGGTTATACAAAACTTGCTTTAAGTAGAAATTTTTAGCACACAGCAGAATGAGGTATTCATTAGATTTAGCCATGGTCATTTTAGGAGAGACTTTTTTTCACATGAAAGAGATGGTGATGGCTGTAAAATTAAACAGGAACTCTTTTTTGACATGTAAAACAGTATACATGCATAACTGCACACCCTCATTCATTGAATTTGCGTGATTCACCACCACACAGTTCGTCACGCATGTAATTTTCAGATTCATTGCAAAATTTTACTATTATAATGTGGGATGCAATTTTACATCTGCGGCTACTTTATATATGATGATAAATTCAAATCTCTTTGCAACACTGTGGTGAAACGATAGAAGAAACAGTATGTTATGTTTTCCTGTGCAATGAATGACTTATTGAAAAACTGTTTGCTGTGAGTCTTAGGAGATTCTCAGTCATCCAGGTCATGGTAGTCTTGTCTTGGTGTTCAGCTGAAGGCAACTGGACTTCTTGTAGTTCCTTGTAGACGTTTGGCCTCTCATCCAAGAGGCTTCTTCAGTTCTAAATTTCTGGTAGGTTGTCCCCATTATTTAACCTTGTGGAGGATCCTTCACTCTTAGGGTAGTGAGCAAAGGGTACAATCCCCTAATCTGTGTGTCTCAGATCCACGCACCCATCAGTGGGTGGATCACTAGTGACACATGATTTTGCATCTTAAGCAGAGCTGTGCTCGAAGGGAAGTCAGCAGGTAATTCTTTTCAGTCTTTGTCTTGTGATATATAATCAGATATAACTGTGGGAGGGACAGTAAGACCCCAGGATACTGATCATGGCTGCAGTGTAAGAGCTTATAATTAAATACTTCTTATATCACAATAAATGAGAACTAATACATAAATGATAATATTTACTAGAGCCTGACCAATATCCAATTTTTGGGACCAATACTGATACCAATGATAAAAATATTTCATTGTTAATGTAATCACTAACATGAAGGTTAATGAAAGCTGAGTGGAGAGATAGAGATAGAGTGGAGACAGTGCCTCTGTGATAAAATGCAAAATAAATAGATACAATAAATAACATCACACCTGTAGTACAAGAAGGTAGGATTGCTGATAAAAAAAATTAAGGTTTTTTAATAGCATATTTAAAATCTGCATTTATGGAAATGATAGGAATATTGTTAGTTGTTTTTTATATACCATTATTTATTTTGTGCTGCTGTTTGACAGCAAAAGAGCTATTTTAGTTACATTTCTAATTTTAAATGTCCATGGCCATTTGTGAGTAGATTTCTTGGTTTCTGAGGTGCTCATAAATGAGACATGACATCCCTGTCAACGCACTTGCCCTGATTCAAATGACGCAAGATTTCAGACTAGTTTAATGTTATCACTGTTCACTCTGACTGTATCAAACTGCCAACACAGAGAAACAGCAGAGGAGAGAAACGAAATCTACAGTGATAAATTACACTATAACCTATCAGAGATGCTCAGGAATCTACAAAAAACAACTGACAACTCAGGTTACATTAACGCTAGAAACTTCGAGGGCCTACCAGAGAATGTACGACAGAGTTGACTGTAATTAGCTCGATACTTTCCCCGTCAATTCAACATGAGAGATACAGATTGTGATAAGCCTGCAGGAAGCCCCGACTTACCATAAGCAATTTTTGCCCTCAAAATCCAACCCTGACTGGAATGATGAGATAAAGACAGCGGTGTCAGTGAACACATGTATGGCAGCACGGGGTGACACTGACGAAGATGCTTTCCTGAGGCAAAAGTGCAAATAACATGACATTACAGTTGTTGTAGGAGAGTCAATTACAGGGACACCATTTGTTATCTTTCCAGCATTGTATGAACTGACTAAAAAGTGCTGAATGAACACCATGTTGAATACTACGCTGAAAAAATAAGTATTGTCAAACCGTCACAGCACTATTACCTGAGCTGCAGAAGAAGAAGCTACCTTGAACCCTCCCAACCTTTACTTTTTCCAACAGATAAATTATCTGATCTGTGGATGAAAACAGTGATACGATCCTAACCATGTAATTTGTGATCCATTGTGCCCATAATCTAAATACACCATGGCTTTGGGACTCCACTTTCATCCACTTGTTACCTTAGCTGAATACCCTGTGGCAGCAACATCCCCTGGAGCCTTGAGAGACATTTGTCACTAATACATACAGTACTATAGGCGCTATATTGCTCTAACCATGCATTTTAAGATCTTTCTGCTATATACCAAGTCACGGTGGTAGTAAATGGTTGTGTATGGGAGTAATAATTGAAGTGCCTTTAACCGTGGCACAGAAACCTTATTTGGGAATTTAATCTCACCTTCATCCTCAGTCAGGCCTTTATTATTGCTTAACTTCACTCAAAACACTTTTTATAGCGACAGGTGCTTGGTTGACAGTGGACCTGAAGTCTAACTGGCAGATTTACGAATTTCAATTTTGACCCTTCCCTCATTCCTTTCTGCGCACATGTTTGAAGAGCTTTTGTTTAAGTTTGTATCTTTCTCTCTCTAACCTTACCTTAGTTTAATGAAATTAGAGCACACACCTCTACCAAGAAGAACAGCAGCCCTTAAATTATTAAGTTAAATAAAATTAATTATTTAAGTTAAATTATTACTTTATCTAGATCTGCACCAAAATGTTATGTTTCCTTGGCTCATTCCCCATCCTCGCACCTAGTTTTGTTGAAATCCATCTAGTAGTTTTTGCTTAATCCTGCTATCAAACCAGCCATCCTTCCATTTGAGGTTAAAAACACATTATGTTTATGTGTTTTTTCCTTGTTTTGCACACCCCTCTTTTTGTGTTTCTTTTGTGGTAAGAAATCCCACACTTAGAAGTGTTAGGAATTGCACAATAGCTGGTACCTTTTTTTAGACAGGATGATGCATCGTGAGAGAACGCTGTGAGGGATTGCATGGAGACAGGTGATCAGCCAATATCCCCTTTGAGAGTGCAACATCTCTGAGGGCAAAACAGAGATAAGCAGTCCCTGGAGCTCCAGCTGCCCTATATTCCTAGAGTTGGATTTAGAGACTGATGCATGAATAGCTGTGAGAGATCGATAGAGGGATAGATAGATAGATGGATAGATGGATGCATGAGAGAATAAAGTGAAGACATAATAGATAGTGATGGAGAATGGCAGACGTCAGTTATTAAAGCAGTTGAGAACAAGAAGATGAAATCGGTTTGGATGAAACATGGCGGCAAATTGCATTGAGACTGAATGCTGGAGGGCAGAAAGGATGGAATTGTGAAGGAGTTTTGAATGAACACTGGATAGGGTAGAAAAATCACTGGAACTGGTGATCGAGATGATTAGATAGTTGCTTATCAGAACTCAACGTGCCATGACCACTTTTGTAAAAGGAGCACTTTTTCTATTTTTTAAAAAAAATTATTTATCTATTTTGCGAGATTTTTTTTTTGTTTGAAGCATACAAGCAGATGCAGTCATACTTTATCACAAGGACACCTTAATAATCTGTGTTTTCTTTGTGAACATCCAAAGCTGTGCACACAGGAATAGAAAAGACATTTTCTATAAATAATCTTTCATTGCCATCACTGCATACATAATGGAAGCTTGAATTTAAGGCATAGTATGCCTTCAAGGATCTCAAGCTTCTAATTGTGCAAGTGAAACATGTAACACTGTAACATGAAGCGTCGACGTAACCACAGCAAATGAAAGGTTCCCCGGGCTTTTTTCCGTCCAAAACCAGCCAAAGAAGTTAGAAAAACTTTGTTAGCAGGAAGAATTTATGTTTTAAGGCATTAAGATTAGAGTTGGTAAATTTATAGGGCACCCAGTACCCAAGTAGTGATTGTTTGAGAGAGTGGACGTCAGCTTGACATTGATCACTTCACTGGAAGTAAGCTTGGCTCTCTGGAGTTGATTGGCAGAACTGTTTCTATTTGACGTCCAAGCCTGTGTGTGAATGTTAATTCAAAGCCACTGTCATTTTGGGTTTTTTCACCAGCAGACAATGAAAGATGATCAATCTTTGGCTTTTAGCAGTGGACAGTGCAAGCATTGTTACAAGGAGCTACCTTTATAGAACCTGGTAGGACCAGGAAAACATAAGAATAGAAACACAGAAAAGAACAGAGAGCGAGTGGAGGACAAGAGAGGAATAAGGAAGAGAGGTTGCTAAGGAGCATATGGTGTCCTTGCGGGTTTATTTTTAGGTTGCTACTTCTTTTGTGTGATGAAGAGGAAGCAGTGTATTGTCCTTTCCACCATTTTTCTCTTTTGCTATCTCTCCTTGTCAAACTTGCTCTCACTCTCTTCTTCCTGTAATACAGGTCACATTAACCAAATATTTTCTGTCATTGGTGGACACCTCTTGGCAGATTAGAACAAGTTAAAACAAAGTCTAGTTCTAATCTGATTTAATTTAAGTGATGTCATGAAGTGTTGTCATGATATTAGAATTTGTAACTCTAATGCCATACATTCAAAAAATATAGATTTTTCAATATAAAGAAAAGGCGAAAAATGACACAATAGGGCATAACGTTTGAGATATCTGTTTAAAAAATGTTACAACGCCACGACATTACAAAACCTGAATTTTCTTTGCTGTTTGAATACAGCAGAACAGCCGTTGTAAACTATGTGCAAAACTATTTAACAGTTCTTTGGGTACTGGCTTAATGTTTGAGAATTAAGGCTGTTGAACCAACAACAAGACAACACGCTTACCGACAATAGAGTATCGGACCATTTTCTGTAATCTTTCAGTGACATGGAAATACGCTCTCTGTCATCTTCTCGTTACTCTTTAGTTCTGGGAGGTATCTGGGTATAATTTGGACATGGTGAATGGTTCAATAAACTGAAGCAACATGAAAGGAAAGATCCTTGGCAGATAACCAGACATGGCAACCAAGGTGAGGGACTGGAGCTGGGCTCCTCCATTTATCTGCTTGCCTCTTATACCTTGCTAAAGTATTGCGTCGTTGAAGGCAGCCTTTCAGCAAACATTCTGGCAGTGACTTTTGATTCAGCGAAAGAAACAGAGGTGGTTGATAGCCATAAGCAAACTAAAACAGAGACAGACCAGAGGCAGAGCAAGGCAACATATTGTGTGCGTACTCATTCCAGATAATGTACTTACACCACCAACCAGGGTTATAGGATGCCATACAAACTGACAGTCTATAAATACTGGTTCATGTTTCGGTCTGCCCAATAGTTTGGGGATGGTCTTCCTAAGAGAGTTTGACTGTGGCTCCCTCCAACTTGCACAACTCGTTTCAAAACTGTGAAATGAAACAAGGTGCCCAGTCTGACACTATATCCCTGGGAACACTTTGTATCTTGAACACATTAGAGGGCATAGAGATACCACAGATGGCCAAGGGCAATTTAGGTGGAACAATCACCTCCTCTACATGGATGACATCAGCCTGTATGCAAAGAGTTAGTGAGACATTGACTCACTGATCCACATCACCGGGATCAACAGCAATGACATCAGAATGTCATACGAGCTGGACAATGGTAGCCGAATGATAAAAGAATTCCCTAAAAGAGAGGCAAAACGATCACAGGGGGATCAAGGGGATAAACTACCAGAAGGCATCATAGCTGATGTTCAAGACAGTTACAAATCCCTTGGGATCCCGCAGGCATATGGAAATCATGAAGAAGCTGCAAGGAAATCAGCAACAGTCAAATACCTACATAGAATAAGGCAGGTCCATAGTAGTCAGCTGAATGGTCAGAACGTTATCCAAGCCATCAACACCTATGCCCTACCAATAACCTGGTCAAAGGAGGAGATAGAGGTCACACATATCAAGACAAGGAAGTTCCTCACCATGAATGGAGGGTTTCACCCCAAATCGAGCACCCCGAGGCTGTACACTGAGCCAAAAGAGGGAACACATGGTTTGTCAGGCCTTTACTACGTCCACCTTTAGTTGAATATTAGTTGATTGACATTAAGTCCAGTGGATTCTGCCATCATCCACTAGAGTTGTCTCCTGTGGTCTTCCAGGCCTTTTGGCATTGTTCTTACCACTGCATTCCTTTTTTTTTTAAGAATATACCAAGTTTTTGCTATCGCTCTGATACATTTATTTTGTTAACCTAATGATATTAACCTAATGATGGCCTCCTTTACTTGCATTGATATCTCCTTGGACTTCATATTGATAGCTCCATTCAAACAGCTGCCAAGTGCCACCTCAAAACCTAAAATGAACCCCAGACCTTTTATCTTCTTCATGTGTCTTGAAGTAACGAATCTGTCTAAAATGGCTGTAATTCCAAAACAATAAATGGCATATTTTTGTAGAATCTCCCTGATATCAGGATCAAAATCGGCTCCTAAAATTTCATTTTGGTCAGGCTCTATAAGTGAATGGAAATGATGGAGATGGTAGTTCTGCTGTGCAGTGATGGGGTTGTGGAGGGGCGCGCACAATAACCTTATATTGAATAACCTGAATATTGTACACATACTTCAGTAAGATAATATGCTAATAATTTGAGTGTTGGCCTCTTCAGTTGGATAGAGAACAGTTGATCATGTATTGACCACCCCAGACCATAACAGATGCAATTATGAGTAACATAAGAGAAAGCAGTGATTGACAGCATGATAGGAGAAATAACTAGAGTTTGAGTATGACAAAAATTGACTAATTTTTTTGTCTAATTCTGTAAAATAGCATTGGTCAGATTTGCTCTCTGAGGCACAGTGGCTGCAGTATTTCAATACACTCCACTGACACTGCAGAAAAAAGTCATTCTTAATGTTTTCTGTGGTGCTGACATGAAAAGAAGTTGCACATCAGTGTCTCTATTAATCTCTACATGTCCTTATTAATGCACAATCTGTTTGTCCTCTTTATTCAGTTTTGGAAAATTAAATACTTTTAAATTGGCTATCTCTGTAAGATAAAAAAAAAAAAAAAAAAGACATGATGATTTGTGAAAATAATCTAATTGTATTTTTTGTAGCAATGTTGGGTTTGCAATTTATAACGCATTTTTTATATATAAGTTCTGTAAGAGTTAACCAAAATTGTGTAATTCATATAAGTTGATTTGCATGGTACAAGGCTGTCACAATTACACACACTGACAATCCCTCTCTCACACATTTGACTCATTAGCCGTAGTTATGCAGACATGGTTCTCTTCATGGGGATCCCCGCTGGCAAGCCCCTCTCTCAGGCAAGCTCCAATCTTTTGCCCGAGTGCGGTCGCCTGAGAAGTAGGCAAATTGAAGGCAGTAAGCTTTGAGGTCAAAGCCGACTGTTCTACTCTCACTTAAGTGTCAAATGACGAAAGTTTAATGGTGGCCTTTGTGGTTATAAAAATCTCATTCTTTCATACTGCAATATTGTTGCAAATAAAATGAATCATTCAGCCCTATAATGACAGAATTTTTTTATGACCCTGTCATGTCAGAATGACTTTGGAAATGTCTAATGCAACCTCTGGCATGATTTTACAGTGCCAAAGCACAGTTAAATTTAACATGACAAGTAAAAGTTATTTTCAATTTGTGCGAGTGATTTATCCACAAAAGTTTATGGAAATGTAGAAATGGCAAGCAGGAAAAACCAGGTGTTATTTAATGATGTTATTCCTGCTTTTTGTTTTTTTGTGTCCAGTCGTATTTAATAGCCAGCACCAGCCTGCAGTTACAAGTTATTTCTGCCTGCAACACAGACATTGAAATACATATTCCAACATTAGAAAGAATGTTTTAGAAAGTTCAGTTGATCTCAAGAATGAGGTCTGTCTTCTGTCAGAATAAGGCCATTCAGTCTGAACACTCATGATCTTTTTTTAGGTTTCTTATCAGGTATTTTGCTCAGTTAGGGTGCTGCTGTATGTTATTATACTTTGTTTGGATGTGTTTCATTCCTGCAAGAGATATTTTTGTTTTACTTTAGTTATAGCTTGATGTAATGTTCTAAATTATGGCCTCCTCAGTATCTTGTATTTGGCTATGGTTCGTTACTATATGTCAACTGTGGGCTCCCTTCTATGTTTTTGGTATAACAAGGCTTGATAATGTTGATAAGAAGTATGATATTTTACATAGTTCCAGATCCTATTTATGAAAATGTTCAGGATACTGGGCTTCTGCGATGCAATTGAATTAGCCTTTTTATCCTGCACCTTTTTAAGTTTTTTCGTCCCATTACCATTGTTGGACATAACTTAATTTGTGCCTTGTGGATTCAATTGAATTTTTAAATGACTTATATTTGTTAGCACAGTCCATAAATGTACAGTATATTTTTTAAACCTTAAGTACTGCTCTAAAAAGATATCATTGAGTATATAATTTTTACCTCTGACACTGGGAAGACAAACCTCTCAAATTCTTAGTTACACTATTTTTATTACGTCTCAGAGCCATTGATAGTCATTCCCAAAGATATTATTTACATATTGATTTTGTTGAGAAGCTTCAGGTAATTCTTGCACCATGGGGCCAAACTCTCTATTTGTCACATCAGCTGCTGAAAATGTAGGCCTTTGTGTAACAATGGCTGTAAGTGGTAATTAATATATTCTTCTGATACACCTGACAGACTGCACTTCAATTACAATCCGTTGTTGTGGTATACAAAAAACAAAAATTGCATCACTGTCAAAATAATAAAAGAACTAACTGGATTTTGCTTCAGTATAGATGGACATGGATGTAAATCTATGGGCAGTAATTCTCGTTTTCTTGGAAGTATAATAATGTGTAATATATTAACTATTTTAATTGGAATTATAATTTAATTGAAATCACTTAAGTGTTAAAAAGATAAACTAATGAAACTAGCAATAGATTTTTTCTATTTGTATTCTAGCTATATGAAATTATATAATGTCCTTTTATGGTAGACATTTTTACAAATGACTTACTGACGTTGATCTCAAGGGTCTGGCAAAAATATGGTCCAGGCCGCCTTTGAAGCCCTTCTTTAGGGAAAATGAAATGTGTCATCTGCATAAAGGAGGATTTGCCTTCATTCTTTTAAGTTAAACATGGTGTTCATAATTGTTTCTATAATGTCATGAATGTAAGAATTATATTTTTAAGGGCTCAACACAAATCTGATAGGTTTTTGTCTATAGGCTTATTTTTTTCTTTCAAGGTTGTACAGCTTCTCAGGAAATCTTCCTCCCTTTTCTACTCTTAATTAAACTTTCCAATGTCCTTATGTCACTATCTTTTTCCCTCTATCTCCCCCTACTTTGCCTATTCCTCTGTCTATCTTTGTGAGAAAATTAAGGGGGAGGATGTGATGCTTTGTTTTACCACAGGAGAAAATTTTTATCTTTTACTGGAAGCAGCTGTACATGCAAGTCCAGAGGATGCCCTGCATGGCTACATTTGGGCAAGCAGTAGGAACAGTATTGAGTGTCTTAAATTAGAGGAGTTTGTTGGAGGACAGTGTAACATAGCACAGAATTTCACATATACATGCATGTGTGTACAAACACAGATGCACTTGCACACACATGCAAACTGTAAGAACTCATACCTTTTATGTAGTTTTATCTCATGGATGCAGGATGGCAAACAAAAGATTACGTAACACTATGATGTCACACAGGGTCCAGTGTAGGAACATGATTGTACTTCAATACCATATACCATATTACATAGATATGTTTTATACAGTTGGGGCTGCAGTTAAATCATTATTAACATTGTTATTGCATACCATTATGAGCCCATGCCACAGGATTTGAAGGTCCACTTGTGCTTTTGCCAGACCTCTTCTCAGCCAGCTCTTAGTGAACTTACCCACTATGATGTGGTACAGCTGAATGCTCGGGCTGTGCAGTCTGTAACACATTGTATTCGGCAATGCCAAGTGTAAATTCGGACTGTTTACTGTTGCAGTTATGTTTGCAGTTGTCCATAGTTACACGAGTGTGAGCTGCTCGGGGGCTAGGCGAATGGCACCACTTCACTATGCAGTGTTTCCCTTAGAAATTTTGCTAGAGACGTAATGAATTAATCTTTTATTTCTCCCCAAACATCTGTCCCTCTCCCTTCTTCCCCAAGTGTGCTTTGGTTTGGTTCCAGAGATTTTGAGCAATATTTTGAAATACTGTGTTGTCCCTGTGGGGTGTTAGAAAGGCACATAGACGAAGGCCAACAGAGAGGCTTTCAAATGCAGTTGATTATTTCTAAATGAGTAAAGTTGGATGATATGAAAAAAATCTCATACCATGATATGGATCATTTTCTTTATCACAATAACAATTTATTCACTATATAATATGATTTATGTAACTTGTATGAGATTTTTTTGATAATCCTGTTGATTAAAGAATATCTAAACCCCCAAACTGCAGTTTCACTACATTCATCGTTACACTGTTTCCATACAGACACAGAGCCGGAAGACGCTAACACTGACATTCACTCTGCACTCATAGCTCACATTCTGACAGATAGAGTAGACAAGGAGAATATCATCATTCCGAATGTCCGTTCGTCCCCCACTAAGATCTCGCCGCATTAACAAAAATCTAATGTACGTTTTGTCATTGTTTTTGTTATCAGTGATCTATTTTTAACTGGCCAACGTCTTGTCTTTGTCATGTCAACAAAGTTTGTTGAAGAACATTTTTCATCATAGTTTTCATTGAAAATTTAACACTGCTAGGATTGTTGTAGGGATTCTCTTAAGAAATAACTGTAGAAACTGGAGAATTGTCCATGATGGGTAAACAGAAATCATAGAAATTACATGCATTTTTTACATGATTCTAGTGCAATAACAATACACAAAATCTTTTTTTTTTTTTTTTCTGAGGCGTTAGACTATTTTAAAAGCACATTAGAATTTGGTAGACAGAGCACATTTAATTTCCAAATATGGATGAAAGACCAGGATTTAAATCCTTGCTTGCACACTTTCATGGAGATAATCAAATCTGTAGAAAGAAAGCAGAGCAATCACTGTGTTTGTGCTCACCAGGCTGCCACTAGAAATAGACAGCCGCCTACTGACGACAACATTAACTTCTCACATGGGCAGCAGTGCTGTTTTCCACCCCCACACAAGCAGAAATACACACACATACACTCTCAGAAGTGCATACAAACCTGAGGAGTCTTGCCCTCCCACTAGTCAGTCAGATGCTCTCATAATCTCATACCCATAATCCTTAGCAAACAAAAAGTGTAAACAACCTGGCCTATGGTGGGCCTCCCTCAAAGAACAAATTTATTTGTGCTGTCAGTGATGAGTCGTCAGGTTATTATCAATGAAACACGTTTTTAAGGGGACATTTTTGACCTTCAAAAGTGCTTTGGCAGGATGGTGACCCACTGAAGACCTCATTCTCCAGTAAAGAATCTAACCTTTACTATCATTATGGTTACTGTTTGGAAAGTGTGGTTCCTACAGACCACATAATTTCCTCACGCTAGACTCTGGCTGACACATCCACAAAGACAGCATTTGTCTGTAAATATTAGATCTCTACTTCTGCTTTTTGTAAGAAGGAAATGCTAATGTTCCTGTTGATCCAGGCATATAAACAAGAAGGGTTTTGGCAACTGCTTTTGTGTATTTCACAAGATGGACAAATAACTAGAAAAGGTTGTTTCTTGAGACCTGAAAGCGTTCCTTGAAGTAAAAGCATGAAAAGGGGAAATGTCCTTCAAAGAGATGAATGCAGTTCATGTATCAGTTGATGTGGAACAGCTGAAAGCTGTTCAACTGTCAGTTGAAGAGTAGGACATTGAAGGAGTTGTAGAGCAAAACAATAAGGAAGATAAATTGTCAGTTGCCCTGTGAGTGGAATGAGTTCAAATTCAGCAGAAGTGCTGAACACAGTCAAAACCTACTGAAACTTCAACATCTTAGAGCTTCCCAGTTTAAGTGCTATTGTAGCTTCTTTCGGTGTTCATATTATGAGTGACACTTGAAGAATTTTCTTTTTCTCACCTGAAAAAAAGAATAATTAGAGAAGTAATTATATCAGTAAATAGTTACCATTAGTTACCAGTTACCATTACTTCTAATTCATTGGTATAAGCTTAGTAAAGACATTTTTGTGAACTAGCATTAGTATGTGCTGTGTCCACTGACACAGCTGCAGAAGTGTGCATGAGACTGTGAACCACACACACACTATTAATGATTAATAATCAAGATGAAAACACACACATATCTCCTTGTCTTGTTCACAGGTGCTGCACAGAGATAAACATGAGTAGAATAAAGGATGTCCTTTCCTTCGCAGTATACTTTTTTTTTCCTCCTGGTTTATTTACTTCAAGTTCACAGGAACAAATAATATTTAGATCCCTGGCAATGTTCCACACTCTGTAGTAGTCTCTGTAATTACGCTGGTGTCCATATGTTGCTCCCATCAGCGCTGGATTTAGTTTTTCTGACAAGCTTGTGAGAATTAATGTAATAGATTCAACTGCTCAAGCGCTGCCCAACCAGTGTCAAGAGTTCAGAACGAGGAGAACAGAGAACAAGAGTCAAAGAATGGAGACATAGAAGATGTCAAGAGGGAGGAGATCAAGTGGAACAAAAGACTGTTCTTCCCTGTAGGATCATGTACCTCACTCTGTATTGCAGAGAGGTGCTGACACCAGGACTACCACACCAGTTGGTTTGTCATTGTTTCCACTTGTCATCATGATAGTGTTAGATCCAGAGTATGAGAATGACAGTTTTTATCATTCTGCCTCTATACACCACATCAATTAATTTTAAATAAAACAATCAAAATGTGATCATGAAGACGTCAAGTACAGACTTTCAGCTTTAATTTAAAATATTTCTCAAAAATATGGCATTTACCATTTAGGAATTATAGCCAGTACCTCCATTTCAGCTCAATCATTTGGACTAACTAACATAATGTAAATTTAAACCATAGTTTTTAATATTTGGATTAAAATCCTTTGCAGTCAAGTGTTGAAGTCTTGAAGTGTGGAACCAATGATCATCACCATATTCTGAATTTTCTCCCTGGAGTTGCTTTGCCAGGTCTTCACTTAAGCCACCTTCAGTTGCTAATTGTTTATAGGTTTCTTGCCTTCAGTTTTGTCATTGGTAAGTGAAAAGCTGCTCTATTTGTTTGAAATCAGGTGACTGATTTGGCCATTGTACAGTGTTTTGTTTCTTTGCCTTCAAAGAAACTTTATTTGCATTTGCAGTACTTTTAGGGTCATTATCCATCTGCACTGTGAAGTGCTGTCCTATCAGTTTTGTTGCATTTGGCTGAATGTGAGCAGAGCGTATAGCCCTATACACCTCAAAAATTATCCTGATACTTCTGTCAGCAGACACATCATCAATTAAAACACCAATTATTCCATTCCATAAGCAGCCATACATGGCCATACCAACACTGCCTCAACCATCTTTGAAACATGATGTGGGGTTTTGGATCAGTTGTGCTGTTCCTTTCCTTCTCCGTACTTTTCTCATTTCCCATCATTCAGATAAAAGTTTATCTTGGTTTCGGCTGTCCAAAGAATCTGATTCCAGAACTCGGGAGGAGTTTTTAGAAGTTTAATCTGGGCTTCCTAATTTTGAATGTTACTAGTGGTTTGCACCTTGTTGTAAATCCTCTTTATTTACATTCATGAAAGCATCTCTTGATTGTGTGCTTAATTTATTTTGTCTTTTAGGACTTATAATGGCATGCTTCATTTGTATTAATATCTTCTTCAACTTTATATTGATAACTCCATTCAAACAGCTGCCAAATGCTAATTCACACCTGAAAACACCTGAAATCAACCCCAGACTTTTTATTTGCTTCGTTGTTTGTCATGAAGTAATGAGGGACCAAGTCTGGCCATCAAACTGTTTGCCAATCATTTGTGCAAAGATTTTTCTTGAAAATAAAGCTATTCTGAATAAAATGGCTGTATTTTCAGAACGCTAAATGTATTATATTTTGAAACGTCTTAAATAAAAGTTGAATCACATTTCAAAGACCTTTAGTGAATAGAAGCAAAATGATACAAATAATGTCATTGTCCAAATACTTCTGGACCTAACTGTATTTTTTAAAACGTCACATCTTACATATTGAATGTTAACTTTAGTATTATTGAATATCTTTATATGAAATTATCCACATCATGAAAGAAGATTTTGTGCATATTGCCCAGCCCAAGTGTACTGAATACTGGAATTAGTGTGGTACATGTGTTCCTCTTGGACGGTTGCAAGTACATTATCTACCAAGCCTGCCACAAACCTGAAAAGAACTGCATTCAAACACCAACATGGATGTGACAATTCTTTGATTTACATGCTATAGTTGTACAATAAGTTAATTTTCGGGAAATACATCAAATGTCTGTTCAAAGAAGAGATTTTGAGTGAACAGAATGCAACAATTATAGTTTGGCTGCAATCTTCGCAATGGTCACTATGTCAAGTCAGGCAATAAGCTCTGATTTGACAGCCAGCAGAGCTGTGTGAGCCCAAAGCCCTTTGAGCCAGGCACTGAATCAGTGGGCTGAGATCCTCTGGCAGCTTGTCAAAACAGCACAGCACAGTACTCCAGGACAGCCACTGCTCTCATTGACTCACACTGTTGTGCTGGCTCCGATGCCTCTCTAGACTCTCTGCTTTCTCTTCTCACTTCACATAGCTCTACTTTCTTGGTTGGTCTGACTTCTGGTGACGACAGCCTGTGTCAGTATTTTGAACTTTATTTCAGCTGGGGGAAACAGCTGATTTCCTCTCTCTTCCTGCTCTCCGCGGTTAAGCTCTCAGCCAATTTCTAATGCCAATTTGGGATTTAAGCTGGTCATGGTCCATCCTTTGAGGGAGGGGGGGATCATTTTAAAAAATAAATGTAGCTGTACTACCTTGATCCGCTTATATGTGGTTCAATCAACAGGATGTTAAAACCATTAAACTACATGGTTGAGTCTAAGCACATGGCTCAAAAAAACCTACAGTTGAAATAGACTAAAATTAATAAGCTCAAATACTTGACTAAACATATTCAAGTTAAATTGTTAGCCAAATGCAAACTTGACTAAACCGACAAAAGTTGACTGCCCAATTGCGCTGGAAGGTCCTTAAATTTGTCAGTTTAATATATTCACCACCCAATATAGATACATTTAAATAAATACATTTGGAATTTCAGCAATATTCCTGAAAATACATTTTACACTTTTTTTATATTTACATATCACATCACTGCTTCGATATTTTTTTTTTCTACAAATATTTCTGAAAGTGCTCTGTTAGCCCCTCAAGGAGTTTTGGGAGCTCAACAGTGAGAAACATTTGAGGTCATCTGGGACAAAGAGTGCTTATTCCTGCTTCGACTTGGACGGCAACAACAAAAACAACAATGAGATAACAGCAGTCACAGTGTTTCTTAAAGAAACGGAGGATGAGTTAGAAATTGTTGGTCTCCGTTGGGCTTCATTAGTTGTAAAATTGGATGAGTGAGGGTTGTTATGTAGCTTTGCAAGTTTTGCTAATTCAACATGTTTATATGGTGGCAAAATCGCAAATGGTTTGCAAGTGGTTCGCAAACTTGATACAACCTTGATATAACTCTTGATATTAAAAAGAAGTAACATGAGGGGAAACAATAGGAAAACCTGCATGTGGAAATAAAAACCAACAAGTGGACACCCTACTGGTTGTAGCTGATGTCAAGTGAACCCTGGGTGCTTAGTTAAAGAGGAAGGAAGCAGCGAGGGTTACTGGCCCCTGGAGACCTATGCTGACAACTTGAGTTATTACTGTAATTGAACACCGGTGTCCAGGGCCCCATATCTGATTTGCGTGCCAGCGTGTGTTTATATCTGAAGTCCCCTACTCCCGTGTCACGTGTGGCCCCGGCCAGCAGACGCTATGTAGCGTTAGTGGCATGTGTCGTTAGAGCCAGGTAGAGGTTTCTGGTTCTAAACACAACCCCTGTTTACTTTACTGCAGCCCCTTGGGGAAAGACAGAAAGAGGTACGTCTGATCATAAATCTCCAGTGACTTTCCTCCTACACCTCTTCCACTCTATCTTCCCCCCTGTATTTTTTTTGTTTTTTTCTCTCTGCCTCAGCTACACCGATGTCATTAGCAGCAACCTTGACCTATCCTTAGGTGAGTGTCTGCAAGACTCCTGCTGCCCGAGAGCTGGCACTGTGATCACTGCCCACTCAAAATAAAAAACACTAAAAAATGATTTAATAGGACAGGATTCTTTTGAGCTCTGCTGCATCAACCAGTTACGTGTTAACTGGTTGATGGGACGAGTTATTTTTATGCTTAATTCATGGCCAAACCAGTGGATGGCACCAATGAGAGTGATGAATCACAGTGCAGTGAAAATATAGGACTCAGTGTCTCTTCTTCTTCCCCCACAAAAAAAAAAAAAAATACCCTCAGTTGGTTATAACACAAGACCTACAGAGATTTGTAATGTATTTAATCTTCTGGCATTGTTTTTTTCAACTATATCCTGCTGTTGAAGCTCTCTTGCTCTCTTTTCTGCTTTCTGTTTTGTGTTTGAGGCTGAGATACAGTCACTGACAGGAGGACGTTCTTACAAATGCCAAGGTTAAAGGTCACAGTTGTATAATTCATCATCTACATCTTTTATGATCGCTGGAACATTGGTCCGTCTAACAAGATAACAAATAGTCTGGGGCCTTATCATCTTCCTCTTCTCAGCTTTTTCCCTTCTTTTTATCATGCTGTTGTTTTTATTTTTCCTCATGCAGTCATCACTCCAAACGCCCTTTCTCCTCAGTTTACCTTACTTTTTTTTATCTTTATCTACTCTCTCAAATCTGTCTCCTACTAATCTTTTCCTCCCTTCCCTCTCATAGCTTTTTCTCTTGCCTTCATCTCATTTTTCTTTTCGCCTCCTTGCACACTATCCCCTTGCATTTTCTCTTGGCCTCTTTCATCCTTCTTTCTCTGTTTCATTCCCTCCCT
>KV751334.1:5507953-5542376 GCA_001698575.1 Mola mola | reverse complement strand
GAGGATATAAATACACAGTATTCAGCGTGTAAATAGATAATGGGTAAGAAGCTTGAGAAGCCTGCAGGAAAACCCTTTCTGTCCTCTCTGCTAACCCTGTCTGAGTTGTTCATGAAACTTGAACATTTGTACACTTCCAACACTTGCACTCGTGTCAAGAACCAAATTTATACTCAAAGCCCAGACTGTTTCTTGGTGGCAGTAATCAGCTTGTTACAATCTTCTAAATACTGCCCCAATATCTTTCACATGCTGTCGTCAGCAGCTCCCGTGCTGAGGATCATGAGATTTCTACAGAGATCAGAGTTGTGGAGACAAAAGGGACATTCAGAAAACATTTATGAGTTTAGGAAATGAAGGACATAAGGCCAGCATGACTCAAAAACACCTTGGGGGTATCTGTGGGTTTGAAATTGAATTGGCATGCATCTTGACTTGAAGCCAATTTAATTCTTTCTTATAACCAATCAACCATCACTTTGATGCTGTTAACCTCTAACCTTGTCTTATGAAGCTTCCTTTCACAAAGAGAAGTGCTTTCAGTAACCACCAGCTGGAGGACAGAAAGTTGCCTGTTTGGAAGGTTTACTTCTACTCATTTTGTTTCTTGTTTAATTTATTATTCTGGACTAGGAAATTTACTTCAAATCACTTACATCACCTCACTGATTTTAAGATCCCTCTCTTTGTGCATAATACCTCATTGATCAAAACAACTCTGAACCACATGGTATCAAACCACTTCTGGATTTGTTTACCTTTTGTTCCAAATCTAGACAAAATGACTTGTTTAAAGTTTTTTTTTCCCATCGCTGCCAATGACCACAAATGTTCTTCAGTTTAATGTAGCATGATTGGCCCAGTACTGCAGCAGCTACCACAGGGAAGCCTTGATCTTTTTCTGTCAGGAACCGTATTCAAAGATTTCTTCCCGATGCACTCACTAAAAATGTTCAGGGTTGTATTTTTTACCCACACCATGGTTTTGTTTTTGTTGTATAAACCTAATGAATTGTTAGTGGGGCCTAAACCTAACCAAAAAACAAAACTAAATAATTACTGAAACAAAGAAGCCACTACAGGAAACAGACTCCAGGTGAACTTTATGAAACCAAGAACTGTTACTGTTATTGATAATGTTGTAATTTTTCTAAGTGATACCCAGCCACAGTACTTTAAGGACGTGATTACACTTGGCCCAGGTAGTTTCTTACTGTGCCAAAGCATAACTGTTCCCACTCCCCAGTCCCCTGCTGGCCTGCACTCACACAGCTCCAAGTCCAACAGTGCTCAGGCACAGCAATCAACCAATTGTACTTACATCATCACCGTCATAGAACATGACTTCAACTTTACTGGTTTTTTGGCCTATTTGAAGGCTTCTTGTTCAGAGAGGGCACACTCACATTACTGGATTTATCCATTATTATTATTTATATGATTAAGGCTCCACACATAAGAGTTATGCAGAGTCCTAACTTGAAAGGGGTTGATCTGGAATCATAATTGTAGATTTTTGTGATAAGTTTTTTTCAGTTCTTTATACATGCCAATGTCTTTGTAATATTCTTCCCATTTAGGGCAAATGTGTACCTGTACACAAAGAATCCTATTTTTTGTGATAATTGTGGTCACATTTCAAGGTCACTGTGTCAAAAATCAAGAATTCTTTTATGAAAGGAAAAAAGTCCAAACAAATGAGACGTTAGCTTCACTTTAATGTCAAGATATCGGAACAGAAGGGGAGACTGGATTCTATAGGTCTTCAGCGCTGCTGGGTTCTGATTAGTGTCAAGCATCCTGTTGTAGAAATTGGAGCTTTTTTATGGCAACGTCATTATTTGAAGCAGGGTAGTCTACCCCAAGCTTGTTGGTTTTGCTGATAATGAGCTTCAAGTGATTGTACACCACGTAATAAAGCTCTCACTGTCATTCATTACATACTGATAATTATGAGACAGGACAGATGGATGGAATTGCAACTTATTTGGTGTTTTGAGGCAGACAGCTAGTTTTTCTACTATTTGAGTGACTTTTCTGTTGCTTCAGCTTGGCTATACTCTACTCAGTGCCAAGTCATTAAAGCAGAGATCTCAGCAGACTCACAACCCCTGTCCACAGGTGGTAAAGCAGTGTAAAGTATAGAGTGCCTTAGAAGCTGGATTTGTTACATTTTGTATGTTTTCATAAAATATTTGTTATATTTGTGTCACATCCCCAAACATTATTTCTGTCAAAACTTAGCATGTGATTATTCTCGCATCTGAAAGTCTATTAAACTCTACAGATTTGTAGATTGTCTACAAACATTTTCATTTAAATTGAACATTTTTCAACCAGGATACATGCATATTTTAAAAATATAGGATGTCAGGAACATGTTAAAAGTTTTGTTTGTTTTGTTTTTTTGTTTTTCTTGTTTTCAACTTTAGACTAACTAGAACCCTAGTGTACATCTAGTGTACCCATATTAGGCCTTTGCATTCACAGGGCTTTTTGTTTAGTTATTTGGCAGTGAATACTGGTGGATTGGCCAATAAAGATAGAATCTACTGTTAAACACAGAATACAATGGAATTGACAATAATTTGACTGTAACTCGGTTTTCAGGAAAAAGAGGACAATTTATCAGAATATCAGAATATTCCAGGGTGGTCGCTACTGCGTTAGACCACCTTTAATTTCTTCAGACACTAACCTGCTCCATTTCAAATAAAGCAATAATGCGCTCGCACGAAATGCCGGCTAAAGGGCTTGTTACATCGCTACCTGGCAACTTGCCACCTCCAGTCATTTCAATGAAGCCAAAGAGTGTCGAAAGCGGCAATAGGACCAAGAAGCGGTTGCCGCCCACATGAAAATGCAGATATTTTGCTCTGCAGCTCCAATTTGGCTGTATAGAGCTCTTGGCGGCAGCCACCTGGCATTTTTTCCTCCTTAGGTTTTTGCAATGCTATGACGTTTACAATGATGTGGTGCTTCATTGATGCACCACATCATTGCTCAGAACGCAGGGGCAGCTACTGCTTTTAAAAATGCTTTGCCTTCCAGCAGGCTCTTCCATTAGATAGGCATTTTTCAAGGTAGTACACAGTGGTCTTAAACGTCCTAAAGTCCATTTGAGAAACAAGGAAAAGCAGCTTGCTACTGCTAGCACTAGCGGGGCCATCATGCCCCTTCAGACAACCATTGCTGCTACAAACACATCAGTGGAGTTGAGATGAGAGTTTGTTCAGGATTTTTGCAGCAGTGTGCACTGAGGCCGACATCCCTTTGGAAAAACTAGTAAAGCTATGCCATTTCTAGTAGGGAGTAGCGCTGCCTTAAACGTTTAGCAGCCTTCATCAAATTCCCCTGACTGGATGTTTGAACAACATCTCTCTGCCATGCTACGCAAGATCCCAGGGGAAAGGTTTTCTGTGGTTGTGGAATAGACCACTGATGCAAGTGATTGCAGCATCCTAAACATTGACATGAATAGCTTTTATGCATTGTTTTGTTTGTTTGAAGTACGTATTGGCACAATGTTGCTCGTATGATTAAATTTACAGCTATTTCTTATAAACACATGTCTCCACATTGATATTCTTCAGTGTCTGATGCTGAAATTAGTGTAAAAAAACGTAAATCCAATAAATTAAAAAAAAGAAAAAAATGGAATTATCATAAGTTAAAATGGGAAAAGGGAATTTAGGAAAAAATAAAACTGATTTCATAGGTCCCTACCAGTTTTAAAGCTTGAATGACACATGGTAGACCATTTTTATGATGTGCTTATAATATCAGAAAAAAGTGACAAAAACACACCTGAAGTTCTTCTGCAGATTAATAGAATCAATGCTGTGAAGTGGTGATTTATGTTAGGCGTGTTAATCTACAAAGGGAGGTCAGGAGTCATGCTTCTTGAGGTGGTAGGTTTATGGTGGAGTATTTCCTCTCTGGGGTTTCAGAGGGTCTTTTGAGCTTCACAGAGGACTGTATGGTCGTATAGATCTAGTGTCACCAGTACATGGCTCATTAAAATTACACAGCTACCACTTTTATGATTGCAGGCACTTTGGGTTCAGTTTTCTATGATCTCTTAAAGCGTATGGTGTCAGATTGAATGTAAATACATTTGTATGTACATGAAAAATGAAAAAAAGACTGCTTATGCTCTTATACTGTACCGGCACTGACCAACAAGCAAATTATTTGGTTCACTTAGAGTTAGGTAAAACATTGGAAATACACTTTTAAGACTCTGGATTTAAATTTATACCTTGCACAGCCTATTTGTCAAGATCCAGGAAGGGTTAAACAGGACTTGAAGTTTTTTGGCTAAACTACCTAAAACATACTCCTCTTGAAGCCTTAATGTTTTAAAAAAAATGAGGGCACTCTTTACAAGAAGGAACATCAGCTACTGAGATGAAAATTTGCTGTTGTCTGTTGACATCCATAGACTTTACTTCAGTTTAAACCACGTAAAATAATTTAAATAACCAGTGTTCGCTACAACCTTAGTGTGAAGTCATGCAATAATACACACTTCAGAAAGCAGTTGTTTGGGAAGGTTTGTGGCCACCATTAGGGTCATTTCCTAGTTAAAAGTTTGTAGATACAGAATGTACATAAATGTAACAAAGCCTGTTACACTACCTACAGTCAGGTATAAGAGGCAGCAGGACAGATTTTTCTCCTCAGTCCCATTGCCTGCTTCTTATTTTGAGACAGTCCATTATAAAGGAAACTGTCACCCTTTTGGGTCTTTCCTCCCTCAGTTCACCAAGAGGCCTTCCTTCCTTTATGTGGACAATTTAGAACAGGGGATTCTGGGATGCCCGAGGGTGCCTTTCTGATCAGGATTGGCCACTTGGCTGCTGATGTAGACATGCTTAGATTCTGCCATCCATTAATGGGAACACAGTGGCCAAGTGTGGAGTGAGCTGTCTACTCTTCTCAGTATCTTTTGTCCCTCACATTACTTGTAGGAGGGAGTTGGATAGTTCTGCAATAGCGTGGTAGATAAGTGCAATCAAAAGTTGATCTTTAGAAATAAATAAATCAATATAAAATAAATAAAATTTAGACATTTAGTACCTCCAGATACATTTTTGATCAGATCAAAACTAATTTAGATTGATTATGGTTAATATGCACTTAGCTTGGTTCTGTCCAAAAGCAACAAAATACACAGTAGTGGCATCAATCATCTTGTCTAACTCTAATGTAGTGTTTCTCTAAATATAAGCGGGGTGTATAGGGCTTACAGGGTTGTAAGAACCAAAAGTTACTCTAATCACTCTAATCTTTCTCTAAGCTCTAAGCACCAAAGTTTAAGCATCAGCATAAGGGTTGCTTTATTATTGGAGCATTGCAACTGTCATTTCCCTTTCTCCAGTTCATTTTCCTTATGTTAAAACCCTTGAGATAATTCAGATCACCTGTTGCCAGGATGTGTAGACTGGTTTGTACTTGATGATTGAGGAAAGCTTGGCCCTCTCCTCTCTTAACCATTCAGCGAGTGATGACGCCCTGTGCAAGGGCTTGGTGTGAAAACTGTGAATTGATAGAAAAAGGCTTATTAGAGATGTGGAGCAGCACACCTGCCTCACTATGATCCATTTTTGTCACATTGCAGATCCCATCGTAGCAGTTAACATTTAGAGCCTCTATTAAACAAAATATCATCTATCGTGCCTACACTAGGGCTGTTTTTATAACTACTTACAATTATTACCTCCCCAAGAATATATGATATACAGTATGTACTCACCCACATAGATTACATAAAATAAGCCTTTGTGATGGCAGCTGGCCCCATTTTTTTTGTGACTGTCAGCATGTTTGTACACAACCGTGGCTTTTTGAATGACATTTACTCATTGTCTTAGTAGTATGCTGCAATAGCTTTGTTATAGGACGATTTATTGCAACAATATCAATCACACTTATGCCCGTGTCTGAATCTATCGCATGAATATTGCACTCTGTTGACACCTATTTATTACATAGCTATACATAAACTGAAACCCTTTATATTAAAATGAGGAGAAGTAGGTGCACATTGGGAAGTTGAACATGTGTGTACAGAATATCAAGGTTAGGATTTTAATGATTTAGAACAATTTGTAGTTGATTTGGTTTGGAGGAGTTTGGTTCAATCTAAGGGAGTGACTTTCAGTACACGAGAAAGCTGGCATGCATGGATCTCAGGCCTCAACCCAAATCCTACTTTATCTGAATTGTTTGCACCTGCATTCTTATCCAAGCCAAAGTGTGTGTGTGATGTTAAATGAGTGAGATGTCAGCAGCACTGGCATCCTAATACCGCTGTCTGTTGTCTTCACTCACATACACACACATGGCAGCAGCAGATTCTCACCCAGGCGTGACCTGGATATCGCTGATAACTAGGTTTAACCTGAAATTAGGCTAACATTTAGATTTAAAGGTCTGCGACAGAGAACACATCAGAGTAACTCAGTGTGTAATACATACATTATACTTTACAGCTCATGTAACATTTTTGTTAATTAAATATTAGTAGACAGTGTACTATGAAAATGCTCAGTCTCTGTAAGTCATTTGGCCTCTTTTTTTTGAGTCTTTATTAGTGTTGTGTAGTTTTAAAAAGTGATGTGGGACAGTATTAGAGCACAGCTATTTAAAAATCAACTTGTCATGTTACAGCTTTACCATATAAGGTGATTTTTTTTTTTAGGTTTTTTGCATTACCAAAAATGGCAGCACGATGTAGTTTCTGGTGGATGTTTCCAAGTGGCCATCACTACATCCATACTTAGTCTAATAAATCAAAACTTATTTTTCTTACTGAACAAAAAATACAAGCGTAAGACTTATGAGTTTGAGTGTCTCTCTTTCACAAAACTAATAGGTCAAACACTATTAACAAATTAAAACTAACCAAAACCATTTTGGTTTGTCTTTCCACTCAGTCAACCATCACCAACTAGAAAACTTATTCAGAATAAATCCTGATAGGAGAACTGTTTTGTTGTTTTTTTTTAGCCAGATTAGTCAGACTTTTTGGGTCTAAACTTTCACAAAAATAGACAGTTTACCTCAAAAAGACTTTACATTGCAATGGTACTGGGCAAGTAGACATTTTTTTGTTTAATTTTTTTCCCATTAACTAGGTTCAAATGTTATTGTTAGTTTCTGGCAACATGGAGTAGATACTAACATTAAAACACTTGTGTGTTCGTTCAATAACTGTAATAGATACTGTGTAAAGTGAATGTTTGTTGAGTCTATGTTTTCCTTACTTTTCTCTACTTCCTGTTTCTGTTGCTCTTTTACGATGTTTGCGAAAAAGACAAAGGAATTCCTGTACATATATTCCTAAGTATCCCATGCTTTTTTGTCAAACATGGGATCTGACCCTGGGTTTTGGTCATAATACTTCCATTATATTTTCATTATGAGCCTTTCCAATTATCTTTTACAGTGTATATATTTACAGTCAAGCACGGATTAACCCGTTCTCACTGCTTATTGTATGTAAAAATACCTGTTCATTTACCTAAATGCAAAGCAAGTATCATGTGTCTTTTGTGAAGCTAAAAGTTTGGTTGTGGCCAGTAATGTGTTGTACAGTTTTGACTTTGAGCTGGCAGAACTCTCCGGGCAATTTCGTCAATTTGTGTTTCCCTTCAGAAACTTCCCTTGACACTGACACTTAGCTCCTATAGAGAGCGTATGGTAATTTCACCATATGGCTCTGCATGCATTGCAGTCCATCATTAGGCATTAGGTGTTTGTGACAAAAACTTCACCTCTCTTTCTGTCAGAGCAGGAAACATGGACAAATTAAGGTTACATAGTTCCAATTTCAGTTAAAACCAAACTTGTGATTATTCTAGATGTTCCAGTTGAAATGTTCTACAAGTGAAGTCTTATCACTTCTAGTAGGCCATGAGAAAGAATATTTTCTCTTTATAAGGTCAGAAGGTTTCAAATGGGTTGAATTACACAGTTTCTGTTTTCAATTACTGGGCTGGGCTGCACAGAGAAGAAAATGCTGAACAATTCAAATGAAAGGAAGTAGAAGATATAGTGTGAGAGAGGGGGAAGCAGAGAGGAGGAAATTGAATGAGGGACACAGGAGAAATGAAAGTAAGCAAGAAGAAGATTTGAGGGTGAGACATCTCACTAAGTCCTACTAGCTTTCACGGTTGGGTCTCCCTTCGGCCACCCTCTGACATCAAGTTTCATCCAACATCAAAAAGACGCAACTTCCAGTAGGCCGCACGTGCTTCCCCTTCCACCGCCCCAAAGGAAATCAGAGCCTCATGTTTGAGTATGTTTGTGCATGCATACTGGTGGTCTGGTGGGCTATCAGGGCAACATGAGAAGTGTAAATGTGGTTTTCTAAGGCATCAGGGCTATAAAAGCAGTGTCCAGTGTGGATCATATATAACTGTTTCCAATTGTGTTGCAATTAGCAGACATTTTCCTGGTTCTGGGTTCTGGTTTGCTGTTTTGTGTCAGAGAACTTTTTTGATTTTAAGTGATTTTAGCTTAGTTTTAAGTCAAGTTTAACATAAGCTAATGCATTTGTTTGCATGAAACCAGCCATTGAGAGAGATTTTCAGTTCTTGGACCGCACTCTACAGGACAAACTGGGACAAAGCCATCTTCAACAAAACACCAACAAACATGGCTTCCTCCAAAACCAAAAGGATCCTATAAATGTAACAACTGTAACTGCAGGGATAATGATGTGCAGACCAAGACGTTTTTGAAATGTGTACCCTATAAAGAGCTTACTATTAATCATTTCATTAAGTCTGAAACATCCCTTGTGATCTATCGACTGAAGTGCCCCGTCTGCAATTTTTTATATTGGAAGGACAAAAAAAAGGTTTACATGACAGATTGGCGGTACACTAGTAAGCCATTTGAATAGGAAAAGTAAAGTAAACCATGGTTAGACGCTTTTTGGACTTTCAAAACTAAAATCCCAGCAACTTTGCAAGCCTTTGGCATTGATCACATACTAACTTCTATTCGTAAAGGTGACAGACAAAGCTTAACCATACATTTATATATTTAACAATGTAAATATTGATGTGTTAGGAATAACTTTTACTACCTATGTTTGCGTCCAGGAAAGGCTGTCACCCGCTCACTTTTTTAGTCCTGAAGCAGTTCTGTATAGTTTAAGGGCTGCACAAGCGGTTCAAGATTACAAGAGTCAAGTCAAGGGTAATGGCATTTCCAATATTGCAACGTCCCAAATGTCTTAAAACCCCACAACCCATGAGTCTTTTCTGTTGATTTTAAGTTTTCAAGCCCAAACCATGCAGGTGTCCATAGCAGTACAGTGGATGCGGTAGTACCACTTTTTTCTTAACAGTGTCCTTTATGTCTGTCTTCCAGGACCACTGGTTTTGGCGGGTGAGAGATAACTCTGTAATGCCAGGGTACCCCATGCTCATCAGTGTTTTCTGGAGGGGTCTTCCGCCCAAGATAGATGCCGTGTACGAGAACAGCGAGGGCAAGTTTGTCTTCTTCAAAGGTGGGCTGCAGTGCCAAGCTCCATTTTTCTACATTTGCCTCTCATGTCTATGTTTTGTGTGTTATATATTCCAAGGATTTTCCTTGGTCTTGTCTGTCAATAGGCTGAATACACATCTTTCCAGCAGCTTGCATGTTTTTGCTGTGTGTGTGTGTACTTAAAAACAAATGTGGGTTTTTAACTTTAATAACTGCTGTGTGTGAGTGTGAGAGAGAGAAATCAGTGTGAGAATAAAGAAATGTTTTGCCCACTTGAGTTTGAAAATCTGCCATAATCCATCAGTTATGAATTTTAATAATAGGATGTTTAATTTGGTGGTTCCAATAGTAATATTATCATTTAAATCTTCATCTGTAGCTAATCACCATTTGCAGAATTCTTGGGAGTCACTAAAGGCTTCAATACTTTTGGCAGTGTTTAATGGTTTTTGATTTTTCTTCTTTTTCTTTTTTCTTTTTTTTATTTTTAAGAGATTAGTCTACATATTCCATTTTAGAATGAGCTCACCCTAAAACACAGAAGAGCTGATTATGTTTAAAACCAAAAGTCACTTAAAAGAAGCAGAAAACAAAAAAAGTCCTATTTGCACTCGGCAGAGAAAGGGAGGCTCACAGAAAGCGAGAAAGTGCTGATAAAAGGAGATGTAGTTGAAATGAAAGTATGCTGAGATAAAATCAACAAATCTTCACTCCAACCCATTTTTGCTTTTGACCACCAAGCATTTCCTCAAAAAGTTGACTCCTGGTCCCACATGTGCCATGAGGTCTGGGACTTTGATTTCAGCGCTGTATTCTCCAACCTGTTTTATTTCTGGGCCAGAAGCAATGGGATTGTTCGCAGATTTAGGAAATTCATACTAACAGAATGTCAATTGTTATTTGAAGGTGCTGATTTCCCAGAAGGCCTTATTCTGCCCCTTTTAGTGGAGGGAAAAAAAAATCGGTCAGAAAACAAAATGCAGCACTCTCCTTGTCTAACCAGCCACTTTGAATATTTTCTAACAGTGCCTTGACATTTCCTAGAATACATCCACAGATGGAAGCTTTAGAGTGTAGTTTGCAGTAAAGTCATGGCTAAGGCACTGATTAGCTTTGTGCTGTAATGGCATCACAGAGCAGGTCAGTAAGCAGACACCACTGGTATACATCAGAGACAGATTAATGTGCTTTCCTGTTTCTATTCTTCTGAGACACTGTATTTGCAAGCCAAGACTATGTACTGCACATTTATATTATATTGTACATATTTCTATTATTGATTTTTAAGAAAAAAGCTTCTCATCTATAATTAGCTCTAGCTGGAACTACAACTGACACTAGGAGATATTAACTGTAAATTGCGCTCTGTCAGTCTAGTGCTGACTGTTAATGTTTCCAAGAGATTTGTTTTAAACATGTCCCCTGTGAAGCCTTTTAAAATGCTAAAAGACTGAGACTAAGACTCCATGACTTTAGCAGAAAGTTACTATTTTCACAGGATTATAACTCATGTGGAATATATGGTATCAGAGTATTTTCTTATAATTACAGAGTGGAGAGAGTGAACACCATTATAATGCACTGTTATTTTTAAGTATAATTAGAATATTGCTCTTCCTAACCTAATCATTAGATGGTTCTTTTGGTCATAATTAAAGAATAGAGTTTGGCAGTATCTTTGGAAATTGTCTAGAGATGTTGGCATGCATGCTTCCACTGAGCCACACATGACAATGCCTGCATCTTCCGCTGTGGGTAGACAAACACAGTGAGTAAGCATTTTTGTCTGTGGTTTTCTAAAGGTTACATGTCCTCGAGGGTATCGTTGCTGTGAGAGGCCTGTATTAGTGTAGAGAGAAATTAAAAGTGCTGACAGGGCTGTATGGTCAAGGTCTAAGCATGTTAAGGAGCCTAATTGCTCTGTGACTTTACAGGTACTATATGTACACTTCATGTTTCCACACATTGATTAGATATGATGGTTTTTGGCCCTGTTATTTAGAACAATATTTACAAATCAGGATCAAGGTCACTGCAGTCAGGCATGTGTACCACAGGTTCCCTTTGTTTAAGAGTGCATGATTTCAGTACCCTCATGTGTGCGTCATGTGTTTAAACTGTGTGTGTGTGTGTGTGTGTGTGTCCGTGTGTGTGTGTGTGTGTGTGGCTTTTTTAAGAAAGAGGGGTCCCCTTTGGGCAAATCTTCAACCTACAATATATAACACTGCAGAGGCACACTGTGTAGGAAAAAATACCTAAAATTGAATGTTATCTATCCATTTTTATATGAACAGAGGGGATCCTTTTTTTGTGAATCAAGTTAAACTTGAGAGTGTCTGTATTTATGCGAGTGTCAAGGCCAGAGGAAGCGAGACCCAGAATGAGCGGGACACTGCAAGAGAAAGAGGTGAAATGGCAGGAATTTCCTTTCCAAAAAGAGGCCACTACATTCCCACTCACACCCAGCCAGCACTTTGTCCTACTGTTCCTTCCTCTCCTCCAACTCTACATCTCCATCCTTCACTTTAGCTGTAGATTGCAATTCTGTGTTTCTGAGTTTATGTGTAAGATGTGTGGCCTTTAAGAAGCAGGAGAATGAGTACAGATGTGACTGGAATCATGCCTGCTTTATTTCACATGCATTGTTACAGAAAAGTGTGCTGACTGTCTTAAAGTTGAGATGAAGTTCCTCCTGTCCAGACTCACTGGTGTTCAATAAAATAAGTGGATGCAGCTCCGACCCAACAGTCCAAATACATACAAACTGAAATTAAGTCTTTAAAATTATGCCACCTACACAATAGGATATTTGTTAATTCTCTGCTGCATCTACAAAAATCAGGCATAGAAATCCCCTTGGTTTTCATATCCATTTCAGCCTGCTCATGTTTTATCAGCTTACTTTCCATTTTCACACACACCCCACCCCAAAAAAAAAAAAATCCTCTCTTCCTTACGAGTTTAGATCCCAAAGAGAGCAATGTTTAGGTCTGTCGGTCCTGAGAAAGAAGAATACAAGTCTACATAAAAAGTGTTTCTGGTAGATGTATTTTCAAATTTATTGTCAATAATGAATATTGTTTATTCTCTATAACAGCTGGTCATTCCACTGATTAACCAGGTGACATTATCTGAAGTGGGCGTGATGAGATAAATGCACGATAAGCCAAAATATTTGATATTCTTTCCTTCTGTCTTTTCACTTATTTGTTATGCACCACCCCACCCACCCCTCACTTCCTCTACTTCCACCCCCACCAGTGATGAAGAAAGGCGCTTCCTGAGTTCATGCTGCATCAGAAACATGCTATCAGGAGGAGGGTTTAAAGAGGAGGAGAAACAAAGAAAAGAACATTTTTTTCATTTTACAAAAGTCCTCCTAAAATCCTCCCACTGTTCAGGCAATTGTTGGTCTCTGTGGTGGGGAAACTTGAACATTTATGGGCAAGGAGGACTTTTCACCCCGTCTGTGACCTATTTTCAATTAGGTGAAAATCAACATCAAGCACAGTAATAAAAGGCAACAGGTTCCTTCCTGCCATTTTGTTACGGGGCTTGAATCTGTCTGAGTAAATCTTCCTTTCCTGTGTGTTGCTTCTGGAGGGTAATCAGCTATTACTTGTTGTCCAACTTTTGATATATGTTTCCTTTCCTTGTTTTAATTTGCAGGGAAGCAGTTCTGGGTGTTTAAGGACACAGTGTTGCAGTCTGGGTACCCCAAAGACATTACCCAGTTTGGCCACGGGATGCCGGCCCAGAGCATCGAGACCGCCGTGTGGTGGGAGGACGTGGCAAAAACATACTTCTTTAAAGGCGACAGGTGGGCAAATGGCAAAACGCTGTAAACAATTCATAATTTGATTCTGAATTGAGTTTAATCTGCCAAGACAGGAAAAATTGTGATAGTTTAAAGGAAATGATTTGATGTTTTGAAGATGGATGGCTACCATGTCTCAGTCCAGGCAATGATGGTAAATCTACGACATTAAACTATGCTAATCGTATGAAGTGAAATAGTTTCTGGTCTCTGTTGTAGGCGTGGTCTCAAAAATGGCTGTGGTGACATATCTCGCACATCTCCACTGGCCATCGTTAACACTTACGAAGGGCCAATTTTTTGTCAATGCTGAAAAAACACAGCGAAAGATAAAATGTAATGATTACAGTGTTTTAGCTGCTCATCTTCATCTGTTAGCTTAATACGTTTCTATGTATCTCAAGAACAGCAAGATCTTATGGCTGATGCAAAAAAATGCATTTTGTTTCGAAACATTTCTCACATATGAATGAGTGGAATCAGACCCTCCTGAAATTACAGAAGATATCTTGACAGAACTATCTTTGATCTAAGTATGACAATTTAAATATTCATAAATTTGGTGAACTTGTGAGAGACAGATAAAGATCAGGCATCAAATGCCAGTCAGTTCGATGTGTTACCTAATGCGTTCAGAAACCTACAGCTCCTGCTTTGTCTTCCTATGGCTCATCATTTGTTCCTGTTCAGATACTGGCGCTACAATGAAGAAATGAGGACCATGGACCCTGGATATCCCAAGCCCATTACAGTGTGGAGAGGTGTGCCTGATTCGCCCCAGGGGGCCTTCGTGGACAAAGCCAATGGTACGAAGTGTCCTGCCCAGTACTCTGAATTGGCACAGCAGCGCAGCTCGCGTGCCAGGCAGCATTGATCTCAGCTGCTCACTGTTACACACTGTGGAGAATTGATACCATAGTAGTATTGATTTGATTCACTTATTATACTGAGTCTCGGTGAGTGGCATGCTTCCATATGCATCATCAGGGGACCGATTGTGTCTTGAAAGAATAGAAGAGGTCAATTTAGCCAGATGTTTTTTTTTTTTTATCATTATTGTGTCACAAGCAGAATGTTTCATAACCCCTTCATCGTGGTCAGTGGGCCATAAGACCCAGTTGGAGCAGGACTGTGGAAAACAGAAAGGACAAGACTACCACTGGGCACTCATTCCGGTCTAAGGCAGTTGGTCTGTGCCAAGGCTGGGTAGGTGGGAGTCAGAGCTCACCCATTGGCCTGTCGGATATTATGATGAGGGAAAATGCTTTTCCCATTGGATGTATCATGTCAGGTGGGTTCGGCCCTGTTCTTGGCAACACCTTGGTTGAAAGAAAAGGCAGGGCAGGTGGTGATGAACACTCAGGCCATCTGTGCCGCGGATCCACTGCCAGATCTGTAGCCGGGCGTGTCTGCCGCTGAGTGGGCATCAATCAGAGCATGAAGGGTTTGATATCCGAGGTGATGATGGGTGCATCGCATGGGTTTTTTTCCCTTGTATATGTGTCAGCATGCATTTATTTGACAGCTTTGCTGGGTTATTTTTGCTGTTGTTGTTTTTGTTTTGTTTTTTTTAGAGAGTATGTCAAGCGACATGCTCAAAATTCAGCCAGATAACTAGCCAGAACTGAGTGAGCTGCCGCTGACGATGATGTGCCCATGAGGCCCCATGTTGCAGATGAGTGGCCTCAGGGTGATGTTGACCTGCCTCTGACACACAATGGCTCAGGCTGTCTCACCTCTCACCACCCCTGTCCTCCATCTGTCCCTCCTAGTATCCATGCTCAACACTGTGCTCTAAGTTAGTATTCAGCAACCCCCATCCATCTGTTGCTTCATCTGGATCCCTCCCTCTTTTCATAACTGCACTTGTGGTCAGTCTAAGATGTAAATGTTGTGGAAGCTGCTGCATTGTTTGAAACAATTACCAAAAGTGCAGATGATTGTTGAGCCAATCAGCTGAATGCTTAAAGTGATTGGGGGATGTTGGGTGTAGATTGGCCCATGTTGTGTCCGCACAGTCACATATAATTGGACTGTAGCTAGTTGGGTTCTCAAGGACTGATTCTTCATGAAATGTACCCATCAAATTCTGCACTATTTGTCTTTCACAAGTGATATCCAAAAAGAAATTGTTCTGATGGGACCCCTGTATACATTTCTTGTAAAAGTTCCATATATGAGATTTTCGAATAAGTAAAGCAGAAAAAACTATATGATTTGTGAGTTCAGTTCAGTTCAGTAAGTTCAGCAGAGTATTGGCATCTTGAGGAGAGATGTGTGTGTGTCAATGTCTTTGTGTTGTGTAATCTGAATCCCTACCAGATAAACCGTCAGCAGTCTTTATTAAAGAGACTATGGCTTGATTGACAGTCAAGCTACCTGAACCATATTTTACTTAATGCTTTAGGTAGGTGATAGCAGAGTAAGTAGCAAACCTAAAAACTCATTTAATGGATTTAGGTCACTCAACAGCAGTGTAACTCTTGGCAACTATTTTAAAATTGAGTTTTAGTCTCTAGATGAAAATGCTTATTGGTTTTAGTGACTTTCATTCTTGCAATTTTTAGTCGGTTCCCTGACCACAGTAAGGACAATGAGCAGGCAAAGGCTCACGCTGTGATTCATTGTACAGATATTGCTCATACTTAGATAGGGGCGTCTCTCCAGACTAGACTGGGAGAATATCATACTTTTGAATGTCCGGTCTCCTCATTAACGCAAACCAAACATAGAGTTTGTCATGTTTTTTAGTATTTTTCAGATATCTACTTTTAGCTTATCAACATCTTGCCTTTGATATGGAAAAGGGGTCATTGGCAACATTCTTCATCATAAAGCTGCTCAAGCTACTCCTGCTTGAAAGGAAGTTCAATCTGCTCCTTACCAAAGTGAATGCATGAACAATGTTCAGGGTAGGGATGGGTCATGATTTTCGAGCATTCGACTATTCTAAAAACTAATTTAATAAAAATAGAGTTTGCCAAATTATTGGTTAGTCTGAAAATATATATTTTACCGTTGTTTTTGCCAACACCTGTAAATAACACAATAACTGGTGATGTCACATTACCTCCAGTAAAATCTGCGCAGATTAGTCTGAAATGAGAGATGTTTTCATTTTGCCCAGTCAGTTGTCTGCATATGGATTTTTTTTTTTTTTTTATCTTTTTTTTGCTGTTAAGCCTGAACAATCCATAATTGTATGACAGCCTGATTCCCGTTTTGGAGGAGAATATTTGGGGCCAATATTCAGAAATTCATTGAAGAATTCCTGTTGAAGATCGAACAGCATTTGTGCTTGAAATGCTCGTCTCTTGGGAAGGAAAATCAACATAATAGGTTTAAGTTACGGCTGCACAATATGATGAATAAAGTAGAATAACTTCATTTTGATTGAGATTGTGATCTAATTTAAGGTTAGTTGAAATCATAATTTTTGCATCACAGTTAACATTTTCACAAAAAAAATATTTTTTTATTAAAATAATGGCAACATGATTTCTGCTCTGCTTTGTACCAAAGCATATGAAGAACAAGATTTTTAGCCCAGTGCATCTATGCAGCACTACAGTGCTGGTGGCTTTAATTGGAAGACGGCTTTTTTTGTAGGACGGATGTGGCCAACCTTCAAATTTATTTTGATCGAAGATACTGGAACTCTAGTGTGCCATCTAGTGTCAGTAATTATATACAGTAAAGTAAATCGATCACATTAATGCTCGAATTTGCAAAGAAACAGTTATATTTAGTTTCTCTTGGTAAAAGACACAATTTAAGAATACAACACTACAATTGATTTGAACGCTATTGACTGACAAATATTTTCCCTGCTTTCAGTGTTTATGCGAAGTTTATAGCTACCAGGCCTAATTTACTTTTGGCTAGACAGGCAATGCATGATTTTCAAAGACTTACACTTGCTGTTTTTTAAAATGTGGAAATTGTTTAAAAATATTTACACGAAAATTGAATTATTTTAATCAAAAAAATCAGCCCCACCTCACTGTGTAGGTGGACCCCTCAATTTGTGTTACATCAAGGCATTTGCATCCATATTGCTGTAAAATAAATGCAATTTTAAAAAAGCTGCCACTCTTGAAAAGCATCACAGCAGCATGTTTCTTGATGACACATGTTGTGTGCTGTGTGATATCAGCTGTGGGCTTTGGCTCCTGATTGGACACGTTTTCTTTTATGACCAGATGTAGCCCTGAGGGTCAGTCAGGGATATCAGCTGATGGTCAAGCTGAAACAGAAACAATGTCTAACCCGCAGAGTAGCACACACAGATGTTTGAGGTGTGCTTATTTCGCGATAAACTTCTGTTTCCATGCTTGAAAGTTCTCATATACCAGATAGCAACTTGAAATCTTTATAACGTTTAAGTCCATGCATTGTAGGCATGTCCACCTGGATAACTTTTCAGGCTCGCAAACGTTTCTTCCTTTATTTTTTCTGCTGATAGGAAAAGTAGCTGTCCTGCAGCAGAGATCAATATTCTACTTTGAAAGAAAATGGTCTCTCTGTATTCGGAGCGAAGCTTGGCGAACAGGAATAACTTTAAACACAGACACACTACTCACCAGAAAACCCAATCCAGTGATTTTACTGCAGATCACCAGATTGTGTTTTGGCAGCCAAAGGTACCATAATGTCTCCAAGACTAATGCCAGCGGCTATCTGCCAGGCCTCAGAATTTTCCAGAATAACTCAGCACCTCCTACAACAAACCTTGCACACTTTCCCCTGAAACTACTCCGTATACCTGTTTATTACTGCATATACTGTATGTTCAGACCAAACATTGTATGTCTGCTCTCAGTCTGTCTGTTTATCTGTCCGCCCGTCTTATTCTTATTCAGTATTATAAACAACTGATTAAACTGGCTACTCTATACAATATACCAATGTACTACTGCAATGTTGCTATTGTACTGCATTTGAACATTCATACATTTTAGATCATATTCTCTGTAATGTAGTTCTTAACACACACCTTTGGGCATCTTTTATTTATATATATATATATACTGGGTCTCCTGTTGAGAGATGGATGTGGTCCTCTTGTCCACCAACTACTGGGTATTGGTGTTATCTGATGCATCTTTCTCTCTTATGCTCCACCAGTATTGTTCGATCTCACCCCTGGATAGGTCCATCCTCATCTTATTACCCTCCCACTGAGAGTACACTTTGGATGGTTCAGTGGTGAACATCCTGTTTATTCTCTGGGGCTCCAAGTCTCTAATGTACCTCTTCAGTTGGGCACCCAGGGTTATGAGTCTCTGTTTGGCAGTCTTTAGTGCCCCAGTTATGGACAGCTTGCTGTGCTTCTTTATTAATTTAGTGGTCTTGCCCTTCTCCAGCTCTGACAGTTGGCTATCCTCTCTCCATGTTGCCTTGATCTTAGCCTCCAACCTTCTTCTCCATGGAGGGTACTGCCCCTTTTTGGCTCACATTCAACTTGTACCTCTAGGATTACTGTTGCTGTTGCATATATTAGCTTGTTGGTCTCAGTCATGGTCACAGTAGGGACAGGATGTAGTGCTACATTCACATCTTCTAGCAGACCTTCAGAGGGCATTGTGCCATTAAGCCTTTGTAACTGTTCCCGGGGGTTCCAGGTATCCATGTTAGCCATTATCGTCCTTCTCAGGTCAGCTGCCCTTGTCCTAATGTCTTCCAGGTTTCTTGTTACTGGGGCTTGGAACCCAATCTTTGAGTGTGGGGGTGATGAAATCCCCCCCCCATGTCCTGTTGTCCTGGCTTCCCCTTTGCCGTAGCATCTTTGTCGTACCTCATCGATCTGTAGTTGGGATAGTAACTGTTGATTGAGAACATTGGAACATACATATATACATACATACATACTGTGTATATATATACTGTATATACAGTATTTATTGTATATGTACATACATTTATTGTATTTTCTATTTTTGTTCACTACACAAATGTCATATGTTCATGCTTACACATTAGATTGTGGGTCACAGTCTCCCCTTTCCACAATCAGCGTGGTGTTCGTGATTCGAGACTGATCCAGATGGATCAAGTCAGAGTTCTGGTCCAGTTTTAAAAACCCGCACCCACCCATAGCCATAAAGTTCACTACCAGAGCCGACCCATTATCCGCCTTGATGAAACACAGGCTTTGAAAATGCTGTTGTTAAAGGTCCTGCTGAGCTTCTGCAGCTTTCTGCATGTCTCCTCAGGCACGACGTGGCATGCCTATTTTGTGGCTATCAAATGCTTTATGGTTAGCAAAACAATCACAAGTCCCAACATGTGTGATTGCTTTCAGGTCTTTTAGTTTGTGCAAGTTTCTGATTAAAGAGAAGCACATCTGTGAAGGTTTTCCTTGTATGCGTTTGATGAATCAGGATTTTAAAACTTGTGTACTGGGAGCCTGACTTAAGAGCAGTGCTAGAATGTAAAGTTCAGTCCATTTCCTCAAGTACAGTTTGATGTATTTGTATATTTTCATTTTCCAATGCTTAACTCTTTCTCCAGCGAGAGTTTTTTGTTCAAGGTGCCAGCACCAGCACTTTTGGCTCTCTGATTACCCAAACTACATAAAGCAGTAAAAATAATGCTCCATGAAATTCTTCCACAAGTGCACGCCTCATTAATAATAAATGCAACTCATGCAGCATTCTTATTTTTTGTTTGATCAGGTTTCACCTACTTCTACAAGGGGAAGGAGTACTGGAAGTTCAACAACCAGTTCCTCCGAGTGGAGCCCGGCTATCCGCGCTCCATCCTCAAGGACTTCATGGGCTGCGAGCTGAGGCCCATCGACCCCGCCCGGCCGCAGGACGACGATGGCAGCACGGACGTGGTGATTGAGCTGGACAACGAGGCGAACACGATGAAGGCCATCGCCATCGTCATTCCCTGCGTGCTGGCACTGTGCCTGCTGGTGCTTATCTACACAGTGGTGCAGTTCAAAAGGAAGGGCACGCCACGCCACATACTATACTGCAAGCGGTCCATGCAGGAATGGGTCTGAAACCCGAGTGAGATGTGTTGGAAACACACAGCCATGCCTCCTCCTTGGTCATCTGATACCTTATTTCAGAAACGGCGTGTCGGCAGCCCCTCACACGTTAGGTGACCCCAGGACTTGAGGTTGACTCTGCTAACAGCCCCCTGCCTTTTTAACAAACAGGTGAGCAGAGGGACAGTTTGTGCTGGATCTTTGCCTGAAATGACCTTCAATTCCAGTTCAAAAAAAGAAAAAAGGAGCATCGACATCACTTCATATCTCAGAAACATGACTTCCTGTCCCATTCCCCTTTTATTTCTTAGCCCAACTACTCCTAATGAGAATTGGGGTTTTCAGGGGGTCATGCTGTCCTCCAACAGCACACTACATGTCATCTGTCATATCAGGTCATCGGTTAAACAACACTTTTATATTTTCTGATCTCGGTGCCTCCCCTGCCTTGCTTCGTACGGCGCCCGGAAGAGAACAAGTTAAATCGCGTCAGTCCATTCCCTCTCATTTTGTTTTATTTTTATTTTGGGATCCTTGAGAGAAAGGTCCTCACTGTTCCCTTTAACACGCTCCTGAGGAAGAGACCAAAATAAAACCAAATAAAATCGACTTCTCCCCAAAGAGGATCACTTTTTCTTTCTTTTTTGTTTCAGTTCATCCTTCCTTCTCTGGATCCTTGCAGCGATAGAGTTGAGAAGATCTGACTGTTGTGGCAGTCTGTTCAAGACAGGTGCCAAATTATTCTGCAATATTTTAACTCGCCTTAATTATAGTTCATACTACGTGTTCTTGCTTTTGCTATTTCTGAAGTTTTTTTTTTTTGTGTTTTGTTTTTTTTTTAAATTTGTATACTGCTTTTGTTTCTGTTTGTTTGTACAAAAAACAAAAACAAAAAAACAAACATACAGGCTAATTGTGAGCTTCCTGTGATTGTTCTTTTTTTTAATTATTTTATTTTTTCTGAATTTTAATACGTTGCCCAGAATTGTCGGCACTGGTTTGCTGAGCCATTCTGGACACAATATACAGTAGAGTCAGCCTGTCTTGAGAGTGATGTATTGTATCGTATAAAGATGTCAGAAGGTTCTGGAGTTAAGCCACTACTTTTGTGTGTGAAGATATTTGTTACTTTAATCATTTTCATACAACAGAAATTAATCTAATTATGAGCTCAAAGTCTTGTTCATGGACTTGCTGTTATTATTTACCTTAACCCATATTCCTGTCATTTTTAAGAAGTGTGTGTCAAATGTGATCACTCTGTGGTTGTTTGTGAATGGACAGACCATGTCTTTTTTTTAATCTTGTTGACTGCCTTGTCTGAGAGAGCACACGGTTGCTCAAGAATGCTCTTGTCTCCTGACTGAGGAAGATCAGTGCCTGTGTCAACGTGCATGCAAGCATTTACACACTGTACATCCAACCAGTTGTGCTCAGCACGGCTTTGTTTATTCTTGAAAATACTGTTGGATATGATGTTTTTTAGTTTTTACATTTTAAGTGTAGCCCAACCCCTCCTTCCCCTTACGTCCTGGTACATTGAAATCTAAGAAACTTTGCAAGGTTCAAGTGGTACATTTGGGAATCTGATGGATGATTGGCAAATCGAATTGGCCTCGACAAAACAAACCACTGTCACGGCTAGCATCTTTGAATGTCTGTCTTTTATCATGATCACATGTTTTTTTTCTCCTTTTCTTTCGTATTTTCTGGTCAACACAAGTTGGATATGTCGCCATGAATTTTTTGTGTAATACTTTGGGACAACGGGGAAATGTGTCTGGACAGAATAAATAAACTGATCAACATATGATTAAGAGCTGCCTTCGAACTCGTGCATTGCGCTCGTCCTTTACTTCCAGTGCGTGTTTGTATGTTTGTGTTCCCCACGTCTGACTTCACGGCCCGAAATCCCATAATGTCAAGCACTCACACCAGCTGCCATTAAAGATGATTCTGGAAAATACCTACAAAAAGCCCGAAATCCCATAATGTCAAGCACTCAAACCAGCTGCCATTAAAGATGATTCTGGAAAATACCTACAAAAATGATTTTTTGAGATTTTTAATTGAACAAGAAGAAACAGTGCTGTGCTTTCAGGGCGGGGCTGAACACTAACATCAACAGGCTTGTGTTTACCCTCCTAGTTTAGCATGTGAGCATGCTAACTTTGACTACTTGACACAAATGTTAAGCTGATGGGAAGTGATGAATACATGTAAATCGAATATGGACTTAGATCAGTCTCAGAATTCAGAAATGCACATATGAAGACCAGCACACAAATGCAGTGAAGTTGACAAACCACAAGCGGTTTTTAAATGCACATTCAATAGTTATTGTTTATTTTAAATATTTGTGAAATTACATTGTATCTAAAACAAGAAATGTGTGTGCGCATCAGGAATACAATTGTGAACCATATTAATTTGTATGTGGATAATTTTTACCTTTATATAGAACAAGAAGTATTCAAGTGTACAGTTTGTGAAGATCATTTACATATACCAACCATCTGTTGATTTCATCCACTAGTTTATCATAAATGCCATAAAATACCACCGTAAGTGGATGAGAGAACTTACACATAACAAACAAATGACCAATTTAAATAAGACACACCTCAAACAATGCAAATAGATGATGGTGAACTACAGAGAGGGCAGAGAAGAAAAATAAAAACGAAAGTTTGTGTGTTGCTCTTTTGGTTTTTTTGTTGGGTGGCAGCATCCCAGCAGTGCTGTGGTGGCATCTATCCTGCCTTGACTGGACACAGGAGATCTGTGGCCCGCAGGTTTTATTCTAGGCTTGCTGGGAAACATAGCTACAGACGACAGAGAAGGTAGAAGTCAGGTTAGTTTACCCACTTTGGTCACTGATGCTACGTGTGTGTGATGAAATTACAATGGAGAGCGCTTCATTGGCTCTCATCTTAGGACTGGTCAGTGTTGAAATGGCTTCTCTGCTTTCAGACAAAGGCATTATATGCTCAGCTATGTTTAGACTGCTGCTTTTTTCCCTGAGCCTCTCACTGTCTTTTCTCTCTGTCCCTGTAAGTACAGACTGAGTGTCTCTCTTTGTGTTCCCCAGGGAGACTATAGTTAATAGTCCTGTATGCTGCCATTGGCAGTTTAGTGATACAGTCAGTCCGCAGTCGGTCTTTCACTTCACTTTGTGTGACCGCTATAAGCAGACTGCAGTCTGGCTGTTCAAGTAATAAGTTGATCCAAAAAAACAAAAACAAGGTGCATTTGCTGCCAGGGTGAATGTGGGACTTCTGCGTCTCCGTCACATTCTTGCACAGTGGACTGTGTGTCTTCAGCAACTAGTCAACCTTTGTTGACCAAGCAGGCATATTTTGCAGCTGCCAGGCTCAAACACTGACCTACACTGGCCACTGCTGTTTCTCTGTGGTGCTATTTTTGTCAGCCCTCCTCCTCCTCCTGTCATTGGATCAGAACTTGAGTGATTACAACAGGAACAGGCGTAATACATTTTCATTTAACCCCCGGGTCCTCACAGTGCACTGCCTAATGGCCCCTCTTAGGCTGAGCACAATATATCCTAGTGGTAGTTAGTGCAGCTAAAAGGAGCTTGTCGAAGGTCAGGTGGGGTCAAGCTGTTGCTATGGTTGTTGCTGGATGTCTGGAAAGTCCACAAAGGAATTTTTTCCCATGAAAAAAATCTAAATATTTAATTTTGCAAAACAAATCAGTTTTTAAATTCTTAATCTGTGGCTGGAGAGGGACTCTAACTTACTGTATATGTGGTGCCAACTACCTAGCTGCAGTATAACTGAGCATTACAAAGCCAAGAAGACATCGTTTACTAACCAGGTTAACTCGACTTGTGAAGGAGCATCACATTTACTGCACAATTCAGTTCATCCCCAAGTCGGAAAATGTCATTTGAGTTTGCTTGGTGGGACACACTCAAGACACACATCTACATGAAAAACATGTTTCCATGTATCCTGGTCTTGTTCATGCACGGTCCTGAACATCCCTGGATCTGAGTCAAGCCTAAAACGGATAAAAGATAGATGATTGAGAACATATTAAATAATTAAAAGGCTAATTTCTCTCCAAAAGGAAATTTTTGTTTGATCGCATTTGTTTGATCGTCCATCAGCCGTCCACGTTACCGCTGTCAGCTTCCTTTCTGAGATCCTCCTTTATTCTTTTTATAGAGGTAAACAGGGATATGCGGTGAGAAATAGCTGCAGTCACTATATGGAACACAACAGATGAAAGCTTTTCTCCAGTTCCCTCTTGTCCATTCACAGGCCAAAGGCACATCTCCGCTCTGAACTCCCTGTGTAAGGCAGGAGGATGAAACCCTGAGGTTTCTGACACAGTACCGCGTGTGACGGCACTGAATGGTCACATCAGTGACAGCTCTCTGCTGCGGTTCCTCGTCTACAAAGAAAAACCCACCTCGGTGTCTAATGGTTTTAAACGAGCGCCTCGGACAAGACGAGCTGCAGTCTGTTTCCAATTTCTATAATCTCCATCAGAAAATGTTTTTTTTCTTCATCCGTGCACCTTCTTGCAGAAAGAAGCAAAAAATAACACCTACACATATATGAAAACATACCAAGGACATATTGTACATTCCAGACACTCAAGCGGGGCCACGTTATGCATTTGTTGAAAGTGTTTCTGTAAGAGTATTACATTTAATTTTTTTTGTTTGTTTTTTTTTAAATTGCTGACAGTTTGTTTACATTTCATGCCATGTTTTGACTGAGAACTCTCAGCTTCCTCAGCTGCCTCCAGCTCCACGTTCACATCATCAGCTGCAGAGTTTGAGACTGAGAAGACGTTCAACTGGGAACAGACGGAGAAAAATACTGATGACTGTTGAGTTTCATTCCGACGTTGTCGAATACAGACGCCGGGCACTGTCCAAGCGCAAACTCAAGATATCTGTTGGCCTCTTTAAAGAGGAACAGTTCTCTCCCAGAAAGCACTTTGTTTAATGCTACATTGTGGACAGTGGAGCTTAAACATTCAGTCCATCTTCTAGAAAAACTGGAAAAATTAACCCATTATAGGAAAGTTTAAGCGTTCAGGCCCCCTTAAAATAAAGTTCTGGCCTTAAAAAGACAAGTTGAGTTTGCTTTGAGTCATTAATACGTTAACTCAACTTTAGAAATTTAACGAAAGTTCAATGTAGCCCGGACACAACAGTTTTTAAATTGAAACAACTACAAATTGCTTTTACAGTTAAATACTGACTCTGATTATAACCCCAAAATACAAAACATGGCACATATCTGTGAAGGGGACTGAGTTTAATCCAGACCTGCTCTACATGGTAAGTGTCATGAGAGGACTTTTACTGTGACTTGACTCTGGATAAATAAAAGTGACTTGAATTGACTGGACGGACTCACAGTGGACAATTTGTATTCAGCCAGCAGGGACATTTTGTAGACAAACCTTTGCTGGTAGGTTTAAAAAGTAAGAAACACACATCAAAATTAAAATTAAACCCTGAGGGGAGATGAGATGAGTTGATGTGGAAACAAAACCCTGTTAATCTGATGGTGGCGCTAGAGGAAAACTCATAAATTTAGTAGGACGTATCCTCTTGGGATTATTTCAGACTGGATCAAAGTCACGCTGAGAGAAACTCAAGATACAACCACATTTCAGGAAAGTGACACGTATCCATCGCAACTGCAAAGAATATAGCCCACTGTGGTGATGAATGGACACTGGGACACAAAGACTTTGGTGTTGTCCTGCCAGTCCGCACCAGAGCAACACACTACTACACTTTGGTTCCTCCAAGTGTGGGAAAAGAGTATTTGCAGCTCTCACAATCTACTTCAAACTTGCATCAGCTTTTTTTGACTATTATGAAGATCCAACCGTCTCTACATCGGCGTCATGCAAGAGAGTCACCCTGTTAAACGTCTGCTGCATAGAACTTCCCGGACATTGTCTAGAAGTTTGAGGTTATTTTTGTTGCGTGTTCTGTGGACTTTGGGTCTGATAACATCAGGATAATTTAGGAGGAAATACCACTGGTCTGCCCTGGGGTGTCATCAGGTCACAAAGTAGCATTTTGGGTAAGTTATTAATAATTTACAGAAACACTGTTCAGTAGTCCACCTTTCACCTTCTTTTGTTCTTCGTCATTTTTTAATGAAAATCAAAGTGAAATACTGTACTGCTTGTGTCGTAAACAAACAAATGCTCAGGCAGTAAACAAACACCACAACACCTGGTCATAAAGCTCATGATATCAACCGTACAAAGTCATTGAAACCCCGGGGGTTATTTTCTTTTTCTCCTGCACATGTTGATGTGTTGTAGGGGTCGTCCTGAGAAAGCCCCAGCCCCAGGAGGTAGCCTTTGCACCATGTAATTTAAATTCACAGAGAAGGGCATCACACATCCGATCCCGTCTGAAACTGAGCTCAAGGTGAAGGTCAACATAAGAGGCTTTACTGCGGCAGGAAAACGTTGACTTTGCAAGGACTCCAAGGAAAACCGGCCCTGACTTTATGCCGTCCTTATCTTAACCACAATGCCTTTTTACATGGGTTGAAAGGGGACAGCCCAGAAGGTCTGAAAAGCTTCCACCGCACACACACAATGTACAACTAAAAAACTTTTATAAGACGAGTTTGCATCTCATTTTTCATCTCACAGTGACAGGCTGACTGTATATTACTCATTAACTGTTTACCAAACCACATGCAGCTATTATCCTATCCTATTCTTGGAGTGTTCATTAGGAAGCAACTGGAGTACGTATCTTGTTTGAAGACGTTTCGCCTGACCTGGATGACTGAAAACATTCACGGACATATCCTATCCTATCATATTTTAGCAACCGTAGGTGGAATAGTCCTTGTCCTGAATGTTCCCATTGTGCATGAACAATGTGGGGGTTTTGTGGGGTTAATTAAACTGTGAGTCAGCTCTAACAAACTCTTAGATCAACATTCTCATATGATCTCAGTCAGTATGGAGGTCGGGCGTTGGGACCGTTCAGAGACAAGGCTAAGTACAACATTACTATGTGTCTCAAAATGGAATGAACTGCTACAGTATGTTATTGCCAGCGTCTGGTAACAGTAGATACCCACACTGGAACACTTACTCAGATAGTGTAAAGATACTGTATTGAACCATGACTGTGTTTTTCCCACCTTTCTCTACCTTCCGTTGCACCACAAACAGTCACTTGTCGAAGAGGAACTGTTTTCTGATGTTTTCCAATATTTATGAAAGACAAAATAAATCTGCCTATTTCAAAGTAATATCTGATTATTTAGCAAATTAACATAGCATGCAATATATCCAGTGGTTTGGAATAAATCTACATGTTTTGTTTGTCTTTTGTAAACATAGGAAAACCCTTTCAAGAATATTTTGAGTGTAGTTAGCGGAGAACAAAATGAATATCATGCGTCCTTGCCCAATGCCTCGCTCTGGTTAAAAAATACCAGAATTTTCCTTTATTAACCTGTGGGTAGCCATGAAACACATATTTAAGAACATTTTAAACAAGTGAGAAAACAGTTAAAGGTCATCATTACTGAACTTATGTGGCTAAGGTATGCAGACAAGCTACAAAATCTACTGTGATGAAAACCAACATTTTTAGGGTAGAAAAGGTTTTAAAAGATCCTTGTAAAAATATATATATTTATGTATAGAGGTTAATATCACATTTCTGCAGTAAAGCTGTTAAGCTTTTATTCAATATTCACCGTAAAGTGAGACTGAAACAACATTTGTGTTGCAGGCCAGATTTATGAGACACTGTTAAGAGACAGGTATGGAGAATAACATTTTGGGACGCGACTGTGTGCGCCGCTGCAGATAGCATCTCTCGGGCTGTGGTCCCAGATGACTCGTCCTCCGCAGCTTTACCCTCCACTGTCCTCTTCGTCTCTGCAGGACTCTCATTAGTGAAGCAAGCACATTATCCGCACTGACTTCCATGCAGACAGGAGGAAGGAGGAGATGGAGAGCAGGAAGTAATGATCCACAATGTCCAGGTAAAATTAGCTCCATTAATCAAACCATTGATTTGGTCAGAATGTCCTGTTCTCTCTCTCTTCCGCGGAAGCAGTGGTGAGCTCTCGAGACTGGTTTGAGACAGGATGTATGCGCGACTCTAAATGATTTGTTTTGATTGGGGAGAATAGTGTTTATTAAAAATGTCTTTGTTTCTCTGAAGGCTGTTTTCCCCTCAGTCAATATCCATCTGCCTGTAAATGAAGAAAAATTGACCTTGAAAACTTCCTCCATCCTATGCTTATTCCAAAACAACTTAACTCAACAGCAATCGACCTCAAAACTCTTAAATCTCGCTGCATTGTCCCCGTTGTCCACATTCCCTCCTCCTCAATGGATTTGCTGCCATCTTTTTGACCCAGACATGAACATTATGTATACTGTTCTCATTTTTAGCAGCCAGACTCCAGAGTTGGAGCGAGTGGGCTTTCTCTTTGATTGATATCTGCCATTTCAGAGAGATGCATGACTACTCATCAGCGTCAACACCTGCACACATGAAAGAAACCAGTTACCTTTCAAACCCCTCAACAGATTATTCACAAATGAAATGGCAGATACGTAAAGATAACATAGAGAAAATGTTTTATTTCTTAAGTTTTTCTGCCTTCATCCTCTATAATGTTTTTCCTCTAGGTACGCCTAGGGGTCGGTTTACTAATGAAAATTTTCTGACCACGTTTCCTTACCACAGTAAGGATCTGTATGAGTATTCGAGTAGTCAAGTACTCGTTCGTGAGATTATTACTCCAGTTAATTTTACTGTTTACATTGAACCTACGCAGTGTTGTTTTTGGCTACAACCGTTAAACTTTAGTTGGCACCATGGCAACCGTTAGCAGGAAAAAATTAAGCCTTAAACTTCAACCAAAACAAAATATGTGGTGTCAAACTTATAGAAATACCTGTTTTGTGGTTTAACCACATGCACTTATAGCACAATAAGTAACGAGCAGAGACAGATAACATCATCAAAAGCCCTTGGGGCAGCTCTTCTTCATCCCCCTCCTGCTGCACGCTGAAGGCCACAGTGACTCACTATGGCCATTAGAGGCGCAGCTAGTTGGTTAGCATGCCAATTCCAGACATTTTCATAGCATCACAATGGTTTAACAACCCTTTTTTCCATTTCCGAGACGAGCTAAAAATTTATCTTTGATAATATAATCTATGATGAAATGTATTTTGTATATTTGTCGATGAGATGAGAACAGACGCAAATGTTAATTGTGGGCTGTTGGACATTCAAATAAGGCACATTTACACCAGGTGGATCGTCCCTGTCAGAACGTGTATGTGTATGTGTGTAGTTTGCGTTCCTATCATTGGACGATATTCAGTGTGCATGCCTGTTGGATCACGTTCCATTTACTGCCATGACACAAAGAAGATGGCTGCATCCGCAAGAGATCAGGGGCTTGGTCAGAAGAGAAGAGTTGATATAGTGACATATTTTTCTTTGGACTAATGCGTATACCTGTATAGCTCAACCATTAAATGCAGTTTAGACAGTAGTTAAAAATGTTAAAGAAAAGGAGTTTAACTAACCTCTGTAGATTTTGTCAACTAAAACTTAAATAGACTTCGTCAACTAAAACTAGACTAAAACTAAGATTAAAAAAAGATTTTGTTCGCTAAAACTAATATGAATTCAAATGATTAAAATGTGACTAAAACTAATATGCATTTTAGTCACTGACAAGACTGACAGTAAGACTAAAACAAAATCAGCTGGCAAAATTAACACTAGTGTGGTCCGATACGGACGAAGAGTTGTTCCTGCTTGGTTAAAAATCTGGTTGTCCTCTCGCTGCTCATCCTGTCTATTTAACAAACTAGAACAAAATCTCCTCAGTGGGATCACTTGATGTGAATAAGAATCATTCAGGGATGAAAGGAGTGGAGTCCAAATGTCTCTTTAGATGCATGAATGAAATTTCAAATTGTGTCATTTTCATTATGTCATGTATCTGTTGTTTTGACAGGAGTTCATCTCCCATTCATAGGGCAATGCTGCACGACATGCTGCCTCTGGAGTCATGAAATCAGCACGTTACTGTTCATTATTAATTTCTTCTCTTCACCAACAGTTTCAAATGAAAAGTCAAAAAGAGCTTTGCAATATTGCATTCATATGCCTGATATGGGGAACATTTGCATAACTTTTGGTAGGACAGAAAAGACAAGACTATTCTTGGACATTTCAGATGTGTTACTGCACAAAGAAATAATAAATAATCAACTTGTAAACATGTAACCACAGGGTTATATCTCCTAAAAATCACTGATGCACACACAACACAGCAGAGGACACTTCAGGGTGTCACTATGTTAGTATGATCTCCAAATGAACTCCCCATCAATTTGTATTTCGTTAGTCGGAGGATGCAAAATCGAAAATTAATGCAATTGAATGAGCAAACATGTTTCTACTCTTTTGGTCAGTGCATCATAATGTACCATAGACAATGCAATATATGTACATATACAGTATGTATAAAATATACGGGACAGATATATATTATTAATATCCCATATAAATATGTATGTCTAGTTCATGTATTGTCACATATATCTAAGTATATAAGTAAAATACTTGGTGACAGTTCTCCACAACACCACGTCCACCACCACTCTACCATATTGAAGATAGACATGTATTTGCAAATTTAATGGAAAAAATTGAGTATGTTAACATACACAATTTTTTATGTATGTTGTTTGAATAAACTTGCATATATGAATCAAACATATATCATGAGCATATACAGTCACAACATATAAAACCATATAAAAATATATGTATTTGGAATATATGTACATATATATATTTTACGATGGTATTTCATATATGTTATAAAATTCTGTTTTTATATATGCAGAGAATGAATATATGTGACACTAATATATCACCCTATATGTAACATATATGACGATGCTACTGTTACTGATATGGGGGCATAAATGTCATATATTTAATTTCAGGAGTTTCTCATAATGTATTGTTTATTGTTTCTAATGTTACATTTTATGCACTGGAAATGGACGAAGTGTTTTCGACGGACTGGTTGTTGGGTGGCAGTGAGTAGACAAAAGATGAAGATTGGTAGAGCCTCCTTTTATAGACGATGTACTGCGGCTGTGTTTGACCTTTACAGCAGAGGATAAATAATTGTTTTTTGGTCCCCAACAGTGATGCAGTTTTATCAGCAGACATGGGATTCAATCTCTTCATGTCCAACACTGCCGTTTCCAAGAACCTCAGCAACAAATCTGCTAAATCAACACACTCCAGACACCCCCCCTCCTCTGTGATTATTTTCAATGAGGGGAAACTCAGGCTCAGGAAGTGTTATGCATTTTTAACAGTCCTGAGAGCCGGCTGTGTGGTCACCCGCCAGCGCTACTTCTTATTTGCATGTGCTTGCCTTGTCTCAAGCCAATGTGAAGATAATAAGAGAGGCCTGCTGGGGACTTTATTTTGGTGCTGCAGCCATTACAGCCCCCGTTCATTTCCGCGGACAATCCTCAGTCCTGTGTTCAGCACAAATTTACTCCAATCACAGGCAAATTAAGATCAATGAGCCTTCATTAGCCTCGGTCAAACACAAACCCACCTGAAATATCAGACCTAAACATTTTACTTTGACTCATAAGTAGACTCCAGAGTGGATTAGGTATGTGGGAAATATGTATGGAAGGAAGAACGGTTAAAGTGAGATGACAGCAGGCTGTGTGAGAAAAACGACTGTGGGAAACATGGGGAGCTGCATGAAGCACTCAGCCCGATGTAAAAGGCTCTTCACAGAGGAGGAGCAGGCTGTGGTTTGGTAACAAAAAGTGCACGTTATGTATGCTCAACTGACAAAGGAGCTGTGACGCTGCTCAGCACACAGGATGTATGCTCAGTAGCCTGAACAGCCTTGAGTATGTCTCTGTGTGCATGTGGCATGTGGCATGTGGCTATCTGCATTATATGTGTGTGTGCAGCATGAGTCATGAGCATCCTGGTGTGTTCGTGCGCGTGTGTGTATTACGTGGTCGGCTTCAATTACTGTGACACACACACACAACACACCCTAAGCAATGATTTTACTAACTAAAACTTGTGTCTGACTGTCTCTTGATCAGCTCGTATATCGTCCTCAGAAACACAAGTCTGTGTGACGCAGTTTCCACATGAACTGTAAGGACAGTATTCTGGGCAGAAATCAACCCCTCCCCATTGTCTGCAAACAGAAAACTGTCCACAATATCCACGTCATTGTAAACACATAATTTTGAATAATGTACAGTAATATTTATAATAATATATATTTTGCTAATTATAGACATTGTGGTTTTACAGTAGCTCACAGTAGCTGGATTTCTATTAAAATGTACAACATATGTTAACTGAAGTTTTCAGAAAGAAAGTGAGCATTTATGTGTTTCCATCCACATGCAAACATTAGGAGTTAGTTCACTGAGATAGCCAACCTGTGGCAAAGTTTCTTTACCATAGAGGAAGAAGAAGGTGCAAGCTGATGATGCAATTAAAGAGAGCAACTAACTAAATGGAGAGGAAGACGAGGGAAAATGCAACAAAAATAACACAATGGACATTTGAAATACATCTAATAGTCAACTATTACTACAGATATGTGCCTGTACCTGCCGTTGTCATCTCTTCAACCCTGCAGTGGTAGACGGGTGAGGTGGGTGACGTTTAAGGCGCGTGATCTCTAAACGTCATTTTTTATTCACGTCTGTTTCCATTGCACTTATTCGCATTTAACATTGATATAGCAACTTTTCCACCTCTTTCAAGCGTAAAAACTTTTCTGTGATATTCCAGGATTTTTTTTTTTTTAATTTTTGTTTGTTTCTATTCATGTTTTTAGTACGCAAATTAAAAATGAAAAAAAAAAAATGGGCTGACATTTTTTTCACTGCTAACAAAACAGAAAAAAAACCCCACACATTTGTTCAGTCCATTCCAATCTTGTGTGTCAGCCATATTGGTGCATAGCAGCCGCATCTGCCCGTGTCCAGGGCAGTAAAAAACATTACAACTCAGATTTTCAAATCACTAAGACACTTTTTGTTTTAGTTGGAAATGTAAGATGTGAATTTGGAATGAAGGACAGTTAGTTAAATAAAAGATTGCGATAAAAAACAGCTTTCTGTTAATGGTGACATCAATATTTCTTTAATACAGTTAGTTGAATATACATTTAGACACATCATCAAAACATTTAAAGCTGTTCTTCATTTTCTTTGTAAAATGGCCACTATGATGTGATTCTGTTTCTAATCTTAGAGGTAATTAATGAAAAACACCTTACAGAACTCGCAGTCTGTTAAACAAGCCTTTTGCAGGTTGTATAAATCTAATGGCAGTTTGTTGCATTTTTCTTGCCAAACAGTGTCCCCTTCAAGAGTTGCTCTTGAGTAGTGAAGTGATTTATCCACCTTCGGTCAGTATATGGTTGTGCGGCTCATCTGTCTCATCCTGTTTATCATAAATTGTTTAGATGCTTTGTTCCTCTCATTTATTAAAGAAGCAAATTACGGTTGTGATTGATTTTTATGTGATCGTGCTATGATGGGTTACCAGGAAATGGAACCTGGACTCTCCTTAACTAAACTCGTTTTAATTTATTAGAACGGACCATTAATTATATAATTATTGTCCTCCAATTTGGCCCAACTTTATGAAGTGATTTAAAACTTCATAATGGAATTTTCATTATTAATGACGCAGTGGCAGGCAAGATAAAGCTTTGTGCCACATTTGGCCCTTTGTGGGAAAAAACACTGAAGGAGCTGACAACAGTGGCTCAATGAGCCTCTGCTGTGAACTGGCTGCACATCAGTGCTGTCACCTGCACAGGGGGAGACACAGAAGGAGTCTGTTAACAGCATGAAGTGGAAAGTGTGTATTTATAGTCAGAAGCTGTGTTTGTGGTGAGTAGCCATGAATCTCTGACAGAGTTACTTAGTAAACCCCTGTGGGCTCAGACTATCTATCCCTTTTACAGCAAAGTCATTATAGAAGTGGATTATACACAACAGCA